>VZSE01015521.1:634181-742726 GCA_013398275.1 Promerops cafer
GGTCCATGGACGGTGGTGAGAGCACTGTACATGGAAGGAGCATGTCACCATGGCAGAGTTTCTCCGGGCAGTGCCATGTGTGACATGGAAACATGGGGAGTTTCAACCCTGTTTCGTGGGGAGGACTGTGGTACAAGAGAGACTCCTCTCTCCCCTGATAGACTGAGAATTGATTACTTGAGTGTTGGTAACTTGATCAGGACTCCAAGATTTTTTGTCTCACTGTGCTTTGGTGAATTTGGGTGGGAGGAGGAGGAATGGTTAAAAGGTTTTCATTCTGTTTTCCTGTGTGTTTCTGATTTTAGTTTGTAGTTTAATAAAGTTTGTTATTTTCCTCTTTTTCTAAGTTTAAGCCTGCTCTGCTCTGTTCCTGGTCACATCTCACAGCAGTTAGTTAAAGAAAATACATTTTCATGGGGGCACTGGCATTGGGCCAGCACCAAACCTTGACAAGCAGCTATCATAGAGGTGAATAAATGGCAACAGTGAGCAGTCTTCACAACAGTCTGATTCCCACAAATGTCATTACAGTGCTCAAGACCCCTGCCTCGCCCCTGCACCAGGCCTGCCATACAGATCAGTGTGGACACAGACCAAACCTCTCCAGCAACCTGTGCATCTCTTTCCTCAGATCTAAAAAAGACATCAGGTCACAGACTCAATAACCATCACTCCAGCCTCTGCTGCTAATCTCTCTCCTTCAGCATAGCTAGGCAAGGATGCAAATAAAGATGCAACCCTCATGAGAAGGCAGCCTGAGAAAGCTGGTCCAGGCTCTGCAGCTCTGCAGCTCTCTACTCTGGTGCATCCAGCAGTTTGATTTGCTCAGCCAAAGGTTTGGAAGGTCATAAGGTCCCAACTTAGCCTTCAGTGGTTTGTTTTCTGCATTTAATTTGCTCTCTGGTATCATATTTCCCTTGAATCATATTTTCCTTTGGGCAGATCTTGTGCTGAAAAAAATCTGGAATTGCTCATGTCTACCTAGGGGAAGCAGGGCAAGGGCAGGTATAGGATGTCAAAGAGATGCCATCAAACTTATTCTATGTATTTTCCCTAGAATAAGGTAACTTAGTCTCTGCATTCCTGAATGGCCTCCCTAAGACCCATAGATTTCCATTTCAGCCAACTTATGTCCACGTGTCTTCCTGTGGATGGGGTCTAATGTCTTTATTAGCCAAGCATATTCAGCTCCTGATTATGAAAGCTTAGTAAGTTAATAAATAATGTACTCTTTATTTTTAGATCTATCTATTAACACTCCACAGAGCTCAAATGGCATATGGATGCCCAAGAGTACAAAACATTCATAAGGCCTATTCCTCCGCTTTTTGATAATCCCATTTCCTCCTGCTGAGAACATTTTCATCCTTGTGATTGCTTTTATGTGGCCCCATTCTCTTGCACAAAAGCAAATACCACAAACAATATTTGAGGAGGCTGAAGGACCAGTGATGTGAAAATTGCTTCAGTGTTAATTCTGTTTTCTAAATAAAGGCACATTTTTTCCTGAACACAAGGACAAGACATCAGAAGGTGAATGGTACTGATGCTTTTATTCTTTTGCAACAGCTTCCTCAGTACATACCTGGAACTGCTGTGAAGAGACAGATTTTTATGTCATGAAGTTTCATGTACAGGCATTTTACCTATAGGCCATTTCACCTTTCTTGATGGTGAGGAAAGAAATAATGAGTGTTTCCATATATAGGGATATGAAGAGAGAGAGAGAAAGTGCATGCATACATGCACTGCAAAAGGAGGTCTTTTTAAAAAGCACATGGCTTTAGTGCTCTTGAACATATACCTCGTGTCTTTTCAGAAGAAAGGCTTGTTTTGGGCAAGAGGCATGATGTTTATTATCGTCCTTCTGTCATGTGCTAATCTTATTTGTATCCCCAGGTGGTCTTTCTCAGATTATTCTTACAGTCAAGTGGCACTGACTTGCTGCTGCTCTATTTCAGGGTATAGCAACGATGTCATTGCTGTCATTCATTATTATTTTTATTTATTTATTTGATACAGTATCTGTTAATATGGAAACTCTGTGTTTCTGTCCACTTGCTAAATATCTCTACTGACACCAAGTTTTCCATGCCAGGATGCAGAATGCATTTTGATAACGCCTCTGCGTGCTGTGGTCCTGATGGATGCAACAGTCTCTGCATTTTGATGTGGGCAAGAAATAAATCTGCCTGGGGCAAAAGGAAGCACAAATGAGAGCTCATAATGTAACACCACTGCCAAAATTCTAATGCTATTTCCCAGTGCGCATGGAGATGAATTACAGGTAAAATCAAAGGGTTGTGTTGTCACTTCCATAGACTTTTAGCAATAATTTTTGAAACTTGAACAGCCTTTTAAAGGAAATTTGAACAATGGTTTACAAAACTCTAACAGTGTTTTGCCATTTTCCTTTAAGAGTCTCTGCAAGAACCAGTCTTGTCCACAACACGCCCACAGAAGTCTACAACTTACTAAAATCTGGGAGGGAGGAGTGCGGTTGTCCTTTTAGGTGACAGGTAAGCTTTGCATGTAACCCTCTCTTTTAGGTTGCTCTGTCTCCCCTTGCCTCCTAGTTTTCTCTCTTCTTTGCTCATGTCATGACTTGGAGACACCACAGTCCTTCAGGAACAAGATTGCCATGGACACAAGATCCCACCACCCTCACGCAAGGTCGTCGAGGAGCTTGGAATTCAGACACCCGGACTGAAACTCTTGAGTTGGGCAGTACAAAGTCCTATTAGGAAAGGCAAGAATTCTTGTGGGACCCAAAAATGGGGAAGTATCTTGGCTCCATGAAGAAGTCTTCACTATATAGTAAATCCCATGGGCTAAAATCTAGGACAAGTTAAGTCTTTAAGCTTTCTCCTTCGAGTCATAATATTCCTGAAAATATTGGTTTAAGATGAAGATAACAGCTGGAGTTCATGAGATGGGAGAAAATAGTCCCCGGGTCTTGGGGAAAGGAAATTGTGAGGAGGGGTCGAGAGGAAAAGTGAACCATACTGAAAAAGTCACTGTGTGATATCTAAATGAGTATCTCTCTGACCACTGCATCCTGATTTCCTGTGGCATATAACTGCTTGCCTATAACTTCCTTGTAACTTTCTTCTCTGGAGAGTCTAATGTTTAAAATAGTGACAGTAAGCTTGGACCTGAAGGAAATTTCGCAGGCCAAGTGGTTGTGTGTTTTTTTCCAACTATATTGACTGATTTACTGACAAAAGGACCTTACTTTACTTATTCTCATGACAATTTTCTGTCTGTTTTCATGCAACCTGTAGAAAGTTAATGTCAGTCTTTCTGAACACCTATCAAATCTGTTGGACACACACACACACCATCAAAAGTTATCAAAGGTGGCAGACTGAGCACAACTGTGCGAGACTTCATTTGGAAGCCAAATAAAAACCAGTTAAATCTGGGACAGACGACCTCAGAGTTTTCTGACCCAACAGATTTAATATTACAGAAGAAGTGGTGATTCTGGCTGAAACACTCCAGAAGTGCTTATATAATCTGCCAGTTCTTAGTGCACGTCATCTTGGCTCCCTCAAGTGGCTGGTCCCTGAGAGTGGGACTTTGCTCCGGTTCCGCAGCACGACCGCGGTTGTCACAGCGCAGGGATTTGAGGTCTCTGCTGCAGGGACCACAGCATCAGGCCCTGCTGAAGGGTCGCGTGTGCTTGTGTGCAGCCATGGTGGATAAGAAATTGGCACTCACCATAGTTTTCTGGTCTAATCACCCAAGAAAAGACTGAAGGGAGCAGGACAGTTCATGCGTCTTTTCACGTCCTTTTTCTCTTTCTTGACATCCTCTAGAGGAGTGCCTTGGCGTTAGTACTTTTCTCTAAATTCAAAGGCAGTTCCTAATGGTTTTGCTGCTGATGGTGGTAAGCCTTCATTAGCTATACTAGCTGAGGTCTGCTCTAAAAAAGGCTGGCTGGGGACCCCTGAGGCCACATCCTGGCAGTAACCTCCTGAAGTTCAGCAAAAACAGATGCAAAATCCTCTCCTTGGGATAGTCCTGGGGCTGGGGCTGACTGTGAGGAGCAGCTCTGTGGTAGAGGAGCAGATGAATGTGATGCACTGGGAAAAAAAAAAATCAAGGCACAGGCTGCAGTGAGGCATACTTTGGACAGAGGAAGAAAAGAATTCACCATGAGAGATGTCAAGTGCTGGAGCATAGGTTTTACAGTAACTGTCCGGACAAGGCCCTGAGTGATCAGCTGTTTGACTGACTTTGGTTATCCCTGCTGTGGATTGAAATGGGACCAGATGACTCCAAACTTTCTGACCTCTGTTATTCTATAATCCATGAAACATGTGCAGGGGCTGAATTTTTCTGTTGTTCACTGCAAGATTGCTTCAAAAGTAGTTACACACCTTGGTGCAGACCCTAACACCCAGCCAGCCAACAGCCAGGCTCAACCCTTGCTCTTGACCTCTCTCCCTTCTCTCTGCCATGCTGTGCAGGGAGTCAAGATTTATCCTAAGATCTTCAGCCACGTTTTGACCAAAAATACACCCAACCCCCAGTGGCTGAGGCCACAGAGTTTTACCTTATCTCATCTGAATATTCAACTGCTTTTAGTCCCAAGGTTCTTAGACTGCACTGACCCCTCAGCACTGCCCCCACTGCTCAGGCTGGCTGTGCTGTCCCCATCGCATGAGAGGCTGCCGGAGCTCTGGGCAGCACCAGTTCCCAGGAGATGTTGCCACAGCACAAACCACACTGGACAAACAGACAAGTCCTCCAGGAGTATTTTGTCACAGGAAGAGTGAGAACACAAGGTAAATTCACAAGGGCATGAGCCTAGGATTTTTTGCAGGAAGTTCCAGTGCAAGAAGATGGAGATGGGTCACCTCTGCCTCGGTAAGCAGGAAGGCTCTTTGTGTTCCCTGGTACACACACTTCTGGTGAGACAGACCTCTGAATTTATCTCCTTTTGAAAAGAAAACTTTTGTATGTCACCTTTAATTTATTAGGTCTTTCCTCAAAGAGAGGCCTCATCCTACAGGGCCTTGTCAACCACAATTTATCTTCTCTTTTTTAAGTTTCCATGTCCTTACAGGCAGAGGTTTCTGGATTTCTTCAAGGACATATAAAAATTTCTCGTCAATGCAATATGTATTTCTTTAGTCTTATGAAATAGGAATGCAGCTTCACCTGTTCAGCTTGAAGATTGGATGGCGGATTCAAGGAATAGGTACATAAAGGAAGGAGAAAACTGTAATACAAATGATGAACCTGAACTTAATTTGCCCTTTTTGTATCATACAATAAGACTTCCTGAGCGTTTACTAAATAGCCATACTTTTGAGCTAAGAAGCCCCTAGCACAGCTTGTCCCTGCTCATGCAATGTCAAAACAAGCTCCAGGACTTTAGCATGTGAGTTTACATGTACACAACTCCCCAAGACCTTTTTAAGAAGTGGCTTCCCACTTCATTTGGAAAACACAGGAGATGCTGCAACAGGTGCTGAACAGACTTGTGAGTTTTCTCTGTTGTCACTTTTTTTTTGCTGGATGAGAACTATGTATAGACTGAAAATATGTGATGTGCTTCTTTAATCAGTGTGGGAGTTGTCCTGCTTTGGTTCAAATTCTAGTTCAAATCAGCAGTGAAATTTGAAAGCAAATATCCTGATTCTCTTCACTTCCTACGCATTTCTTTGCGTCATGGCATGATTACAGGGGGCACATTGGAATTTTTTCAGATGAAAGTAAACTGTAAGAAGTGGGGATGTCCCTAATGTGTTCCATCTTCTATTGACATGACCAAACTGGAACTCCTCCAAAGTAAAGTAATCTGATGGATGGTGCCAGCTTTGGTCCTTGGTACCAGTTCCATCACTCTGCAGATCTACTCCTATTGCACCGCATTATGTGTTAATGTAGACAGCTCTTTGTCCACCAAATTTCTCCTTTTGGCTCCTTGTGCACAGCAGGATAGCTGTGACA
The DNA here is from genome assembly GCA_013398275.1 of Promerops cafer. NCBI lineage: Eukaryota > Metazoa > Chordata > Aves > Passeriformes > Nectariniidae > Promerops > Promerops cafer. Next base: position 640,146 of record VZSE01015521.1, read on the forward strand.
AGCTGGATAGCATCTTACTCAAATAGTAAAGGTGAAAGGTTTTATATAATCTTTTACCACTCTACTCTTAGGATACACGTGTGTCATGGGTGTGAGTAGGAGCTTCAGGCAAATTTTATTAGAGAAGCCCTGCCATTGATTCACAAGGTGCAGAAAGGACCTCCCTTGCTTTCTAAACTTCTCGTAGAGGAGTCTGGGTGCAGCTGGATCCCATCTTAGCCCCAGACTTTGTCAGCAGTTTAAATTACTTAAGCCAGAAGGATTAAGCATGGCAAATCAGGTATGTTTATATGAAGCAAATTATTTATTGTGACTAATGATTAGACAAAAAGATCTTAATCAGAATTATTTACTGCACATCTAAAACTACTAATAGTGTATAGTATAGCATAAAATATGCACTATACCAAAACCATTATATTAATTATATTAAAACAGGCAAGAAACAATTTTTAAAATAGAGATCAACGTAACATACCAATGACTGTGGGCTTAATCTCTTTCACCCAGCCTTGAGGGTTATCCTTGGAGGGCATCCCCTACCCAAGGGAGGAATCTCCACACACTCTAAGGAGGGATATGTTGGAAGAACCAAACTATATGAGAGTGGATTGAACTTTTATATTATCAAATGATTGGCTGCCAGTCTCATATCTCTGGTTGCCTCACTATCAGGATGTTGATTTGGGGTTGGTGAGTGAGATAGGTCTCAGCATAATTCAACACCAAAAGCAGCACATGATGCCCCCTCTCAGCCCACCACTGGTAGCTTCCAAAACAGGGGATTTTTTAGTTGTTTGACCACAATGCAAGGGCAAAGAGTCCTGCTACAGTATGCTGATACACCAGTAGAATTAGAAATGGAATGAAGTCACTCAGGTCCTGCACTTTTTAAGAAATTAGGTGATAAGACCAGGATATTTTCAGATGTAAATGTAGGCTCTTGTACATTTTGAGACCATTCATAAAACAGGCGTGGTATTATTTCAATCCACGGACTGTGGGGAGTTGCAGCGTGTTTGCTGAGGACCTGCACTAGCAGTGACATATGCTGTATTTGTAATGCTCAGCCATTTGGAATATATAAAGAAATAAAATCATTTTGCCCCAAACACCAGGCTTTGGGTTTTGGTCTCTGGCTTTAGACTTCTAAGAGGAAAAACAATGGTCACCCCTTAGTAGCCTTCCCTTGGCCTTTGCATGCAATGCATCAAAACATGAGCGTAAAAGCTGGGACTGGGCTCTGCCACTGTAAGAAAGGTGAGGGACATTTTATTCCCAAGCCTTTGACAAGCCTGCTTGGGACAGTGTGGCCCCACAGTTCCATGCTGCAGCCTGGGCTCAGGTGTCCAGCAGATTTCTGTGTACCTGCACTGGAGTGTGATGGCCCCCACCAACCAGAGTGTCCCATGAGTGCTGCAGGGAATTTTCTCCAGGCTTTGCTGGAGCTCAACCAGTCACCTGCCCAATCCACTTCACCATTGTTAATTAATCAGTTAAAAAACACTTTTCTGCTCTCTAAGGTGTGATCAAATTTCTGTGGACCCGCACAGCTGACTCCCTGGAAAGACCAAAGACAGACTCCAATGTTGCCAGCAGCCTTGACTTGCCTGGATGGGGGTTTAAAATCTTTCTTGAGAAGCCAAGAGATCATCATGGTTATCCTCTGACAACACTTGCCCAGACAAAGTAATTCCAAAAGGCAGCCCATGAGGAAGAGCCTGAGCATGTAGTGCTGAGCTCTGTCATGCAGGAAAATGGATAAAGTCAGATTGCATGCATAAAGCAGCTCAATATTACTCTTGTGTTTGTCATGATATTAAATTTCTGCCATTTCTCACCCCATTTGCATCTTTGTGGTGAGAACAAAGCAAAGATCAGCCCCCACTCTGCCCAGTAAGTCTTACAGGGTTTTGTGTGGGAATAGGCGGGTGTGTTTATCTTTGCTTTGTTTGAAATTCCACCTCAGTTATTTATTTCTGAATGTCTTCTTTTTTATTACATGTTCCCTATTCCAACATGAAACGAACTCATGAAAAGAGCTCATCCCCTATTTCCATCACTGTGGAATAACTGGTTGTTCAATCATCTTGCTAATGCCACTGGGCGGACCATGTTCTGCTCTGCTTTGATGGGTCAAAAGGAATTTATTATTTTCAAAAGTGGTCAACACACAGGCTAGCAGAAGGTCCCTCCAGACATTATTCCAATGCATAAAAACATGAATGCTAGAGATCCCATCAAGTCCACACAGACCTACTGTGCAGAAGTAGCTTTTGACAGTGAACAGAACACAAACCAAGACCACATATGAAAGAAATGCCTTCATTTTTGACCTCCTGAAAACTCAATCGTGACTTATTCCTGAAACCATTTAACCACCTTAGACTTGAGGGGGCTCCTCAATACACATCTGTGATATCTGGAACAGTTGCTGATATCAGGAAAAAGAAGGAGAGCAACAAATGTGCAAATGTGCACCCAGGATCCCAGGGGAGACAAAGCCTGGCAGCAGTGGAGACAGTGATGAGGTGGGGGAGAGGCAAGATCTGTTTTGGGGTGTAGGCATACGAACCCTCCAGTGCACAGCTTGGGTGGCAGTGAGGGGTGCATGGCTCTGCTGAACATGCATGCCTTGTGTAAAGTACTGATGGTGGGATATTGGATATGAGGACAGAGAACTGGTCACCATGATGGCCTGAGAGGCAAAATCAAGGAGCAAAAAAACCATAAACTTAGTAAAGCAGCCCAGTGAAAGTGGAAAGCCACAGCACTGCCACTACAGGCACATGGTACAGTTCTGTGAAGCCCTGTGAGAATCAGGGTGCCCTGAGGGCTGGGGAATTGTCCAGTATCCCCTGTGAGACAGACACAGGTGCAGCTTAGCTCCTCACAGGATGGCAGAGTGCTTTGGGTTTTTTCCCCTCCATGCAGGTGGGTCGCCCTTGTCCCCATCCTCAAGAGACTGAAAGACAGGGACTGAGCAAAGAAGTTAAAATTGCAACCAGTGCTCCTGAGAGCAGGTCTGGAGAGAAGAGACCCCAGGTCCAGTCAATAACAAAAAACTACTGAGAAATACCCGGAGGCTCTATAAAAACCTCCTGGAAGCTGGGTCAGTCCAAATTACCAATCCTTGCTCCCCATTATAAACAAGAATATCAATATTTCTGCAGCAAATGCAAATTCCTGAATCCAAAGCAGAAGGAAAACAGAAGATCTTTGCAATGTGCCAAAACACACTTTTCCTGCACCATAAATATATGACTTTCTTCAGTGGAGTGTCAGATGGAAGCAGAGCCTGGCCTAGGCCTGGCACATGTAAAGAGCCAAGTCTCATTAAAATGCACACTGGGTACAATTAAGCAATACTGATGTTAATGAATATATATGTGGTACCTGGGATTTTAGGCAGACTCCTTCTCCATCTGAGGATCTTCTCCTTAATTCACTGTGCACATACCTCAAGTGGTTGTGGGAGCCTGGGAGAAAGGCACATTTCCTTCCTACAAAACAGCACTGGGCCTGTGCCTCATGCCTTACATGCTAAAACATGAAGGCAGTGGGATCACAAATACCCTGCTACAACCATTACCAACCCTCATTAAAAGCTGAACTGTGAAAATCAAACAGCTTAACACAACAGCATGAGTAGAGCTCAGAGATGTTAGCATCAGGGAATGAAAAATGAGGAGGAAATGCCCTTCATCAAAAGGCTGATAAGCGTATTTTTAGGAAAAGCAGATCAAAGCTGAGATGCACATAAAAGTTACATAAATGAAGAACTAGCCAAGCTTCCATGTGGATAAGTGGGGATAAATGCACTTTATTAAGTTGTTTCTAAAATTGGGGTAGATGAGATAAGCCTTGAAGGAGGCACTCATTTAAGATTGATGTGGAGTAAGTGCAGAGAGATAGCTGTTGAAAGGACTGCCATAAACCAGTTCTCCAAGTTGTCACTCACTGACACTTCCCAGTGTTTTCTAATAAAAATAATCTGTTTAAATCAGTCTCTGAAGACAGCTTGTCTTTGGCTGCCAGTGTAATTTCTCACAATTGTTTCACAATTGCTTTTGGAATAAGTCAGGGATTGTTTGAAGAGACAACTTTGCGGCAGATTTTTAAGTTACTGTTATTTATACTGGCAAAGCACTTTATACTTCTTTAAAACAGAAGAAAAAAAAAATCCTGCAAGGAAATTACAACCAGCTGGTTAGCACCATTAAAGTTATTGATAGTCCTTCCCAGAGATATCCGCAGTACCATACAGCTGTGGAGAGACATAGCCTCGTGCTTGCATGGGATTACATCAGTCCTGGAGACAGGGAAAGGGTTATAAACCCACAGGATAAACCAACAACCAGAAACTGCAAACTCCTGTGCAGCCCTGATGGCAACACGCTGCTGAAGTCCTTGCTGACACAGTTACTGTGAAGTTTACTACCTAGGGCAACAAAGGCTACGTCGAGCAGAAGAGGGCAGAGACCATGAGCAATCTGGCTGACATAGAAGTCAGCTTTAACTCTTCCACACTAGTCATGATTTTGACTTTTTCTAAGCCCTCTTCCTGCCTTTCTTAACCTTGAAATTATTGCCAGCAGGGTTCAAATGCAGGAATACTTTCAGCTATAGAACTGTGCAACAACCATCTTTACTAAAAATAAAAAAGAAATACTAATATTCCGATAAGGTTAATATAAACCACATCTCAGCTATCTGGAAACAATTCTGCTGTTTTTCACTAAAGAAAAACACTCATCATCTATGAAAATACTATGGTCAATTTTAAATGAGCCTTTTAGGTGCTTCCACAAAGTGCAGTACGTTGCCTTGTTGCTGTAGCAGAGGACAATTAAAGAAGCTTTTATGTGTATTTTGCTGAGGGACTTGTTCATTATGACCCACCCTCAGCACCAGCAGGATGTACTGGCTAATGCAGCTCCAGCTGCTGCTGCAGGACCTGGGAGGTGTGAGGCTACTTCAGACCAGTGTACACTCTAAAAGCTAAAAGAAGGTCAAGGACAGCCTGGATACCCTTTGCTTGGGAATTCCCCTTGGAGAGAGGGACGGGCTGTATGAGGAATTCACTTCTATAAATTTCCAAGTGGTCTGCAGGCTTATGTTACAATTATTAAGTGGCTCTCTATGGACAGACTATGGGTACCCAGGTGTGGATCATGCACCTCTAAGAGGAGACATCCATGACTCCAACCCAGAGCCTCTCCAGGACCTGCTTTCCCAATAATTTCTTTATCCCAACTTGTCATGGACGTGTCGTTTGTATGGCCCACGTGATGTTTGCAATGCGCTTTGTGTGGACGAAAAGGAGCTATATAAATGCAAATTTGATGTATTCATTTATTCTATACTGAAGGTTCTACTGAAGGCCAGGTAAATTACACCCACGGCATCTGCCAGTCAGCTCCTAATGTCATCCACTTCAGGAACAATAACTTCCCATAGAATTTGTTAAACATGATTTCCTTTTGTTAGCCCTTGCAGACTATTTTTAATCAGATTACACTTCTCCAGGTGTTTTCCATCTGGCTGGACCCACTAGCTGCTGAATTCAAGGACCCTGATTCATTAGTACCTGCGTCATTTTCCTGACCTTGCCACGAGACCACAGTGGCAGCATAGCAAGGTCTGTCCATCTAGCGCAGCCCCCGCTGCTCACAGCTCATTGCTGAGATCCCCAGGAGCTGAAGCCTTGCCCTGAAACTTTAACAATCTGCAACAAGAGCAAGTCCTTCATCACTCACTCCGGTTTTACCCAGAGTCCCTTCATTATTTCTTTTATTCCCCCATAAGTGTAAGGCTGTCCCCAGCATTGCTCTCATTATCCCTCTGTGAACACTGGAAAAAGAACGTATTTACATTTCCTGACGTGCTTAGTAGTCCTGTCATAGCTGCCTCCCTGAGCCTGCCCTGACCTTTGCAATGACATTTTCAACAACTCTATTCCCAACACTTTTTCTTTGCTGCTATTTCCTGTGCAATTTTGGCTTCATTTTCCCTGCTCTATTTTTGTTATTATTTCCTTCTTTGTTCTTTTATGCTCCCCTGCATATATCCCTGGCCATAGTGATGGCCTGGCAGCCCTTCCAGACACTGCTTGCTGCCTGCCACGAGCCTCACTGTGGTCTGTAATGCTGCTGGGTACTGAGTACAGGGAAATTAGGGTCTGCTGTGAGTGAGGCTCAGCACATGGAAGGAAGTTTGATTTGTGTAACTTGGGAGAGCTCAGCTATTCCACTGCTGGGATGCATGTGCCACTGGCCTCCTGCAGGGATGGGATATCAAGAGAAAGACTAAGCTTTCAACTGCTGGCATCACTAATGCTCTTGTTTTGGCCTCAGGCTAAATCCAGCTTCGAGATCTAAATCTGTGTGCACCTGTGTCCCCTCAGCTTGTCACACCTCTGTGCTTCTGTGTCCCAGGGCCTGCAGTGCTGCACACACCTCTGACCCCCAGGGAGCCTATGAGATGCAGGAATACAGTTTCCTTTAGGCCATTTGGGAAAAAAATCATTTGCACTGGTTGTGAACCTCTGGTTTTGTTTTGAGGCTCAAATTCTCAAACCTTGTCAAGTCCTTGTATGGATTTGTCTGTTGAGTCAGTATGTGGTGGAGTCAGACCTTCAGTTGCCATAAAGAAGTAAAGTTTCAGTGAGGGAAGTGGATTTGCAGTGATTGACATTGGCATAGCTGACAGTGAACAAAAAGAAAGTTTATTGTATTCCTGAGAATGCAAGATACGTCCTCTGGAAAGCAGATAGAAAATCTACCAGTTGCTTGCTACAACATCCTTATCACCACAGTTTTTCAGTCATCCCTCCTCCTTTACCAGCGTAACAGAAGTGATGTGGTTCAGGATGGCACCTATTCATTATTTTCATTATCTATTTTCCCCTTTCTTTCTTTTTCCCTAGCAGACATTGTTTAACCAGCAGTGCTGCTGGAGAAAAGTGTTACTCCGGATTTGTACCCTCAGTGAGTGAGTTTCTCATGGCTCAGAAAGAACAAATGCTACTCTTGCAAAGGTCTCTCCAAATCCCTGAAAGAGACACCCTTAATCTCTGGGAGCACCTTGGGGAAGCAGCCCAAGAAAGACAGACACAGAGCAATGCAGTTAACAGCCTCACGACAGCAAGGAGGGACCCACCTGAGTACCTTGGCTAAAGCAGCACGAGGGTTACAGCAAGGAAGAGTGAGGAGAGCAGGAGCAAAACAATTTCACCTAGGCAAGCTGAACAGCAAAGGCTGTGCCATTGCTGAAAGCTGATATTCTGCTGACACAGCTAAAGGGACAAGCCATTTCTCCCCTGAAACCAAACAAATTGCTTTTGGCTTCTGATGATTTTTGTAGCCTCACAACTTATTCTCTGTTTTGAGGAATAGATGGAGTGCAACAATGCTAGCAGCAGTTCATGCATCTCACTGCTGCTATGGAGGGAAAGGAGTTGAAGGACACAGTGAATTTGTTAAACAGTTCCTTGGAAAAGAGATGTGGCAAATAGATCAAATAGGTCCAACAGAGATAATGCACCCACCTAAGAGTATGGTGCCATCCAGCCCAAGCACTTTGTCTTTAATTATGTGACTGCTTTTATCTTCAGTGGAAATGCAAATCACCCTCTGGATTAGTGAGGGAGGTTTGTGCTGGCCACGTACCAGTGTCCACACATGGCTGCCACACACAGATCAGACACTTCACACCAGCATGGTTTGGTGAGATCCCTTCAGCTTTCCACGCCAGCTCCAGTCTGGCATCACCATTCCCTCCAAAGCCTCCCTTCTCCAGAACTCCCTCAGGAGAAAACATTGAGAATGTGCCTGTTGACATCTGCTCAAGCAGAGAGGGATGCCTGAGAATGGCCAGCAAACAGCCTTGGGACATACTTTGCTCAGGGTGGACTGGCCAAAGAGAGGGGTGCTGGCAAAGCAAGAAGCAGCTGACAGAGTCAAGTTGCACAGGTCAGTACAGGTCTTGTAACTCAGCAGAGTGAATCTTAATTTCTTCATCTAGATTAGTGCAAGAAAGCAGAGGGAAGTCAACCTCTGTCCTAGAAGCTGCCTTACCAAAAGAAAATATAGTAAAAATTGTTTAAACTCTAGCTATACCTTAGAAAATAGTTGCAATGGTTACTGCTTGCCTACCTTGCTAGAGATTTGTTGTCCCTTTCAACAAAATATTAATTATCTGTTTTTTTCTTTGCAAGAGGAGAATAAACTCACCAAGTAGTAAATCTTTTCATTGTTTCTGGCTCACTCTGTTAAGTTTGAGTGCAGCCCTTGTTGTTGCCAGTTGAATTCTGGCAGATGGGCTACACTTGGAAAGTGAGGTTTCCAGGACTGAGCAGCAGCTGAAGCAGGAGTGTGAATACCAAGATCGGGAATCAGGCAGTAAATCTTTTGTAAGCTGTCACCCTTAAAGACTGCTTATTTTTTTATGGAGCAGTGCGAGAAGCTGCAAATGTGCTGCTGTTTCCTGGAGACCACACACACAGCACGTCCTCTGCCCAGCTGGCCAAATCCTAGCAGAAGGTGCTATAGGCTTGTTAAAGCTTGGTTAGATGAATTACCAGGCTTTATGGAGCTGTTTTTTCAGCTGCCCTTTCCAGTTGCCTGCTACCCAGCTACAAGAGAGCCCAGCAGCACAGCTATGGAAAGCAGACCTGGTTGCTGGGTGTGCTCAGCAATGCATTGATCTACTGTAATAAGAACATGAGAACCAGGGCATGCACTGCCATCCCAAGAAAGACTGCTGAGAGAGCACTAAGTGTCCTAAAATAGATAGTTTTGCTAATTCTGGGTAATCTAGACAGTGTGTGAGTACCACACCTCTGTGAACAAATGAAAGTATCAGCAGTGAAGTGTAGCAATTTGCAGAGTTGCTCCAATATACCTGTGGCAAAAAGCTTCTGCATCTGCAGTGCATTTGTGTCAGTACCTCAACAGATCCTTCCCAGGGCCTATGACCAGTGTGACAGTCGAGCAGTGCCAGTGCTGCAGTGCTCTCAGATTTCCTATCCTATCCTATCCTATCCTATCCTATCCTATCCTATCCTATCCTATCCTATCCTATCCTATCCTATCCTATCCTATCCTATCCTATCCTATCCTGTCCTGTCCCGTCCCGTCCCGTCCCGTCCCCTCCCGTCCCATCCCGTCCTGTCCTGTCCTACCCTAGTCTAGCCTAGCCTAGCCTAATGAAAGTGTAACTCTGTTTCGTTCCAACCCTGGCTTATACTTCTCATGAAAAGGAAGCAAAAGAACAAGCAGCAGGAATTAGCACTTCTGAGCTCTGCAGTCAGAAACAAGAGGGGACAGTAGATAATTTGGTGGGCTGGGCACTTGCTTTCTTGAGTCATTTTGCTTTTCTCAGAGGAAGTTATAAATGTGCTGCCTCGAATCCAGATATCAGAGTGGGGAGGGATGTTTGTAGTATTTACTCTACAAAGAGCCTCTTTGCTTGGGCTGCCAGGAATGCCTGTTGCCTTTCCCTGGACATGAACGCTGGAACTGAGAAGGGGATGAAATGTCCATGGTTCAAGAAAGGGCAGATAACAGGCAAGGAGCCTGGTCTGGGCTGCCTCCAGTAGCCTGATTTACATATAGAGTACAGACAACAAATGTTTGCAATGCTTAAGGCATCATTTCCAGGCACAGTTCACTTCCCAGATATCCCTCTTTGATCTGGTAGTCTTTATCTCTGGCTTTAGGAGATGCCTAACCAGTGCGAGGAGTTAGCAACAACTTCAGCTCCCAGAATCTGGTCAAGACTTTGTCTCAAGGTATAGCCAAGAATTGTGGATGAACTTAGAGCTTTTCAACTTGCCTGTGAGCAGTGGGTGTATTCTGGCAAGCTATTGTAACTATTCTGGCCTCCACAGTGGATGCTCCATCCATTCCTTCTGTAAGGAGCCAGGGACAGCTGTAGATTGTAGCTGGTCTGAATTACTGGAACTAAGACATCAGAAGATACACTGTCTTAATCTGAATAGGCCCAAGCTAATTAGTCAATATAAATTAATTTAAGCAGATAAATAAAAGAAGTAATAGGAACAGTAAATCTGAATCAGGTTTGTGGCTCTGAAATGCTTTTCAAAGTCTGAGTCGTGCCCACTGTGGAGATACTAGAGATATTGTAGTTAGCAAGGGAACTCTGTCTGACAGCTTGTCAGGGGGCAGCTACTGAAAAGTCTTTCTGCATTCACCCAGCTGAGACCCGCCTGCCTCTCTCCTCGGTTCTGCTCAAGCTCACACACATCTTCCTGCCCCTGCTGGGAATTGCTCTTCTCCAGGGTGTCTGCATCTCTGTGGAATCACGTTGTCGCGTGCTGTCACCTCTGCATGCCCTCCCTTCCTGACATGAGCTGAGGCTTGAATGCCCCTCAGCATGGGGGCCTCTCAAGGGAGGAGACCTGCATGCAGGGATGCTGAAGTGAAGGAGAAGGAGGAAACACATTCTTGAACCACTGTCATATCAACTTTGAAAACTTCTTCTGAGTTTTAGTCTCTGGGGAATGGAACCAATTAAACAGCAATCTGGAAAGCCTAGCAAACATCTCCTTTCCATGGACGTCCTGCTCTGAGTGACATGAGCTGAGTGGGGAAAGACTAAACAGACAGGAGCAGCAGCAAGTTGTTTCTAACTGAGCAACTTCAGTGCTTCATATTTTGGTGCACTGTCATTGAAATGCAATCAATTTTTCAGAAGCAAATACACTGAAACTAGAGAAGACTTTGATTTCTACTTTTGCAATCAAATTTGGCAACACCTCTGAACATATTTTTCCCTGATTACCTAAAGGACACTGTAGCAGAATTCAGAAATATAGTCAGTCTGTATCTTTTTGCTTGGAAAAGATGGGCAGTCTCTTGGTTGACACTGTCAGTGGGATATTCCTTAGGAGTACACCTCTTCAATCAACCAACATTCACCCAAGCACTTTCAAACACAGAAAAGAGCCTGCTGATGAAAATAACTGCTTCTTGCTTGTGTTGCTGCATAAAAAACATACCTGCAGAGCTGTCTGGGAAGCCAGAAAGGATATTACAGACTGCTACTGTGATGTACAGGTTACCCTGTACAGATCCTTTTATTTCACCTACCGAGCTCTGCACTGAGTCAAGTGACTGGGACTTTGTAGCTGCCACGATTCATACTCATACCAGTGGAGGGCTAGAGCCTGTTTGCCAAGTTTTGCTTTTCACACCAGCAGAGGCTTAGAATCAATGTCTTCTCTGGTCCCTGTGGTTAAACATGCCAACCTGAATGTGTCTGAAGACCTTGTCAGCTGTAGGTTTTGTTATGTGTTTTATCTTGAAGTCCTTCATTACCACTTCATGTTCTTGCCTTCTCTCCCTGCTGATGAGAGCACTCACAGTCTGATTGTCCAGTGAGCACCTTTAACTTTCTCAAATGCCAGCATCCCTTTCCTGACTCCCCAGCTACTTCAAACTTGTGCACTAATTGCTGTCATGCAATAGCAGTTCAGTGCTTCTCTGGGAGATGAGTGATTCACGTGGGCCTACCTGTGCTGATGTATCCTGATGGTTTGCCCTCTTGCCACATCACTTCTTGTTCATTCTGGGCATTGCACCAGCTGTCATAAATTGTTTTTTCAACTCCACACCCTTTGGAGATAGCTCTGGTGCCAAACAGGAACACTGTTGGTGATACAGCCCCTGGGTAAAGCAAAGCTTAATTAATGAGAATAACATCTCAGAGCACACTGTTTATCCATGGTGCCTTTTTCCTAATTTCTGTTAATGAAGGAGCTGATATTTCATTGACAACCATTTGCTGAAGAACTCACTCTGAATCTTCACCCTCACACTGGCAAACCTAAAAACAAAAGAGACATTCAAACAGCCTTACAGTCAGCCTGCTGCCAGATCAGGGGGCTTTGTTCTGAATTCAGTTCAAATTCCTCATGGTGCCAATACAATGAAAGGCACTTGGCTTATTAACATGAAAAGAATCGTCTCTGCTTCAGTGTATCTTATCCTGGAAATGGATTCAGGCAGTCTGCTCCATTATGTTGGATGGCTGATATTAAACTCATCAGACCCAGCGTAAACTCAGACACATTTAGTGATACTCAGATATGAAAGAAGGGCTGACACTGTGAAATCTCTTATTCACATTTGATTTGCTGAGTAAGATGAGGAAAGTCACTTTCTCTCCAATGTTTTCCTGTGCCTTGCTCTGGCTGAAATCAGATGACTTAAGGTATGGCCCTAGTGCCAGCAGCTATCAGAAACATGAGGTCAGCCACGTCAGCCCTCTCTGAATTTAGAGAGGCTGGCAGGTTTACGGTATTATTGATACTCAAAAGACTTGATTGATGTTTTATTTGAAAGAGAACTTAAAGAGAACTGACATACACCCACAGGGATAGCAGCGCTCTCTTCTCTTTTCAGAAATGTGTCTCTTTTTCAGGGGTCCCTACCTGCTGAAGGGAGGTATCCTCATTTACCAGGCTGGGCTTGAGGTCTACAACTCTCTTCAAGACACTTTGCCTCTTCCCCTCTTTATCCTCTGCACATCTGGAGTTTCTGCCTCTCTCTTCATGCATTCCATTCCAAGAAACAGTTTCCTAATACATCTTCACCCTCAACATCCTTGGAAATACAGCTATCTACTGAGCCCGGGGGAGGCTGTGTGGTCCAAGTGGAATGAAGCATTCCTTCCCACCCAACCCACCACAGACAGAGCTGTGGCATGGCCAGCAGCAGTGACTGAGAAGTCACTGCTCTACCTGGACAGCCAGTACAAAGTCACAAATCCAAGAGTGAAAGCTCTTTCTGAGAATAAAACTCACCTCACCACCAAATGAGCTTTTGTCTTGTTTTCACAATGAATGTTGAGGACAGCAGATTTAAATGGGTGTTTAAAGGCCACATTGGGTGGCCAGTGGCACAATGTGTGCTGCTTTCAGGCCTCTGTACCTGCAGGCTAATCAGAGCAAGGCCAGTTCCCACTGGGAGCACACACATCTACCCAGCAGAACTGCTGTTCTGGTCCCTGAACAACAGCACAGGAGAGAATCAAGTGTGCTGACAAACAGAACAAAACTGGAGACCCTCAGCCTAGCTGCTTGCTCATTAATGAAGACAGATTCACAACGTACCTGGCTCCTTCTGCCTGCTCCTAGTCTATAATTAGCAACTCGAGCTTAGGTAGCAGCCCCAGCAAATTGCTGCCTGTCTTTGGTGACAGTAACTCATATCTGAGAGGAGGATATGACAAGAAAAGGAAAAGGGATAAATGGCTACAATAAGGCAGAAACCATTAGCACTAAGCAACAATAACACTTCACATCTTAGTACTAGCTCTGTCTTCGTTTGTATAAGTCTCTGGTGCCTTGCTGGAATTATGGACAGATGGTAGCAGTGGGAATGCAGGCTCCTTTTACACAATAGCACCAACTTTGAGGTTTTACCCTTTGGAAAAAGCCTAAAAACTGCTGGGATGGCCCTGGACCAGGGTGCTGGGCTGCACAGACCAGATCAGGGCTGTCAGACAGCGGTCCACACCATCCTCACCATCTGAAACTGTGCTTGACTGTCCTTGCTCTGTGATCCAGCAAAATCACACCACCTGCACCCTTGGGGACATATTTCTCTTGATCATCTCCTTTCACTGACTCTGCAGTGAGACATCCTGGCAGAAACAGGATCATGTTCTGCCTTAGGGGCACTGCCAGTGTAGCATTGCCCATGTGATGTCCAGCCATAGCACCTGCAGCTCTTACAGGGGGAGGTGGGACTGAGACTCTGACTTCGGCCCAAGATCCTGCTGTTACTCATCCTGATCAGGTTCCATCACCTTGAACCTAAGACATGGTCCACACAAGGAGCTTTGTGGCTCTTCTAGTTAGTGACTGCCCAAGGAATAATATCTTCCTGCTCTTAGGCAATTTTAAATGAATTGGTGCTGTACTGTGGGGAAATGGAAATGTTCACAGGTGTGAGAACCACTCATTATAATTCATGGGAATTGTCATTAAATCAACACATCCTCAGGTTCTGCAGTTCCCTGAATCTGTTGCTGCAAAAGAAAAAGTCAAATCTGTCTAGGCTTTTTGATTGCAAATGAGTGCATTGAAAGTGTGCTTCCTTCTCTGAGAAATCAAAGCCTGTTTGATTGAAGCTCATTTTCACATGATCAGCTGATGCAGCTCACACTTTAGACATTTTCAAATTCTTTTTACTTTCCTAGAAAAAAAACATAAATCTCGAAGAAAAGTGTTTTTCTTCAAAGTCATCTGTCCAGGCTTTTAGTCTCTTACATTTTTTCCTGGCAAACTTAGATTAGTAAGATGAAAAAAGTGTATATTTTCTCAGATGACAATAATGGGATGACCTTTCTCCTGTTCCTTCTGAATATAAATGCAATAATAAAAAAGTGATTTGATGTCAAAGAATTAGATTCATATCCTGATAATACTAAAATACTGTGGATTTTTTTTTTAAGATGCCTAAATGATGCTTTGCATTTTTCTTATTGCCTTCCACATATTTCATTTCATAGCAAGAATTCTGAAAACCTGCCCTTTCTTTTGGCAGCTGAAAAAACTTGGTTTTTATGACTTGTCTCTCTGATGTTTTGCTTTTCAGAGTCTCTCCAGCAGAAGGGTGGTTTTGTCTTGCCATGAAGTATTGCTTGATGCTCACCTTTCATTCCTAGGTAGAATCTTGTTTGTAATTATTTCAAAAGCTCAAAACTAATTTAAAATGGGGGGAACACCGGAATGCATAAGGGAGAAGTTCAGCCCTTACAAAAGGGAAGGAAAGCAAAAAGAAGGGATGTGACAGAAATATAATTCTGGTGTCTCTTAAAAGGAGGCTGCTACTAAATACATAGAAAGTGTAACAATTGATCCAAAGCATCAGAATAATTTTACCTATAAGCTTTATGCCTGTCAGGAATTTGAAGGGAGAATTTTCTAAGATGTTACAGGGATGTAGACACACAGTATGCACTTAGAAGAAAGCTTCTTAGAGTAAAATGCAGAGAGGAAGGAAGGAAGGAAGGAAGGAAGGAAGGAAGGAAGGAAGGAAGGAAGTTTTCATTATGAAAACATTGGAGTACAAAATGTTTCACTAAGAGTTACCAGCAGAGCAGAAGCCAAAAGAGAAGCTGCGCAAGAGAGACCTGCCAGATTAGTGCCTGGTGACAAAATGTGTGGCATGGAAAGAGAAAGAGGAAAACAAAAGGGTAGAATTAGAGACATTAACATCTGGCCAGAGTTTTCTGTAGGTTCCGGTTAAAATAACCCCACAAATGCACACCCTTCAGACCTGAAAAATGAAATTATGCAAGTTTCTCCTCAAAAGCACATTTTCTGCCATTTAGCTCTTTTTATAGGAACCTATTTAAGCTATGTACATTTTAGTTAAATTTCTCTTTTTATTATTTAAATCTATATTAATTTATTTCAGCTGATTGGACCACCAGCCTGAGGCACTGTCTCAGTGGTTGGAGGTCTTCTCAGACTTCTGAATGCATGTAGCTTCAAAGGTGGGCTTGCAGCTCTGAAGAGCTACCTCTTTTATGAGCAAGAAGTCCCCGTGTTGTGTTTTGCTCTGTACAACAACCCAGTGCTCCCTGTTTCCCTGGGAATTGTGCAGCAGTGAGGCTGGCATTCACAACTAAGCACGTCTAAATGCTTGATGGATTTAGGGCTCATTTGGTCTACTCTCAATTGGGCCTTTCTGCTGTCTGCTGCTCAAAGTAATGCACATTCACTCAATGCAGTTGAAAATAATCTGAGCAGACATCAGAAGGGGCACAGTGCTAAAGAGTAACCTCTGAAAAACCCATCTGCACTGACCTGGTGATGTGGGCTGGATTTTCTATACAGTGGTAATTAACCAATATTTATTGATTTTAAAAAATCCATAAGGTTAATTACATTGCTGATGGCAAATAATCTATTCTTCTGCTAGATCGTGCTGAAAACAACTTCAATTTTTAACAGCTGTAAAAATCCAAAGAGGTGGCAGGCACACAGCAGTGCTGGTTTCTCTCATCACATTATTCTTGTGGTCTTTTCCACAAATGCCTGGGTGTCTCTTAGGCATTACTTTTTAATCACCTACCCTCATTACATGTAGTGCTTGCTCCTTTTTCATTTTCTAGCACAAAGCCAGAGAGAAGGCAATTAAAATTCAATACTGGTGCAGTGCTTAGACACTCATTAAGTAGTCATTAGGTAGTCTGGAGACTCATTGTCTTTACAAGGGTTTGCTCTCCACGAATCTCCTCTCTGCAGTATTAGTTCAAAACAGCAAGCACAATGTGAACATGAACCCAGAGGGTCCCCGAGTCTCCTGGCCCAGCTGGGATGCAGCAAACCTGGGGGGTTCCTCCAGCAGCACCAGGGAGATGCTCAGGCCTGGGGCTGCTCTGGCTGCCTCCACTCCCACTGTGCTACCTGGAAGTGATTCCTATCGTCCTTAGGCAATAGAAGGATCATTTCAACACCCTTGCTTACGCTTGTTGGAATACCACCCCCTCCCAGAAACACAGTCCCCAGTTGTCAAGACTGTTTGTAGAAGGACACACATGAGTAACTGGCAAAATTAGGCCTCTAGGGAGTCAGGAGCATTTGCTGTCAGCCTCAGGAGCCAAGCTCCTGCCAAAAGAGTATTCAAAACAAGCAAGCTTCTTTTTGAGGTGGGGAAAAAAATCAACTCACTGGCAGAGACAGGATGGCAAAACTATGCCACTGATTGTCAGATGCCTAACGGCATCAATAAAATAATGCTCACACTCAAAAACTGTCTTACAAAACAAGAGAAGCAGCCTCTCTTAATTTAAAGGATTGCCTCTTGACATTAAATAACAGCATCTATTCTACACACTCTGAGCACCTTGAGTTTGCTTTGTTTTCTGTCCTTGAGGATCTGGGGAGGAAAGAGGACAAGACAACTGAGACAGCTCAAGATAGGAAGATTC
The DNA here is from genome assembly GCA_013398275.1 of Promerops cafer. Taxonomy (NCBI): domain Eukaryota; kingdom Metazoa; phylum Chordata; class Aves; order Passeriformes; family Nectariniidae; genus Promerops; species Promerops cafer. The sequence continues at coordinate 657,117 of VZSE01015521.1, forward strand.
CATGGCAGTTCTGTGGAGCATTTCCCCAGAACTCACTGAGAACAGAGGGAGAAAACCCCAGTGCATTATTTAAGACTACTCTCACACTGCTGACCCTTTATAGATGCAGATCAATAGAGCAGCCTCTGCCAGAAAGAGACTCCCACATGAAAAAACTTGACATAGAACTCATATTAGAGATGCTGAGAGGAAATAACACAGCCCAAGGGAATATCTGCATGCCATGGTACAATAAGGCAGTCCCTGAGGGATCAGCAGATGGGAATGCAGAGAGGAGAGCAATTCACAGATTCCCAGCTTCTTCATAGTACTTGGTCACCTTTAGGGCATAAAGCTCTGGCACAGAATCATCAACAGTCCATCACACACACACACCTCCATGCACAGTCACAGAGTCGTATTTCAATAAATACTGGTTTTCTGTATTAAAATCCATTTCACAACACTGCATGCTCCTTTATGCCTTGCCTTACCCTGGTACCAACAAGCCATGGCTGACTATCTGGCACAGTATCAGTGAGGATCAGGAGGAGTGCTCACCTTGGTTGGCTTCCTGTTGCACTTTGCTACACAAGCTCAGGCTACTTCTCTGAACCATCTTCCACTCATATTCCTGCTGGACAATTCAGCTGGGAGGCCTGAGAGGTTGGGATTGCCTTGGAGCTCTTTTGTACAGTGCCTGGTGCAGTACCTGATCAAAACATTCAGGTTTTTTTCTACTCAAGGTGCATTCAGCTGTGTATTTACCTGCTCGTAAGAATTTTTTGGAGCAGCTGGCAGATAATTCATTTATCAAGAGAGAGAACATATTCTTGAAGGTTTGGTGACAAGCTGTGCATCAGGATATATACATGCTCATATGTATATAAATATGTTTGGGTGTGCATGCCTAGATGTAGAGGGAGATGACTGATGGATAGACAGTTCATGAGAGAGTCATAATTAATTTCTCTGTGTAGGTACATGTACATAGATACAACATTCCCAGGCTCCCTAAGACAGACTGCAGTTTCTAAATATTAAAATACATCAATACATAGGACAGTTAACTAGTACAAAGCAGTAATCTTCTCTTTCATTTGCCATTTTTCTTCAGAGGTATTTTTTCTTATTTTTTGCACACCACTGCCTTTGTACTTTGGTGACAGCTGCATATGTAATAATAAAAATGACAACAAAGCCAAGCCCATTTCATCTACAGGATGATAATCACAGTGTGTGTATTCCTGGCACATTGCAAAACATTGGAAATCCCTGGCCAGGTGTCATCAAGTGGAATGGAAAATATTTACCCAAGAGGTGCACTTTTAAACCAGCTGACTAAATGTCGGTTTTCCTCAACTGCTCTTTCTGCCACAAGTTTTCCCAGGACCTCTTTTCTGCTTTCTGACCTGATGGGGAAGTGACCAGCTGCACAGTGTGAGAATACTGAAAGTCAGGAGGCTGTAGTTAACCACTCATGAACAACTGAGGACTGAAACCTGTCTGCAGAGCTAACAGGGCAAATTATCTGCAAATACGAACTAACTTTCCAGCCATGATGGCCGTATTCAAATCCAGATAAAAGAAAACTGGACCCATAGTTCTATGGAACCAGAAGCATTTGCACCGTCTTCTCTTGCTGTGACCACTGACATCAAGGTTTCCTGTGAGGTTTTCATTCTTAGTCTCATTTTAGATAATTCAGTGGCCTTCAGAAAAGGCCATTCACTGTCCCTTTATTCCCCCAACCATAAAATGTGACAAAAATAAGTAGGACTGGGTGTGGTAACTGAGCATATGAGGAGAAGGGGTAAGCGGAGGGAACCTATAAACCTCTCCATCCTATGCCATCCCTTCCCCACCCTCTGTGCCTGACCAGTCTGTACATAAATACACCTGCCTTTGCTCTTAACCAGCTCTTATTATGTGCATATATCCAGCACATCTGGATAGTTATTACCAAGGCAGTCATGTTCCTGAACTGGAATAATCATCAGCCAAATCAGCATCTAGAGACTGTATTTTCATTAGACTTCTACTTACCACCAATAATCACATGCAGAAACTTTCTGCTGGACTTCTCCCTCCTGAAAAACAAGGTTATTCAGTGGAGACAGGCTAAGGAGTTTTCAGGTTAGGCTGTGTTGTGCACACATACTACAAACAAAATATGAAAGATGAATGTGCCTCCGTGCACGAACAGGTCAGTCTGAGCTGACTTACAGCAAAGAGGAAAGGTCAGCCTTCGCATTATCCATTGGCCACTTTGCTGCCTCCTACCCTTCTTTTCACCTGTCTATCTGCTTGATGCTCCATTGCTCAGGTTATGTGTGGAGCTGGAGATCCAGCAGTGGCCAGGGCTGGCCTCCTGCTGTGCCAGGTGCAGGTCTGTGGTTTGGCTGTGAGAGCACCTCAGAGCTGGTCATCTCAGGGCAACAGTCACAAAGCCAAGTCCGTGAGGAAGGAAGGTCCTCTCCTGCAGGCAGGATTTTCAGGCACTGGAAACCTCTCTTTCATCCTGCAGAGAGGGGATTCTGATGCTTTCTAGAAATTATCCGGCAGAACAATCACCTCTAAGAAAGGATTTCCTTTTTGTTTGCTGTCAAAAATAGAATTGGTCTGCCTCCTAATCCAGCTGTTGACAAGAAACTGACAGTTACAGTTCTTATCAGAAAACTCAGATGTTGTTTTTCCCTTTATAGTTCAAGCACCTTTATACCAGGTTTAAGGCCTTAAAGCATTAAAAAATGCTCACCCCACTTCCTTTGTTTTCAATATCTCTTCATCAAGCAATTCATCTTGCAGCATTTTTAAGAGAACCAATAAAAATGCAGCAAGGTTGCCTCATGCTTGCAAAGCTTTTGGTACAAATATGTAGGTTATATGGGACTTTTTATGAAGATTTATACACAGCAACTTAATGCCTTTACATTTATTTCCTCACATTTACTTCCAGCAGTTCTCTTGCATTTTTATTACTGAAGATCCATGATATCAACAATCCTTCTCCTTCCTTTTAGATTTTTACTAATGACCACCAGCGATGGGATTTTGCAAATCAAACAGTAATGTAAAAATTTCTGTCAAATCCATGGGATGTACTTCTGTGCTTTTACTACAGCTCAAAGGCAAAAATTTCCTGCTGTGTTTAATATGTGTACTACATTGGCTAATTGTGGTATGATTCATGTAAAAAACCCACAAAACAAAACAAAGTGTGGTTTAATGCATATAAGCAGTAAACTAGTAACCTCCTGATCTTCACGTGCCTTGAAGGTCATTCCCTGCAGAGGGCAGAAAGCAACAAAGTAAGTGTAAAAGGCACTGTGAGTTCTTTTTCCTGTGCAACAAACAAAAGAAAATACTACTCATCAGAGAGCAAGCATCTCCCTGAAGTCAATCTGAGTGACTAAACCATTTTTTTCAGGTTTTAAAGGTTTCCCTTTAACGATCTCCTGAGTCCTTTACTGCCTTAAAGAGCCTGACCCATTCTTACCCAGGTATTTTTTCTTGCAAGCTGCATGGAAAAAAGCTTGAAGAAGACTTTGTCACTAATAAAAAATGAATTGACTGATTACAGAGGCTGTTTTAGAAGTTTTTGTGATGAATCACCTTGAATTGCAGCAGAGGTAAAAGAAGGAGTGAAGATTATCTTCTCTGACATGATTCTCACCGTGTCAGTTACTCATTGTTTGCTTTTGGACTTTATGGTCCCTGCAACACCCAAGCACTCCTCCTGTATCTCGGACTTCAGCACTTCTGTTTTAAAATTATCTTAATTTATGTGCCAAAATATGGAATCAAGCACACATATACAACACTGAGAAGGATGGGGAGTGTAAGTCAAGAAGAAATAATAGGAAAGAGACTGAAACCTGACAAACAAATATGTTTACCTCAGTGAAGCAGTAGACTTTAGTCTCTGGCTTGTAACACCATGTATTCTAAATAAAAGCTGAAGCTCAAGAAAGCTGAAACATACAACAATCTCTTATTACTTTGAGCTGGAAATATAGTGCCACATCATCTGTAGCTGGATGTGCCTTTTGCTTCCTCAGCTTATGCTGCTGCTAAAATAGAATTAAATGATTCTGTTTGCCTTTTGCTTTGTTCTTAACACATGTCATAAAGATGGATCAGTAGCACTGCTTAATTGACCATCAATAATTGTATACTTCACTGTAAATAACTCAGGTCAAATAGAAATGTTTTTTTAATATTCTTAATATTAATTTCTTCTAATTGATTTAATACAGTCCCAAAGTCCTTTAAGTGTTGTGGTGAAAAAGCAGGAAGCATAAGGATTATGATAACAGCTCAATGCCTACAATTGATTTGGTCAACAATTCATTTTAGATTCCTTTACCAATCGTATGACTTTGTTAACCTTTAGTCTTTTACACAGATGGAGGGAGGAGCTCAGAATGCAGAATAAGGAAGGTAGAAGTAGAAGGAAAACATCAGGTATATAATCAGAGCCTGATATCCAGTTGAAATCAGCAGGAGTGGGATGCATATGAAGAAGGGAGCATAAACACTAAGAAAGAATATTAACGGTAACAACGAGCAAGGCAGAAAAAGATAAATCCATTTATTGTTTCATTTTTGAAGAATGAGTTTAATCCAAAACTCTTTATACAAGTACAGTGTATGACCAGACATACTTCTGCCATTATGAATATACACACCCATCTCTGTGTATGTCAGCATGCATATAAATATGCACATATGTATGTATTTCCGCAGTTCCTTTGAAGCTCAGATTAAATGCAGCCCTTTTGAACAATCAATAATAATAAGACAATTAGGGGCTGAGTGGTAATATATATACATACATGTTTAAGAGTAAATCTGCCAAATTACAAAAAATTATGGGCTTAAATATCACAAGGACCAGTTAGCACAGAAATCAACAGCAGCTGGAGTCTAATCCTCCATCACTCCATCAGAGGCAGCTTTGCCAGTGATGCTCTGAGTGCAGGACTGGCATCCAGCCACAGCCCAGAACACCCTTCCTTACACTTTAAGTGGCAGAAAAAGGGGACACGAGTAACTGTGAATCTTCCTCCACTGTCACAAACATCTGTTCTTCTTCCTGCCCCTGAAATTCGTGCCATATTTACCCACTTCTCACTGCAGTCTGGACTCTCAAATGGAGCTTACCCACATGCTAATGTACTACATTACCTTCAGCAGTGTCCTCCAAATACCTCCTGTACTTGCCTGCTGGCCTGAAGGAGGCCCCTTCCCCCTCCGTGCCTTTTCCAGCTGTTGCTGACACACTGTTACAGCTGGAGATGTGGCTCTGAAGCCTGTAGCTGCTCCTCGAAGTACAGCAGCTGGTCCACTTCGAAGCAATCACTTGCTCTAGAAACCAGTTTCTCCAAACAGCTCCTGACCTCCTCCTCACTGGCATTCTGCTGTCTCGCTTGCTTGAGGCAGCTGTACACCGCCTCGAATGCCTCCACTCCCAGCTTCCCAATGGCAGATCTGGGGATAAATATTACAGAAAAGGTCAAGTAAAAGTTAATTCATGTTATATAGTAACACAAGCATTAACTAGAGCAGATTTCTTCTAAATGTCATAGGTTTGATTAAAATATCATGATGCACATTGTTTACCTGACAGCAAAAGGAGCTAAAGTTTCCTGGCGAATTTCTCTATGGTTAGGCTCTATACAGAGCCCAAGAGTAATAAACATGGCCCTAGCAAAGTCATGGAAAGCATGACCATATTCATTGTTACAGTCCAAGAATCCTCTTCATGTTGAGTCTGACAGATTCTTTTATCTACAAGTCTGGTAAACACACATGTATTACTGCCTCTGGATTTCGTCAAAACCAAAAGAAGCAACCCCAGTCAGCTGAACACCAGTGGCATTTTATGTGAGCACACTTTGTTATTCATTGCTTTATTTTAGCTTCTATCAAATACAAGAAAACCATTTTATAAGCTCAGCATGAGCTAACTTGACACTTTTTTTCTTTTCTACAGTGCTCTCCTTTTATCAGAACAGAGATCTGTAACTCAGTGACAAAACACACTCACAGCATCTTCATATTGATTTATAAGAAAGACCCATTTGAAAACTGCAAGACAATGAACAGCATTTCTTAAACAAACATCTTTAAATTCATGTATCACAGGTAATATGAAATTTTTCACTCAGTGGTGGCTTCATGTTTTGATGAAAATACCAGGGTAATTTTCCTTCAGCATATCCAAGACTATCTGCCCGCTCTTCATGCTTCTGACACAGGATTTGGTTTTTTTCACTAAACCTTTACAAGTTAGAGCAGTTGAGAGTTGGTTGTCTTTTAGACAAAAAGGAGGTACTTGGAAGGGAACCATGGCATATGGTGCCTGCAGCAGGGTCCCCAGCCAGTGCCTGAGGCAGCGGGAGCTGGGACACTCAGACTGTGGCTGTACCAAGGATGATCTATAAGGGGCAGAGAAGGGGATCACAGATGTCTCCTGCTGCCAGCATTAAGGCTTAGAACTTCAGTAAATGTGCACATAGGTTCAGAGGGAGGAGGAACACTTCCCATAGCAGTTTAAATAGTTAAACCTACCTCCCAACAACAACTTCACAAACTGCAGCTGTATTTTTTCCTGGTTTTGTACTGATTTTGCTACATGTCTAACACCAGGGCAAGGTCAACTCTTCTCACCCAATAGCATAATCAACCTAACGGTGTAGTTGCTTTTTATCAGTGGTCATCCTGTTATTGCTGAGGGAAAACATGATCATAGTGAAATGTCAGCCAGTAAGAGTTCCATATTATGTGAATTCCTCAATTCTTAGGAAAACATTGCAAAGAATTCTATTTTATTGCTTCTCAAACTTCTCCCATCTCACTTGCTCTTTGCTTTTCTAGCACTTCAATCATGCCCAGGTGTGATCTCCCTTTGCCATCAGGTCACCCCTCTGCTGGCTCCTGACACAGAGGCAGATCAGGAACCTGGGGCAGAGAAAGCCAAGATCCAGGATGAGAAGTCACAGGGCCAAGCTGGAATCCCTAGAGGTCTAGACCTGACTCAGTCCTGCTTCCTATAACTAGAAATTACCTTTTTATTTTCTACCAAGAATGTTGTTTAGGAGAAAATAAAAACTGTTGGAAATAATGAATTCTCAGACACTGGAAGCCTAGGGATTGGATTACCACTGAAAGCTGAATGGAGATTTGGTTGACAAACAATGTACATTTCTTCAAAAAACATTATCAAAAATATCACTGTTTCTCTCCAACAGTTAAAAATCAATACATGGAAAGCTATCCTGTAATCACTGCTATTTCATCAGTGCCTTTAATGACTCCTCTCTCCCTCTTAGACAAGTATGTTTAATTTTTTGGCGGTCCTGTCTATTTAAGGATGAAAAATTAAGCAAATATATACCTTGGGAGTATTGCTTCTGCTAATAAATGTGACCTGCAGACTTGAGTCTTCTCTGTTCAGCTTGGCAGAGCATGCAAATCAGCTAAACTGTACAATAGCTGATACAATAGAATTAAGGGGAAAATGTTCATAGGTTGAAAATTACAGGGTAGGTGACAAAAATTATAACCTGCTTTTACAAAAGAAGACATCAGGCTCTGTTTGGACTTGAGAGCTGCATTAATTTGACTCTACTACCACATCATACATCACAGAGGCAGAAGTGTGGGATCTCAGAGAGTAAATGTCAAAGAGGCATCACCAAGTGAATCTATCATCCTGATGGAGGGAGGCAGGAAGGCGCTTCCTGGAAAGAGAGGTTTGTCCATTATGGCCCTGATCCTGTACTAGGGGATATTTGTCTATCCATGTAAAATCTTAGGCACAATTACAGATTGCTATTTCACATGAAATATGATACCTGCACTAATGTTTTAAAAAGAATTAAAGCCTTACCACTAAATGTGCTGTGAGAACAAGTGCAAAACTCCCATTTACAGTCACATTGGGCCATCCATGTTTTCTGATTTACTGGCATTTTCTCTCTTCATGCTGTCCTATGGCTCACTCACCTACAAACTCACCGTGAGTCATCATCTCTTTTTCAGCCAAGCCGACACGAGCAAAGGGGATACCTGACATCTGGGATTTCATTACTGTGAAAAATTGTGGCCAGACCTCCACCCCACACTGTCCTAAATTGTTTTTCAGTGTGCTAAAATCCAAGGAATTACATCGGGCTCTGCCAATCAAGGGTCTGGCTCTGGATGATACTCAGTAATGTGCTTAAATGTCATATCTCAGATTGTTCTTTTCTTTCTTTTTTACAGAGCCTTAGATGGAGGGATTCATTGAGCTCAATTTCCCTCACTCCTGTCTGCACAGAGCAGTCCCAATGCTCCACGCAGAGGAGTCACAGGGCTGGAGGCATGCTGTGACCACCAAAACCCACTGGCTGCACAGCAGATACTGCCAGCCTGGGGACACTGTCACCCATGGAAGCTGTGGCCTGAAAAAAAAATGACTCTTGTTGCCAGTTCTTGTGCAGCACACAACACATGCCTGAGAAAATGAACTCCAACAAGACTCAAAGGCCATATTGATATTTGATTTGTGGATAATGATGGAGCGTGGACATAAAATAGGAACTTGGTTCTATCAAGGATAAGATGCTTCTGAGTATGCGAGACGCAGTAAAGAATATCAGCAAAATCATAGGCACTGCTGGAGTTAGAGGGGAGCTAAATAGGAGCCTTGAGAACTGCAATTTTTAGACACAGGGTGTCTAAAACCATTCCAAGTCATTTAGTGGATCTGAATTTATCAGGCTATCTGGTGATTCGCAGTTGATTTTCTACACATTGGTGCAGAATTACTAAAATTTGACAGTATAATAATGTTGTGTTCTCAGCTGGCTGAGGAAGTTGTAAATCTCTCCCTAGGTGAACAAAGAATTCTCTATTATCCCACAGGTCTTCATTTTGACTGTTCTGGTACTAGCTACATATTAACACCTCCTTTCTGGCTTGGAGATCAATTACAATAGACCTACCTTTATGCCACACTGACAAAAGCCACAAAACAAGATTAATGCTGAAGTTTGTGCTCCTCCATGGGCATTAGCAGCCAGGTTAATATCTCTCAACAACTTGTCATGATCTGCCTTGAAGGATAACTATAACACAAATCATTAGCTAAGGGGTTTTTTAGGTTCTCACTTTCCAATGTCATTTAGCATGATGGCAACTATCATTTAAAGCCATCCTGGTCTCACTGGTGCCTGCAGGGACCTGCGTGTGCTCCGTGCAAGGAGAGGCTCTGCACAAGCCACTACTGAACACACCAGAGTAGTAACACCATGAAAGTGCCTCCAGATCAGGCATCAGCAATAACATCTCACCTCTGACATAACAGGCAACAAACACACTGCTCCTAAGACAAACACAGAAAATTCAGTTATTTCAAAATGCCAGTTACTCATGCCTACATCAATGCAAACCGTAATAAAGAAACTTTCTGGACATGGAATACCCATTCAACTGGGCATTTATTTGTCCTTTTGAATGCAGCCAGGCCATCTGCATTCACCACCAAAGAGCACATTGTAAAGTAGAGAACAAATCTGTGCTGATTTTGGCTCACGGGGCATAAAAGCAAGTGCAGGGATCTTTGAAAGAATAATTTCAGTAGATGCCTCTAATTCCGTTCTTCCTAACTCAATGAGCTAACCCCATGGAGTCTAGCAGTATTACTTAGGATTCCCATCAACACATCCAACAATGATTTGTCCCTGAATTAATGTTATTTCCAAACATCAATTTATTAACCCCATATTTCTCCTTAAAACAGTACAATCATGCCACTTTGCAGCTAACCAGTAGTGATATGAATCTCAGCAAAAAAGATTGTTACATTTATCTCCTGAGATGACTTTGCAAAAGAATCAGGAAATTACATATCCTTAGTCTCATACAAAATATTGTTTTCTAACTGTACCAGAAAATCTTAAGATATCTGCTACAGCATCTCATGGTTCAGTAAACAAACAGGCTTATCTCAGTCAGAACACAAAAGATCTCTGTCCTCTCAAGTTATCTTTCTGTCATTTGGTTTGCTGGCATTACTGACTATGAGTGATGAAAACTCTGACACCTGAAAGAAATGGCTCTGGGTTCAAATCTTCATTTGCAGCATAACTTCTCTGTTGCTGTGTAAAGACTCCTTGAGATCTGCTAGGAGAAGGGCATAAAAAGTTCCATGATTCAGGTTTTAGGAACGTATTTCTAAAGGTGGGGTAACACTTTTCTAGTTCTGACAGCTGTTCAGTTCAGTCTTGGGAGTGTGAAAAAAATGGCTAAGCCTAAGAAAAGGGCTTATTAAAAAAAAAAAAAAAAGGTAATGGAAAGTATTATTATATAAAAGCTAGTAAGAAAAGAAATACTAATTACTAACATTAGCCCCCACCTTCACCTTCAAGCCTCAATGGACTTTGACTATCCTCATATTACTGCTGAATGAAAATTTCTTCACTTGAAAACACAATGATAATTTTCCTAATTCATCCTTAATTACTTTGTAATTCCTGAATTAAAGCACCTTAATTTGATTGCAAACAAAACTCTCTGATGTCCTACTTCAAAGACCTGCAAAATCTAAAGCATATTTAGGACATGTTGTCCCATGAGTTAAGAAGGATCTTATTATTAAAAGATGTAGACACACAGGTGAAGAAATATCAACAATAATATTCCCCCTGCACCTCATATTCAGAGATAAATGAATTTATAAAATAGGAATTGAAGCTGACATCTGCTCTTGGAAGAAGCATTAATTAGAATTTAGAGCTACTAGTTGAATTCTAGCTAGTATGAATTTAGTAGATGCTTTATCATAAGAGAAAATGTCTTTCTTTTAGTTTTTCCCACAGAAGAAAACAAACTACAACAAAATAGTCATTTAAATCAAACCTGAATACTGCAATTTTAAAGTCTTCCTATATTAAGAAATTTACTACCAATACTAAGAGTGGAAATATATTTGCTTCTATAGAGATATTCTTCATGAGGTAAGGTGGGTGAAAATTACACTGTTTCACTTGACCATGAAGAATTACCTGAAACACACTTCCCTGGGCCACAGCTTCCCAGGCCCTGTAGCTTTATGCACAGTCTGAGATTTCCTAGACTTTCTATAATTATTTTAAACAACATTCTGATTTTTAACAGTGCCATGGCATTCAAAGAATCTTTGAAAAGTCATCAGTTTAATTCCTTCAGCATCACTGATCAAGATCAAGCATGAATTCATGGCAGAATTAATACATACCTGATGTTATTTGCTTTGTTTATCAATGCATTTGTTTTGGACAGGTGTGTCTGAAGAGCAGCACAATATACAGCTACTCCTTGAATGTGGGCATGCAAGGATACAGTAGTTACCTCTGAAAAGTCAATAATTATATGCAGATCTTGTAAGAATTAAGAATATAACTGCATTCTCCTTTTTTCAGCTGTGTGGTAATACAGAATTAATGCTGACTTCCTTTTACATGGCTCAATATTGGGAGGGGATTTCATACCAAAATGACAGTTTTAAAACCAACAATTTGCCTATCAGAGAAAGGAAAAGGTACTTATGCATTTCAATGAAACAAACAGAATACTAACTATTACTATATATATTTTTTCTCAGTCCAAGCATTGTCCTTAGCCGTATTCTATTTAGAATTACTACATAAAACAATGCATTTCTGAGGTAGCCATAAGTCAGTCTCATTAAAAGGTTGTCAATGAGTCAGGTGCTTCAGTGGAGAGATTAATGTAATCAGTTGGTCTGGAGATGGACAATTCTTGATAGAAATATCACAAACACCACAGTAATTTACTCACAAAATTTCCAGCTGGGCTTGAGCACTGTACAACCACAGAGGGAGATGAAGCAGCATTCAAGCTCTGAGCTATGCTAAACATCCATACAAGGTTACAGTAAAAGTAAAAATACTCTTAAACAATCCAATCAAAAAGACATTTTAAAAGCTAAAAATAAACCCAACTGCTGTGGAATGTGAGATGTCCAATTATGGCAAATATTTAAGTGTGTATATACATATACATATACATAAAAATAGACACTAACATGTACACAAAAGGACTCTCAAACCCATTTGCATAAGGTCTTATGCAAACAGTTTTTCAAACATCAACCATTTGTTCACATCTATATCCACACAATGGGTCCTGAAGCTAGGAGGATTAAGTCCACAACTTCTTTCAGGTCTCTTTTCACATCTGTAGCCCTTTATAAAGTTCCTAGCACAAAACAGGACAAATTCATGTTTTGGCAGAGTCACACAATTCCATGATGACACCATTCTATAGAGAAAGAAAGAAAAGCAATTACCAACTATGGACAGTAGATCTATGATTTTCAGAAAGGCCTAGAAAGATTTATACATTCAGTTTCCTCTGGGTCTGCATCAAAATAAGACAAGCTTTACAGAGCTGTTTAGGAATTTAAAGATGTAGATAGAAGTCTAGTACTTAATTTTTTTCCTAAAAAGCAAAAATTTAATATCTTTCAAAAGAGAGCTCTGGTCATTCCTGTGTCAAATCTCTTGGAAAATTCCCTACCTATATTTCTCTCAAGTAAACTTTCCAAGGTTGCAATGCTACTTCTAGTAAACACGGTCAAAATTCTTCGAGTGGTTCTGTATTGAAAACAGACTATATAATTAATGCTGCATGGAAGCATTTTGGCATTTGCAAACTATTGACAAAATCAAGGGGCTGGAAATCTGAGCAGCTCAATTCTATGCATTATGTATGCACAGCATGAGAAACTAGGCAAGCTATGCTTTGCTGGAAAACAAAAAGAAGTATAATTCTCTGAATGTTTTGAGTGTTTGGGGCCACTTGACACTTTCAAATGAATGAGTCTATACTTAAATTTTTAGGTGTTTTGCTACTGAAATGCAATTTTCAAAGTTAAAAAAAACTCTCTCTAGTGCTAAAGCAATCATAACATTAATGTCCACTTAAAAAAAAAAGTCCTTAAAAATCCAGAATAACAGATTAACTCATGGATCTATGACATACATCTCAGCAGAGAAGCTGAAAAAAATCTGTGTTTTCTTTATATATCTAAGCAAATTCACAGAATATTACACATCGTTTTAAGGGTATGACCTGAGGTTCAAGAAATGTGCAAAATGGGCAAAAGATGAGCATCCCAAGAAAATGCATCAAACTTTAATTGTGCCCCAATACTCACTCACTCTAACTACCAAGTTTGCACTCACTATTCATTTCAAAGTGCACCCTAACAAATGTAAAGCTGCTAAGAACTGCTGAAATTATGGTGTCGGCAGCTGACGGGCTCTTCCCATCCTCAGATGCAGGATGGAGAGGAGCAGCGTGAGAGACAAAGCGCCAGCAAGAGAAGCAGCCCATTTTTGTCATGGAAAGGGGAGGAGTATGGACAGTGGGAAGAAGCTGAACAAAGACCCACAGAAAATGCCTGAGGAATTAGACCATCAGCTCCAACTTCAGCCTTAAGGGGTTACTGCTGCTTCTGCTGCAGAGGATGCCAATGCTTCTCAGCAGAAGACACTGTCTCACTCACCTTCATTTCTTCTTAGGCAGGAGAAGCCCAGGATTCACCCATTCCCACTTTCTCTTTCAGTCACTGCCTTGGGACAGCAATGACTCCTGAGCCAGGAGCATTCACTCACTTCTCCCTGACAGAAGCCAAGAACCAATATCCCAGCTTGGCCACACACAGGCAGAGTTCAATCTTTCAGTGTTCCTGCTGAGGTTACTGCACTCTCACTTCCTTGTAAAGCAAACAGCAAACCCAAAATACTTTCTTCAAATTTGGGTCTGGAAGGTAATGGTACAATTATCTTGAAATAGATTTTTAGTAAAAGAAAGACAAACTCATGGACTAAGATGTTTAATTTTTTTCCATAATGCATTCACTAGACCCATTTGAGATTTGCCTTTAAAAATGAGGTGTGAGAAATTGTGACAAGGAAGATGGATATGTAAATAAAATTTTGGCTTAGCCCATGAGATGCAGAAAACTATAGTCATGCTGTAAGATGTCTTGGGATCACCAGAGAGAAATTATTACCTGAAAATGGAGTGTTGGACAGAACACTGTAGTGTGTGTAAGAGGAAATTCAATGCTCAAAAACATTTCAGGATCAAGAGTACTCTATTTATCTGCAAAAAACATGGTAGCTCAGTGTTGATAAACTTCCTTACCAAATATGTCTTTTGTCTGTGAGAAGACAGTCCTCAAGCACATTTACATCATGACACCTTCAACATGACAGTCAATAGCAATCAAAAGGTCACTGATAAGTTTGTAAATCAAAATCTTAAAAAAATTAGCTTTTCTGTATTTCTTTTGTCTTCACTAAAGCTGCCCTCAATGACGCCAATAAGAAAACCAGTTTCAGTTTGCTCAGAAAGGTCCACTCTGCATAAATTGAAATACTACATCAAGTAAAGACTTTCTTTACTGTAGTAACTTTTTAAAATTGCACAAATAAATGTACAAAAAGTCTTCTAAAAAGTCTGCCACTTCTGGCATTTTAGGACTACTTATCTCAAAGTACATCCAGCACCTACTGAATGACCTCAAAATGACCTTTATTTCTGAATTTTTAAGATAAATGATGCATTTGATGGCAGCATCACAAGCACAAGAAGCATATATACGTACTGCTCATGAGTCTAAACCAATAGTGTTATGAGCATTCACAGGAGCAGAATAAAAATATCACCCAATGCCTTTTCTTCATGACTTCTGAAAGACTGCTTTACTTACACTCAGCAGGGGATGATGAAGTCTTTTGCCTGATCGTGGTGTGCTGCTGAGCATAACACTTTGGGGACTGACTAAGAGGTGCTTACTGCTGGGCTAAAGGATTTTAATTTACTTAAAATTTGGGGCATAAAAGCCTTTTCCTTTTACTGCCATACATTGTATTGAATTCTAAAGTGCATATTAAAGTTCATGTCTATTAAAATGACTCATTGTAGATATTCATGGATATCTCCACAAAGGAGCACAAAACGATCTGTACTAAGTTTTTTGTGTGGGCCTCGGGGGAAAAAAATTAATAGGTACTACTACAATTTAATCTGACAGGGGAAAAATGCTTTGGCTTGAGGAGTTGCTTCTGAGGAACAGTGTGGTTCTGAGATGCACAGCTGGAAAGTCTCTATAGGGGAACATCAGTGGAACAGCCATTCGTTTGTGTTGATGGATGTCTCCATGAACATAACTTGGCTCTGGATAGCATGTGGCAGTAATGTTTCTCAGCCTCGGGGGCACCAAGTTACCTCGTACCATCAAGGATGGGAACCACCACGAGAATTAGAGGGTAGCCAGGACAGAAAACATCTGGAAATGGATCCTCCCATTTCCTGCATCTAACATGATTCCTCGCTTTCAAAGCCCAATATGAGGAATAAAAGTCTCACAGCTCCGATTTTATATTTGGTTGACTTCTCCCTGCTGGCATGCAGGGCTGGGAAGGAGCATAATGATAACCTTGGTGGGAGTTGTTAAAAAAATGGAGATTTCTTTTCAACACTGCAGATCCCAATATCAAAATGCTTAGCAATGAAGTAGAAATTTTTGTGGAGACAATGAATTCTACTTGAAAGGTAAAGTTAAATCTCTGCTCTTATAAACTTTATAATTAATTCTGATACCAAATATAACAAACTAGAAATTGTTGTCACTGGAGTCAGTGATTTTATCATGACTTTTACTGAGAGGGCAGCAATTAACATTGATGCTGGATGTGATCAACTGGAACAGAGAGTGCAATGGTAATTGGAAAGAAAAAGTCAGGGGAAATATTTAGGGGTTGTAGTGAAAAAAAAAGCCATTTCTTTTTACTTAAAATAGGAGACCAAACACTTCTACCTACCACATTCAAGAATATCAGTGGCTTCCTTCTATATTCCCATAAAGATTTTTTGCACAGCTTCCCTCTTACATGAGTATCCTTGTCAAGTTCTGCATAAGAATACAGTAGAAACCTCCTAAATTGATGCTCTGACACACAGCAAGCCAAAGAAGGCATTTAGTGAATTATGCTGCAGTAACTCAAGCAATGAACACATAACATCTTGTCAAGTGACTGCCTTGCTACAGTTGTTTGCAAGCCAACATTATTCACGTGTCAATTGGAAATGGCTAAAAGGCACTTTTGCTGTTAGACCCCGGGTTTTTTTAGATGAATCTACCATTTTATCAGAGCTACTGACACTTTATTCCAGTAACAACCTCTGTATTTTGTGGGCACAAAGTTTCTTTATGAGCAGTTCATGACATAGGAGTCTCCCTCATCAGAATCTATTGCTCCTAACATCTGAAAATGGTGCAAATCCCAAACCTTCACAGTCCTCTTTCCAGAGTGACTTGACACTCAAACAGATTTCACTGTACCTCCACATTATCTCCCCTGCTCTGCTCTTCTTTTTCCTTTTAGGAGCTCCAGTTTCTCAGTCTCTTTCATCAGAAGCTGTCATCTGGAAGACACCCCCCCCCCCCCCAAAAGTCTACACCCATCTGAGTAAAACTGAATAGCACAAGTCTAAATTATATTAGCCTTGCTTATGTGGCACTTTTGTGTGGATGACATTCAAAAAACACATCACATGAAGTTTGCTGAGGGATAAGCAGAGAAGCTGTGGCTTTATGTATTGATTCATAGCCAGATGTGTTTCATTTACACCACTGAAAACCCCACTGTGCCCAGTGTGCAGATTGGCCATGGGTCAGAGTTTGCAGGGATCTCCTTGACTAGACACATGCTGGGTACTGTGCTCATTGACTTGTTCCTTGACACTTTACTTTCCAAGCAATTAAGTCCTTTATCACCTTTACATATTCAGAAAATAAAAAAGTCATGCTATGTTTTGGAGAAAGGACAACAATGTGAGCCAAAACAAACCATGAAAACCATGAAACAGCACTGGAAAAACAGAATTTGAAAGAAGTTATCTAATCATACCTCAGTCCTAAAAGCAATGACCATGAAGTTCAAATATTTCAAGTTTTATCCAGGAATCATGAGAATACCAGGTGAAATCTGTAAGTTTAGTGGGCATTTTGACTAAAACTCTCACCTTGTAAGTAGCTGGGACAACATAATGCATTAATTCATTTTTATAAGTAGTTTCCATGAAAAGAGAATTGAAAGCAGTACAAGTGGAAGGCTGTGAGACCTGGGACTGGTTGCACAATAAAGGCTGAGCCATGAAGTGAAACCTTGAGAGCTGCTGCATCTTGAAATACTATAAAACCAAACAACTTCTATCATGAGTAAATGTGGTTGACATTTTACTGAAGTACAAGGTGATTTGTTTTAAACAGGGATTGCTATCAATGCTGTTGGAATTGTACTCATTTTCTTCAGAGAGCTCATTTAAATAACTATTAGCATCTACTGCTTGAACTTATTTGTATTCCAATAACATCCACCACATTACTGGCACTGTCCACCTACACAAAAGAAAAAATTGCCCTTTTTTTAAAGAGTACATTCTGAGAGCAGTTGAACCTTGCAACATTGCAAAGAATATTTGAGCTCAGAAATACTACATATCACTATTATTATCAGATCAACACCTAAATTAGGATGCAATAAATCTTGGAAGGCCAAAAATTACTGAATCAAGATAAAGGCTCAAGATATATTAACCAGTTTATTCTAGAAAGGAAGAACAGATCTTGATTTTATTAAGACATTGAAACCTTTATAAACAAAGCTGGGATTTCAGCAATGCTGAAAACAAGTAGACAATGAGTTTCAAAGGGAACTGCCCATGCACATTCCTCTGTCTCATTTGAAAATTCCAGCCAACAGCAGCAATTTTGTTTGGTACAAAACATCATATCACCATGGGAAACAAACCCACTTACTTTTCATTCCAGGCAAGAATGAAGTGTGGGTGAGGGAGCAAACGTGGTGGTGATGTGTACATCTGCAGGTGATTTATGGGCATGGGCTGGGCTAATAAAGAAAGTGAAATTCAGGATTACACTGACAGCAGGGAAGGCAAACTGGATCCTGGAAGGATATCAGTGATTGTGCAGCTTACAAGAAAACAATCAGAAGTGAGGGTCAACTTTCATCTGGAGGCAAGTAGGCAAGTCTCTAAACACCTTACCATCCACTTCTTTTTGTTGACGGGATTTTTGAGTTTTATTTGCTGTGCTTTGCAGTTTTTCAAATCCATATTCTTTGCCTGCACATTGGTAACACATAAATATGCTACTTACTCCCTCATGCGTTTCAGCCTGGTCTCAGCCATTGTACAGTTGAGAGCTCTGAATCCCTGGGGCACCCCTGGAGACACTCCGGTGACAGTCCTCGAGCCTACAAATCAATGCACAGACACACAACCTTATTCACCTTCATCCCCTGAGCTCTATTGCAGGATCAAGGGCAGCCAGGAGAAGGAAGACTATTCCTGTTTCTCACAAGGCAGTGCCACATTAATTAAAGATGAATTAGTTTATTAAATGTACATTAAGGGCAATTCCTTTCTGAGGGACAAGTAGGTTTATAGCTTAAAGGCACCAGAATTGTAATAACAAGGAATACACAAGGAATTACAACAGAAAGGACAATCACTTGAGGAAGTGTTGGATAAATATCCAACAAAATTAAATTTGCTTGGACAATATGCATTTTCTTCCATTGTTTTTTTACTTATCTTTAAGAGAAAGAACATTCTTCCTAGCAGGCAAGTCTCTCCTTGAGCTTGATCATTACTGGAAGTATTTATCCTACAACATCAGTTTCTCCTTCAGATAAAGGTACACTTTTTATGTATAAATATATATATATATGTACATACCTATGTATGTAAATACATATATCTGTGTAAGAAATATACATATGCATAAACACACATGCCCACTCTTTCTGTTTGCAGGCCTTGTGAGCTGTAGCAATATTTCAGGACCTAGGGCTCACACTGAGGCACTCATCCACAGGAGCACAGAAGTGCTGAATCACAGGGAACTGTCAGGGTTATCAGCTCAAATATGCTGCAATTTCATGTAGTCATCCCATCATACATCTGTGGTTTTCCTAAGAAATTTATGTACTTTTTGCCCTGAGTGCTCCCATTGAAAGACAATTTCAAAGCCTCACTGGGAGCTAGTGGCTAAAATCTCCCCTCTTATTTCCTGATAAAATTTCTTTATCGAGCAGTTCATGCTCATTTTCCTCCTGTGCCAGTGCTTTCCTCTGGCTTACACAGCTCTTTCCTTCCCTTTTGCATATTCCTTTCTTTATAATTGGAAAAAGAGATCCTATTTCAGCTTTCAATTTGTTAAGCTGAACAGAGCAGCTATTTTACCTTCTTCTTGCAAATTGTTTGGCATTAGGATTTCAGTTCCCAAAAGAGTAGATGTATCAGGGTGTAAATGTGTGGGCTGTGCCACACAGGGCCCAAGTTCTGAACAGGCATGGAAGGGCTTTGCATAGGATAGGAACAAGCCAAAAGTCAAACACATTACCACAATGTCTTGTCTAAATGAACACACACTCCCCACCTACCAGGGGTTTTTAGCTTGGACTCAGCTGGGCTTTGGCTTAGTTTGGATTGAATTAACAGGAACTACATGCAGCCAAAGGGAGCTTGCAGCTTCCCTCCCTCTATGAACTGGTTCAGACACCCCCAGAAAACACCAAATGTTTCCCTGGAATGTGTAATCATGGCTCTCCCAACAGCTAAGCTCCTATGCTGTACATGATTCTAGACCCTAATCACATCCATTTGAATATTGAGATTAAAACCTTCATTGTGAGTGATCCTACTGAATCACTCACAGTGAGTGTCTGCCAGATTCAGAAGCTTGGAAGCACAGAAGAAATGGGTTCCTGATTCTGTTAGCAGGATGGACAAACTATTGCACATTTTAAAACATTTTCCTAGCTTATCTTTACACCTAGTGGCTAGGAGTTACCTGGTGCCTAAGTATTACAACTCAGGTATGGTTAATGTAGTTTAAAAGATGAAAAATGACAAGCCCAGTTCTCACTGGCTACCAATTATTTCACCCATTAATGCAAAAAACATTTCCTGATTGTTTACTGCAACAGTGCACGTGCATATCTATATGTTTTTCCATGGAGTCTGTAAGCATTGAACTCCTTTAGTGGCACTGGAAAATTCAGCTGTCCTCAGGGTAGCTCTGAGGAAACCCCAGGTGCTGTGCAAAGCAGTGCTCGTGACTTACTGGGCTGCACGCTCCTCTCTCAGCTGGCACAGTGTTAAGGTCCAGATGTGGGGCTTTGGTGCTTTGAAACCAATTAAAAATTGATGCCCTGAGCACCAGTGGCCTAAGGAAAATATAAAGCTTGCAGTCTCTTAGGAAAGAGTACATTTAACCACAGGCACTGGATAAATTCTGGCATTACTGTTATTACAGGATATATCAGTGTAGTAAGAGCTCAGCATATTCTTTCTGTTTAGTGAATTCAGTATACTTATTACTACAATATTTCCTTCTCCTCTGACATTTCATTATTAAAGACATCCTTCTTGTTTGTTTTGGTTGTTTTGATTGTTTGTTTGTTTTCCCTGGGATTTCTGGCTAAATAATTCATATTTTGTCAACTTTACACATTGGCAGTTGGCCAAGAAAAACTTAGTCTCTACATGCAAACTTTCTATCTTTCTCTCCATTTAATATGATATTTTGGCTACTGTGAGGCAGCACAGACTGAAGATTGTAGAATGTTGCAAAGGTGTAGTTAGTCATTAAAAAAATGAGTTCTCAGTGAAGACTGCTAAGAGCTTGATACATTGGTGCTACAGCATACCTCACCTTGCTGGGATGAATCACAACCATACCAACTTCTATATCAAAGGTATTTTCTTAGAAGCAGTTACTTAATTAATAATATATTTTGCACCCAGCTTCAGGCAGTTTGTGTATCCACAACAACAAGGAACTATGCTTCTTCACAACAAGGAACATATCAAAACACAACAAGGAACTATGCTTCTTCCAAAAGTTACCAGATAATTATTTGCATTTTTTTATCCAATATATCATTCTTGATCCATTAAAAAAATCAAATGAAACAAGAGCACTGACTTTTCAAAACCAGGTATTGTGGTTTTCTAAATGTATTTCAATGTCTCTCAGAGTCTAACCCAGTATTGCAGAAACAACACAGGGCAAAGGGCAAAAGATCTTTGTCCTCTCAGGTGATAGAGCACCAGTTTGAGGCTTTCACTGAAGATCTGTAGAGAAAGGAATTTATTTACAGGTGCATTATCTGGTGATAGTTTTCATAAATTATGGTCCAAAGGCATTTCTACAAACATTTCTGCTAATGACCAAAGAATTGGTGATACACATCTACTGCATCTCTTCATAAGCCATGATGTGTTGTGAAGCTGTTATCTCCACTGAATCACAAACTTCTGGTTGTATTTCAGATTTCTTTTCTTTAGCTTTCACTGCTACATATGAGATCCTACAATGCCTTTCTGTACAAGATATAAAATATTAGAATCAGATGTGTTTTCCAGATTCTTAAACAAAACAAAATGACCCAACTGTCCCTAACCTTCTCTTCCTCAATGCGAAGCAAATTTAGCAAATTTTAAAATGAGTTTTTCAAACTTCCTTATCTTTTGCAGGTTTTTTAGGGGATCTTCCCAATTTTTAGTTTATCAGCATGGCCTATCTTATTTCAAATGCACTCCAAATGGACCTGTATAGCCAACACAAAAGCAATTATGTACCACAAAAGCTCTGGTACTTGGAGTCATTCTGGGACCTCTTGAGGAGAAAACATAGTTACCTCCCAAGTCCTTTTATAAACACTGAGGTTTAGACTAAACAAATTCCACCTGTTGAAAAACAATATATATTTATTGCATCCTTTTTATTACAGCCTTTTCTGACATTAAAAAACAAAGTTCTAGTTTTTTTCTTCTTGGTTGTTCTCTAACAACTGCTTGAAATGACTCATAATTATTTTGTAATACTTTGACCATGAAAGATGCTACAAGAAATTCTGTTCTGTCTGGATTGCTGCTTCTATTGCCCTGTTATTGCCATGAAAGCCATACTGTTTCAGGAGTAGCCATTATAATTCTGTTGTAGCTCTGTAGCCCAGTAATATGGTATTGCCACTGCTTGCACCAGGTCACACACCTGGAACTGAGTCTGCAAGGCCTCAGGCTTTGTCTGATCTTGTCTTGTCCTGACAGAAATTTTGATTTAATTGCTTAAGCTATAGCAGCAGTTCTTCTAATTAGTAAGTAGTGGGCTGTTTTGTTTTATTTCCACTTATTCTTGTAAAATACGAATATAACCTGCTTTTTTAGATGGATAGTAGTATTCTGTGTAGAAAGACATATTTATAACTAACTTAATTCAATTAATGTAGAGAAGTACAGGCCTGGTAGAACAACAGATGCCTTGAAAAGTGGGAACAAAGGATGAGATGTAAAGGACTACAGGCATGGGACGACAAGAAGGGAGGCTCTGGCTAGTACTGGCAATGCCATGGCTAAAACCAGTGTGCTAGTGGTCTGTTAAAGGAATGCAGACATGGAAGGGGACACAACTAGCTTTAGGGTGAAAAAGACAGCAAGTGTCTAACCTATGTAAAATGCACCATATACAGAAAATTTTGATGTAATGGGAATTTGGAGCCCAGTGAAAAAATATGCAAGGTAAAAGTGAACCTTAGCAAACACATAAAAATTACCCCAATTGGAGGTTTATAGCTTGATTTTGGAAGAACTTAAAATAATGAAAGCTTAAACTTTTTGAGAGACACTGGGCATACAAAGATAAGAGGGAACCTGGAGATTTGTCTGTTATTATCATCACATATATTTCTTTGGAGAAAAATCATACCTAATTACTACCTTAGCTTGGAGAAAGCCTGTAAATTTCAGCACAGACTGGTTGGAGATAAAAGTACTATTTAATTCTTTAATATTACAATTTTTAAAAAGGCATCTTCTTGTCCCTAATACTGAATGAAAAAGATTAAGATAAGGGAGTTTCTAATACTAAGATTGTTTTTAAAACACCACTGTTTGTCTTCAGCTAATATTCTTGTTGGTTCTCAGCAGCCTTCAAGGCAATTCCTGTCTTTAATTAAATGACAGGATATTGAAGCACAGAGCAATATTTTGCTCTTATTTCAGCTTCTGCAAACCCATTGCAGACAGTGAGGTTGCAAATGCATAAATGAGTGCAGAATTTGGAGACAGGGGGTTCTCTGTAAGTGTGAGGAGAAACTGGATGTAAATGTTCCTTCCTTCAGTCCTGAGGGTCCCCCAGACATGGTACCCAGAAGGTGACCAGTGGCCACAAGACCATGATGGCAACAACTTTGATTACTCCCTTTCATCCTTCTTCTTTGGCTCTCTCTTCCCATCTGTCCAGGCTCACAAGCAGGGATGAAGCAGAGCTCAGCACTGGAAGAATCTCTGGAAGGAGGACTTCCTAGGAGTGTCCTGTCTTGTGGTTTTACATAATACCAAGTCAGGTTTATCCCAACTGGACTAGTGCAAATGGAGCAGCTCAGTGAGGCAGCAGTTCCCGTGGGAGCCTTTGGGAGCTCAGCTGGCCTTTCATGCAGCTCAAACTCAGGCTGCTGCTGGCACAGTCACACCTGGTGGCCTCCAAGGACAGGGACTATGGCAGCCACAGTAAACAGCCTTCTTTCCTGTAAGCTTTCTTCTTAGCTTTTAAGTAGACCACAAGGACCCAGGTTTTCAAACTGTAAATCTATAGATAATATTTTGCCAGAGATTTTAGGATTAAATGACAAATTCTCACTGTTCCTCTTTGTACCTGTAATGAGATACTGTTACATAAATTAAGTACTATCCAAACCTTGATCATAATTTTTAAAAAATTAAATATCTTAACCCGTTTTCTCTTATTGTTACCAGGACTAAAAACTACAGCTTACATATCCACAAATATTTTCCTCTGGAGAAAAAATTACAGTAGCCAAGTATTTTAAAGTTTTTGTTATCACATTCTACACTTCTGACGATCATGCTTTATGGCTTTATTATTTTCAACAAAAGCACTTAACTGCTTATGCCTTTTCTTTTGGCATAGTTATACTTCTCTGCAGTAGATTAAGGAAGTAATTTTCAAGGAGATCACATTTTTTTGAGTTATTTTGTTGCAAAATGGAAATAGTTGGACAGCTATGCATACAGACTGCTAATAACTACTGCTCTCTAAAGAAGATATACCATCTTACCCAGTGAGCTGCTATTCAGGACACTCTCCAAATACTCAACCATTGCCTCCGTATCACTGTCCTGTGAATAAATGAAATAGGAATAGCATTAGTGTGAGTACAAACCTAAATACAAACACTATGTCCCAGAGGTACAATCCCACAAGCATAGAGGATATCACACCACTAAGTGTCAAGACTAGGCTGTAAAGAAGTTACGTTGCCCAGGACATTTTCTATGTTTTCTTCTCCTAAAACATCAGGCTTTGGAATGATGTTATAACCAAACAACTACTTGAGTCAGATTTCTT
The DNA here is from genome assembly GCA_013398275.1 of Promerops cafer. NCBI lineage: Eukaryota > Metazoa > Chordata > Aves > Passeriformes > Nectariniidae > Promerops > Promerops cafer. Next base: position 681,622 of record VZSE01015521.1, read on the forward strand.
GTAGAACACAAGTATTTAGAACAACTGTGCATGGAATTTAAAGGAGATACATTTACTGTGGAGGGCGCTGGGCAGTCTCTGAAAATATACCAGCATTTTATCAGTTAGTCCTGGAATATCTAAAACAATATTACATTGAAAAAGGCAAGTATATCCTTTTTAACTATGCCAAAATTTTTTATGCTTATGATAGCTGCCCACAGCAAATTAAGACTTATCTTTCATGTAATTGCATATACTTATATGTCTAGTAACAACTAATTGAAAAAATTTTAATTAAGAAGAGATTTTAACATTTTTATATTTCAAGTGTTCTGCTACCAAACAGATGGCTAACAGTTTTGCCATGATATCTTTCATATGAAATGCTGTTTGTGTACACAGCTAAAATTTAAAGTTCTGGCATTAAGCAATAATTGTTGTCCAGGCAGTACATCACAATTTTATGAAAGTCCAAGAAAAATTTGTACTCTGAGTATGTAGAAGCTGCTGCCCTATCACATTTAACAACACAGCATTTCTTGACTATTTATAACTGACAGTCAAAATCTTGACGTTGCTGAAAAATGTCAAAAATATGTATTTAAAAAAAATAATCAACATTCTATGCCTTAAAGACTTAAATCAATGGAGTAAAAAGAAACACTACTGACCTCCACTTCTACAATCCGCTTTATATTTTTCTCTGGTCTCACTAAAATGCCCATTCTAAATTTCTCAGCTTAGGAACTGCCAGTACACCTAAACAGGACAGCAATAATTGCTGGCAATGACTCCCAGCTGGTTAGAGACCTTCTGGTGCAAGTGGGAGCTATTATGGATGAGCATAACTGTTCTTCACCCCAAGTTGTTTCATGGGCTTATATTTGAAACAGGCTCTGCTACTTTAGCTGAGGTGTGCAAGGTAGAAATCACCTTCTTGGTTGGCCATTACAACAGGTAACCCACAAGCTCATAGGTTCAAAGGAGCCTCTTTGCCCTTTTGGAGCAGCCTGTGGGGTCCTGATTGGATCAGTCAGCACAAGGGTTTCCAGTTCTGCAGCCAGGGAATGCTAGGGAATCACTACGACTTCATTAAAAAGTTATTAAATCTTTTTCATTCAAAACTAAAAAGCTATATTGATTTTCTGCTAATATTCCTTTGTAATTATTTTTATTTTCATTATCACTAACAGTTAACCACAAATCAACAGACAGGTTGACAAAACATAGTAAATAACCATATACAACACTATTGCTTTAATAAAACCTTCTTAAAAAAAATTTTAATGGGATAAAGCCTGTAATTACCAAACCTTTAACTTCTCACAACAGGACATCATATTTACTCCAATTATAACAACAAAGCTGGTTTCTTCTCTTTATGCTGTAAGGCAAAAGATGTATTTTCACCTCTTTCATCACCCCTGTCCTTTCCCCACTTGGGTTTAGCACTGGAAGAGGATTTAGCTGTTTCATTTAATATATTTCTTTAATCTTTCTCTATTTTTTTTTTTCAGAGAAAGCAAAGCCCTACAGAATGGACAAGGGACTGTGACAGATGCCCAGAAGAGAGGCACTCCCATGTATAAGGGCCGGTGTGGGTGAATGATTGCTCATTTCAGATTCAGAACAAACAACCCCATTTTTAACAGCCACAAGCCACGCCAAGGCATGTGTTAGGAGCCCAGTGGAGCATCTTTGGGGTCACAGCACACTCAGAGCTGCTGGAGCTGTGATAATTTATGTCAGCTGATTGTCTGGCTTGACAATCTCAGAAGCAACTTGGAATTTGAAAATAGGAACCTACTGCATTACAATAGTAGACTTTGTCATAATGAAGAGGGTGAATTTGTTATTATGGTCACTGAAGAAAAAACACTAAGAGCATGGTGATGAACTGCAGTAGAAAGCATTCACGAGCATCTCAGCTAAATCAAAACCAATGGAAGCTTCGTTACACACTAACTTTTCAAGATGAAACTTCTGTTAAGCATCACACATTAAAATGTTTTTAAAAACAGTTCTCTTTTATGATTTCCCCCTAATTAGAAACTGGTTCTCCTAGAAAAAAAAAAAAATGTGGAAAAGAGCCACTGGCTTGAGGAGGTGGAGGTCTGGAAAAGTAACTGGCAAATTGCTGCTTGAAATCTGTCAATGTGCATTTCTGCTCCGAAAGAAAGGAACAAAGGACAGTAAACTCCAGTGCTGGAAAATCAGATAGGCTGTACGGAAAGGTATTAACATGAGAAAAAAAGCCCTCTCAGCTCCCACTCTAAACCTTTAAAATTAAAGTGTTTCAGTGCCTAACTCTACCTTCCTAAGTGGTCTTACACCCCACATGAGGCTGCTACTTCTCAGTCTGTCTTGACATCTGTGGGAGCCTAATATAGCTTGAATAAACAGCTCGTATCCCCTTCTACATCTTGCACCTTAATATGTTGTTCATAAAGATGACTTTTCTGACCCTATGCTACTGCATGAACAATGGAATTTTTTTTAATCCTTGTTTGAAATAATGGGGCCAACAGAGAGCACCACCAGATGCAGCATTTCTGCACTCTCTGCACAGAAGTAACTAGTAAAGCAATCTTGGTGTTGGAAATTTAAGAGATTTGCAGAAATTACCTTACAAGCCCTTACTGTGCTGCAGTGGAATTATTTCTTTTTTAGCACACACCTCCACAAGCTTGGTTTAAGGTATCTTTAAAGAAAGGGTTTAAGAGTATGAATCCCATCATAGAAACAGAAGTAGGAGTTTTGGTATTAAGTAAATGACTGCAGAAGCAAACCTTTGGTATTCTGGTAGGATTTGAAGCTTATTATTAATACTGAGCATGATCCCACCTACCATTGAGTGGGATTCATCTCACATAATCATTGATATCCAAAGGAAGATGTTGTGTGCATGTTAATAACTGCAAATCCCTTTATAATCACCAAAGAGGGACCTCTCTGCGTATTCCATCCAACCTGCATTAGATGTTTACTCCCTAATAATGCTTGCTTACTTCCCCTCACAGTACTGCCTTTCTGTTTGCTGAGTTCAGACATAGATGTTCAGATTTGCACAGCTATGTTCAGTCTGCTTTCACTTCAGACTTACTGCAGAATTTTTCACTTGAGAAAGCAAAAATCACCCATTTTCACTTCCCAAGAAATAGAAAAGGTAATTGTGTCAATACCCAGAAACACACTTATTGAATATCTTAAGGTGCTGGGGTCAACATGAGAAAAGCACAGATAGGTTTCCTCTTTTGCAGAGGAAGTCCCAAATGGCAAATGCTCATGGGGGTGAATTCCAGTCAGTCTGTGCAGGCCCATTCACAGAGGGTCAGTGCTCTGTGTGCTGGTAACGTAAAGCCTAAGGGCCACGGGGACTGGACAGAGACAATGGGATGCCAGTGGGATGGCTCTTCCAGCCCACCATGCTGGTTCTTATCATGGAATTTTTAGTTAGTCCAACATGAGGGACTGCTGCAGCTCACATATGAATGCCAACATCTAATTTATTCTGCATTACTGAGAAATGTATTTTTGTCTTCTGCCCTCCATTAATTCTAAGCAGCAGTCTGCCTGTTCAAAACACTACTGATTGACACTATCATCAATGAAAGTTGAATGAAAATTTCAAAAGGCATTCTAAAAAAGAAAAATTGTCTCAGAGCCTGATGAAAATGAGCAGTAATTTTGTTTTCAAGAGTATGTTGTGGTAGACTTTCTGGGCAATGGTTTCTTTGCATGTTTATGTGTTGTGGGTAAGCATAAACGCAGCAAACTGAAAAAAAGCATTGTCTAAGATAGTCCACTGTTTTAAAATTGAATAACAATTTCTTTAGACCACTACTGCACAAACTGCTCCTGAATTTTAAGGCATCCTGTGTGTTTAATTTGAAAGTTAGGAGGACATGTCTGGATTGAATGAAGCTGTTTCTGAGTAAACTTCAAGTTTTACTTGTGGGACAATTTCAGGATCTCCTACTACTGTGGTAGAAGTAGCGTTCTGATTCCTCACACTCTAGTTTTGCCTTGAAAACTACATCTCAAAGAAGCTATTAGTTCAAATTTTTCAAAAACCACAAGTTATTTATAATTTAGTGAAGAGTATTAGTCTACTTGGCCAGTTCCCTGAAATGCAGAAGATATCACACCCTGTTCTGCAAACTTTGCACATGATCACAGAATAAATTAGCTGTTCCTAGGCAGAATCAGATAGTACCATTCAGAGGCACTGTAGGCCATGCTTGAAATCGGTGGCCCGATGGGAGAAATTAATAGTTCCTGAATGCCTTAGGAAGATCCATTTTCAGAACTGCCTCAGGCACCTAATTTTATTGATTTCACTGAGACTTGATCACTGGAGACAAAATTCATCTCAGCTCATTCTGATCAGATCTACATTAGGTGCCTTTTCCAATAATCTTCAACCTTCACACTGCAATCCCTGACTTTCTTGTGGCAGCCTTAACTGATAAAGCTACTTTAAACCCTTCAACAATAAGTTTTCTCTTCACTGACACTTTCTGTGAGGTGGGAAAGTCTACAATTTGCTGATCAAGTCTTGCAGCTGTTTAGGCTCATCGTTCATCACACTGTCCTAGAAAATACATCTAATATAGGCAGGAAGTAGAGGTGACTATCTTTGCCTGGGAATTACAGCTAGAACTTAGATCTTATGCTTGAAGTATACCTTCAGCTTTAATTTAATTTAAATCATAGCTATCATTTGAGAGGATCCCACTCTGAGTGTTTTAGAGTCACAAGGATGTTTTCTGACAATGATCTACCTTAAGGCCTTCATGGGAGTGTTATCTTTAATCTTGAAGGAATGCAGAAGTATTTCTCATCAATATCTTATAATACACATATAATTAATTCATGCTATTGATATATACACACACTCCTAACAAAAAAAAAATCAGCAATGTCAGTAGGACAAATTCTAGGAAGGAACTCAGTTTTCTCACGGAAAAATGAGCATCAAATGTTCTCAAAGGTCACATATACCTGGTGATTTGTCTTAGAGACTGTCCATGACAATTCTGCATCTTCCTCCTCTTCACTGTCTTCTGAACAGGATTCAAACTCATCTTTATAATATTCTTCTGCAATTTCTGGGTCTTCAGGGATCTCTAAAGGCAATTATGAGTTTACAGCATATATAGAGAAAAAAATATGATGGGAAAAACATATAAATGAACTTTATAACACCAATGTTATATCAATAGCAATGCATTCTGTAATTGAAAGCAAAGGATAGGTCCTCAGATTAAAATGTTTGTCTTTAATGATATGATAAGCAGTGTTAAAGCTGTCTCTGGCAAAGGGCAAATCTTCATCATGTGTAAATTAATGAACTTAAGGGATCTATATTGATATTGCACTAAAATCTCTAAACTATACAATAAATCAGGCTGGAAGTGACCTTATAGCATCATTTAGTCAAAGCAGGGCCAGTATTGAATTGAATCCAGCTTTTGTGAGCTGAAATTGTAACTCAGTTTCATTCTCTAACACACATAACTTGTGGTGAATACAACTGCTAAGCTAAAATGGAAAATAATATATATCAGGTACATGTTTAAAAGATACGAGAAATTAAATCTATATATTTTTCCAAATTTTCTTGAAGCAAAACTACAATAAAATAAAATAAACTAGTATAAAGTCAAGCTATGCATACTTTGGTGTCATGCTCTCTCACTGTATTACTATCACAAGTTTTAGTAATAGCAGTGAGTGCAATATTAATTTAGCCAATGAGCCCATGAAGTACAATAATTGGTATTAAAACTCAACACATTCATCACAGCTTGAAAGACATTCCAGCCACTCTGCACTGGGTGAAATCCTTTAGCATCCCAGATGCCGTATGAACAAATTAGTGAAACAGCTTGAAGTCTGATTGCATCTCCTTCAGGGGGATATTACTACAAGAAATGTTAGTTGAAGACAAAAAATATTTAATGTTCAGCTGTCATAAATCATCACTGTCATTGTCATAATTTTACCTAATGCTAATTTCAACCACTCTCCTCAATTAAGTCTGCCCCTTTAGAGAAATAAGAACTGTCTTAAATTTTACTGCATTGAAATAAATTAAATTCAAACAGTATGACATAAAAATTATTAATCGATTTTTTAATTATTTCACATGGATAAAAACCCAAAAGGATTCAAACAGGGGAGAGCAATTAAAATCCTTTAAAAGACATTTGATTTTGGGCAGGAGGATTAATTCTAATCTTTAAGGTGAAAGAAAGAGAACTCAGAAAAAATAGTGTAGCTATCTGCAGCATTAGATGGTTAAGCCCTCCTGTTGAGATATAAGGTCTACTATCTATTGTCTCCAAAGTAATTTCAAAAATACTTCCTTTCTTTATAAACCTGATTCAGCTCCAAAATGCTGACACATTTTCACTCAGGCTTCTGTTTTAAGATATTAATGGAAGCTGCATAAAAGCCCCATGCTCCACTGTCACAATTTCTAATCCTAATCCTCCCCATTTCTATTTTTCACCTTAGTTTGAAAAAACAAACAAACAAACAAACAAACCAGCAAACAAACAACTAATCAATACCTGAGTTTCCAGAAGAACACCTCCAACCCAAAAACATTTTCTCACAAAGAAAGCATTTGTTTAATTGCTTGAGTTCTACAAAGTGCTATTTGACAGAAAAGTCCAGCACTTCATTAAAAAGGGAATCTTAAATATCATCCTTTCTACATGGAAAGAACACTACAAAATTAAGATACATCTCCTTTTCCATGTGAGGTGATCAATTTTTCTTTCTTGCAGAGAGGCTGTCATCCCAGTGATTAATAAAATTATTAGGTTCATCTGCATTCTATGTGCATTCAAACACGTACAAAACAGCCCATTTACTATGTTGTCATACAAACATCAGACTATGCTGGTGTTTTCTGAGTCATCTTCTCCTCCCATATTCTGCATTTGTTTATTGCTGTACTAAAAAATGCAAGCTTCCCCTTTCCAACCAAACAAGATATCAAAAACAGTCTTTTTACTCATAATTGTAACTTTAAAATGTCTGCTCTGGCTACTGTAAGCTCTATACTTTGTGAGCAGCCCATGACCATAGAAAACTGGTGATGCCCCTGAACTATGCAGAGAGGCTGGCAGTGGCTGAATTCCACTTCCATGCCAGCTTTTGCATCCTTGTTGGAATTATTCACCTCACCATTTGTGAAATTGGTTTGACAGCTGTTCACAGACAGCCAGTTAATCCGAGCTTAGTAATACAATTTGAAATGCTAGTTCAGATGCTGGAGATGTCCCAGGGTATACAAGTTTACTGGCCCCCATTCAGAAACCAATTCCAAGTGGCATTTCTGAAAGAAGACTGAATGTCCAGCACAAGGGAATTTGACATTTACCTAATAAAAGTTCCAAAAACTTTTTGGTTTTATGACTAGCATCTTTAAAGAAGGAGCCTTCAAAGCATTTACACATTTATTTAAACTGTTTCCATATAACAATTCTTTGAGTCTTACCAAAGTAGAGCCAGCTTCTAGTCCTCCATGTATTACAGATGCACAAGATATTTCTGGTTCTCAGAATTGTCTGAATACAGAACAGCTTATTGAGCTGAGACCCAGGATCAGGCAAATTTCAAGAACAGATAAGGTGGATTTGGCACAGCAGATACCATAAATCAACATGGCAAGCTGTACCTGTGCTGACCTAGTAAAGTCCAAGTGCAGATAGCTTGAGTGAGTTGGTACTTTCAGCTCAGGGCAGGCACTGTCAGGGGCGTTCAGACCCCACAAGCTTCCATTTCCATGTCTGCAGTCCTTCCTCTAGAATATTTGCTACCTGAGTGTTCCCATAATTCCATGTGATTTCATACACACCTCCAGTTTCCACAAGCCAGGTGACAAAAGGCTGGTTACTGCTCCCATTCCTGAACATTGCTAGTGAAGTTGCACGCTTAGTAATGTAGCACAGAAGAAAATTCTTTGGTTTGTGCTTTCAGAGAAGTATTTTTAATAAAAATGTTGGTCTTTGGGCTAGGCTGTTTGACCTCTGTTTGACCACTGCAAAGCCTAGCATGGACTCTAGTGACAGGACCTTGACACTGTCCTTTGTTCTGATAAATAAAATACATATTAAGCCTATTTGTGCCTGGGAGGTACTTGGGTAAAGGAGTGGTGCTAGTGAGGGCAATGCCAAGTCTATGGTGTTGAAAGAGGAAACAAAACTGCTGCTGCAGAACCCAGGGGACCCTGCCTCTGTTTTGACAGATGGACTGGCACCCAGCTGAGCATCTATGATACAGCATTCTTATATTCTCCACAGCAAGCACAAGAAAGGGTCTGTACAGCTGCTTCTGCCCCTTCACACGCCCATTTCTCTTAGCTGGTCTCTGCAAGCACCTTGTGCTTTATCCAGCTGTGTGTATTGCACCAAGGCCAGTCACAATAGCTTTTATTTGCTCACAAAGCACTGAATTCAGAATGAACTCAGCTGTTGCTTTGGTATTGCTAGATGGTTTGGGCATAGCATTGAACACTTGATGCTTGCTATTGGATATTCAAAAGGAAACAAGCTTTGAATAAAAACATTCCTCTTTAGATCTCTTTCTATACAGTAACATGATGCTAATAGTGGAATAAAGGGTAAAAAACCATTATCTAAGAAAATCATAAAAGCATGGTTATTTCCCAAGAAGACAAGCTAAACAGAGAACAGAGGAATGTGATACTTGTAATATTTTGCTTAAATCCAGCAAGAGCTTGTTTCAGGTAGCATGGTAACTCAGCAACAACAATTTTCTCCAAAGAGATGAAAATACTTTGATAAATATCTTTAATTTTCTTGTGCCTCAAACTCATACTTCTCATTGTTGCATTGATGTAGTATTACCACATTCCAGAGCATGCAGAAGACAATAAGTAAGTCCACTTTTATTAAAAGAAAAAAAAAAAAAAAGAGTAAAAGTAAAGAAGAAAACAGAATGGTGTAACATACATAAATTTTCACCATTTGTATTCACAGTAACAGAGTCACACTTGACTCTTAGGACCATTTTATTTTTTCAATCCAAAGGCTTCATTGCCTGGAAAAAGGCAGATTTTCTCAGCTGACACATTCCTACCTTAAGGAAAAAAACTGCTACAGTTTCATGTTGTTACCTCCTCGGTCTGCACAGTATCACAGAGAGGAAAGTCAAGAGCAAATCACTCAACTGCTCTGACACATGGTGTCACGAGAGATAATAGACTCCTAAGATGGTGACATGAACCAGGACACCAGAAAGTGGTGTTACCACATCTCTGCTACCACAGACTGACACAGAGAATGAGCAAATTGAGAGAGAGGGCCAGGACAAAGACCCAATATTTTGTAATGCTGTGGCTATTTGATTCCTCACAAGCAGTTCGGAATCTCCCCAGATCTATTTGTCTGTGTGCACATATTTAACACACACACTAAACAAGCTAAGCAGAAACTTAGGAGCTGGTGCACAGGTCTGGGCAGCTCTCTTCAGAGCTGTGCATCTGTTATCACAGAGGGAGAAAACAGACAGGGATTTCTGCCTCCAAGGAAGAAAACATAAGGAGCTGAAGCACGGTCAGTAGGAGAGACGTTCGAAACACAGAGATATATTTCCCTGAGCTACATCATCCTGAATGAGAAATTCTTCCACAAAGGAGATCAAAGGCTCTGTGACCCTCTGCAGCTCAGGACAATACCCATATGATTAGAAAAAATAAAATAACTTCTTTATTATAATCTTAGCTCACTCAGATTGGTTTGGGGGGTTGAGGTGGGTTTTTTTTTTCCCTGTGCAAGACAAAACCTTTCAACTTTAAAAGTTTCTGTCAAAGAGAATCACCATCCTTTGGTCAGGTATACATGATATATGCATCTTCAAGCTCTGAAAATTCATTATTCAGAAAGACAGTGAAATCTTTTGTCTACCTCTTCTAAACTAGGCTGAAACAGACTCTCAGAACATATATTTAAGAAATGAACTAGGGGATGGAAGTTCTGTACATTCCTTCTGGAGAAGCACAAAGGGACTATGAAGTTATTAAATGAATCTTCTGACATGGCCATGTGCAGCTTAGACACAGAGTAAAATGAGTTCTTCTAAATGAGAACTAGAAATATAGCCAAATTTAAACAGTTATATTTTATAATTCTCCTCTTTGCATTTCAAAAAGAGTAAAAATCTTCAATTACTTTATGGGTGTCACTGAATGAAGAACTACCTATTGTGACATGGCTAGAAAAAGAGATACAGAGGGCGTAAATCAGAGTGCCTTATGGGAATCATCTACTACTTGATGTTAGAAAGAAAGTAGCTAGTTTCAAGGAGTTTATCCAAGGAAAAATTACCTTTTTGTAACCAAAATTAAATTTCCAAGAGAAATATTTTATTTGAAGGACACAGGATTTTTTTCCCTAAACATTCCACTACCTGGTACTTTATCAGTAAGTACAGAGACAAAGCATGAGAGGAAAAAGAAGTTCTTAAAAGGAGTGGTTAACAAAAATGAACAGCGAGAAGGAAGCCTTTAATCACATTTTTCCCTAGTTTTCTGAATAATTAGTTGGTTTTTCTTCTGATTTCCTGGTTGTCACGTATACAGAAATGGGAGCTCTGGTAGGCAGTGACGATGAAGGTGAAGCCATGCTGCCTTTCAGACATGGTTTAAAGTTCAGCAAATCTAAAAATCTCACAAATACTCAGAAATCTTTGTAGTAATGATGGGTGAATAAAGAGAAAAAAACAACATAGTGATGTAGTGAATAACAGGGAGCATCTAGTGAGTTTTGGAAGCCATTTCATTTATGTGTAAGAGTCCTAATTAGTGTAAAAGTTGCCCTACTATTTGCACTGCTTCCAGCAGGAGCAGACCAAGAGATGTAAATTGAAGGAGAAGTGACCTAATGACATCAAATTAAAACTATCATACTCCCTGAGTTATTTTAAACTTTTTTTATCAGTCAAAGTATACTTTCCAATAAAAGCTCAGACTTCCTCCTGAATCTGACAGATACCGACCTCCTGACACTTTCCCTTTCAGTCTGACAACAGTGTTGGGAAGGAAAAAGTCCACATATTAACACCAAATCTGCCCCTTATGAGACTCACTTCCTTCTCCCTGAGATTTGGTTCAAGAATGCCATTTTTAAGACTTAAATTGGGGGCATGTTCACAACCAGAAGTTACAGAAAAAGAAGAAAACAAATAGGAATGGCTCATATCCAAACTTGGTGTAAGCAGTTGTGCACACAAGAGTCTGGATGTAGCAAAATGCATTTAATTTGGATATAAGCAATAATATAAGTTATATGTTGAACAAGTAAGAAAAAGAAGCAAATGATTGCAACCAAGCAAAAAGGTATTGAGCCGTTATACACCTAAATGAAATTAACTTGAGAAAGCACATATTTACAAGATCATAGGTGCAAACTTTGCTCTGTGAAGCAGAAAATACAGCAGGACAATTCAACCAAGATCTTCACTGCTGTCATCTTCTCATTCCCTCCACCCAGTTGTCTGACAGTCACATGCAGTGAAAGCTAAACTTGTAGAATATACAAACTAATTCAGCATTCACAGATTCTTTCAGAGCAAATTCTCCTTCACTTGGAATTGCCTCCAGCTACTTGCATCACTCTATAATTTGTCTCAGCTCCCCAGAAATGCCCTCTAGTTTTATATGTAAGCCATAAAACAGCAACTGGGGCTGGACTGGGAGTCCTTTCAAAATGTTTTTCAACACCATCGTGTTCACTGATGTTTTGCTTGCAAACAAAAGCTTGGTGCCTCTTTATTTACATCAGTTTAACCTCGTGTCTAATGTGCAGTGTAAAGCTATGTTGCTCTGCATGTAGGACAACTTAGAATAGGAACTAGCATATTTCTAAGGAAGATTTAAAACACTGAAATTATCTGAAAGTATCTGCTATAAAATCCAGTATGCAGTATTTTTTTTTTTTTTTGACTTATACAATCTCAGTGCATTTGCTTCTAATTGCTTCCTAAATTCACAGAGTGTTTCATAAATGGTTTTGAACATAATGCTTTGGAAGGAGTGAAGGGAACTCCTGTGCCATTTTTAAAAAGACTAGGCCAGAATAATTTTAACTATAGTCATTGACCAAGGTGACTTTTGAAATAGACTCTCTTTATCAATGCCAAAATAAATCAGTCTAAAAAATAGATTAGGAAAAAAGTAGGAGCTATACAGTAACATAATTTGCTCTCCCCACACTGGAAGTGTTTGGGTTTTTTTACATAACTGCTGTGTAAAGACTTCATTCTTGTAAGCTTCCCTCTGTGAATCTGCACGTGCAAGACTTCTTGTAAGAAGTAACCTATGAATTTTTGTGAAGCTATGAAAAGATTTTAGTAGCTAGGCATGTTGAAGAGTAGATAGATTTGGAAAAGGTTTCCTGAGGTACTTATGGCTAGAGTTCAACTACTGCTCTCCAAAGGCAATACTTCAAGGGAAGAACTGCTTAAACAAGAACAATAATGCTTTAGTCAATGATAAAAAAAGGAAAAAAAAGCATTGATTAATTTTTCACTTTCTGGCTAAAACTTGCAAACTTCATTAAATCTTGATTTTGCTAGAATAAATTAGATTTAGTATTCCTTTAATCGAATCTGGTACAAGCTGGGCTCAGTGTGAAACCGAGCAATGAAAACAAGAGACAGATGAGGAGGTCAGAGGAGCCCACTACGCCTTCAGATCCTGCAAGAGTCCCAGGAGTTTGTCACCCCACGTTCCAAGGACAAGTGTAGGACTGGTAACTGCAAATGCCAGAACCAAACCTGTGAGTTTCTCTCCACAAGCATCCGATGCTATCATTGCAGCAAGTCAGGGAATACACCTCATGATCCTGGGAGAAGGGTAACCACAAGAAAAAGGAGACCAATGGTTAACCACAGCAGAACTCACAGTAATGCTGTCCTCTAAATTCAGACAAGATTTCCTGGTTACAAAGGATAATGTAACAAGACTAATGCAGACAGGTGCTTAATGCCACTTATTGTAAGTACTATTCTGATTTATTTTGACTTGCCAGAGTGAAAAACAAGACAAGACTTGATTTTCCTTAAAGCCTTTGAGCAGTGTATGGTCACTTGTATGGTCATCTTTAAGAGTGTTACTCAGTTACCCATGAGTATGAATAAGTACCATTTTACAGGCACCAAAACAAAGGTATGTTTGCATAGATGCTGGAAGATCTGCTCAGAAATATTACATGTTTTTAAGCTTCCAAGATTTACAAAACTACCTTGAAAATCCTTCAGCACAGATTGTAAAACTAACAAGCAAGGAAAAAAAGCACAGTCTTTTATAATGTGTGAACCTTTCCTATTTGAGGGCCAACTGAACTTTGCCCACCCGAAAGTCAAAGCAATGTATCTATAACTTAAAATTAGCCATGGAGACATAGGAATAATGTACACAATTACTGTAACATACTTAGCTATTTCGAAACTGTAATGAAATCAGGGGTTTGCCAGGCGTAATGTATTGCAAGATATTAAGCTAATGAATTTAACAAGTCTTTACAGAAATAAAAAAGCAATATACTATAGATCAGAGAGATCATATCATATGTCCCTTTATTCATATGGCTTTAATTTGTTACATTATTTTTCTGTACAAAGAATTTAAATACCACAAATATTGAACTGAAGCTATTCTCCTCTTTTAACTTGACCCCTTCCCACACAAAAATATGTCTATTAACTGCAGTAGCAGTTTATGAAGAGCTGGGAGTCTTACAAAAATGGCTATGAACACAATGGAAGCCCCAGCTGGCAATCCAAAAATGCAGGATATAATATTTTATTAGTGCCCATTATGTCCAGTGTTGTTTTGCTTTGGCTTTCTTTCATTCCAGGCAATGAAGTGGTACAATTAGGACAAGCCCTTAAAAATATAGATACATATAAAATTTCTTTAATACCTTTTAAAAAAAATAAATCCTCTCCACCCTTGCTTACCATGTCTCATCAGCTGTGAAATAGGTATGAATATAAAGTGGCAATTTTAGCCACGAGTGCCAGTGCATAGTTTTAAGTTTTCATGCCTGTTAGAGTGTGGCTTGTTGAATTTAACTCTCCTTATGGTTCCTGTAAAAGGTCTGGGCCTTTGGTAGTGAAGATAGCTTTGTATCCAGTTTATCTTTCAACTGTAAACACTGATCCAAACCAGAAGGATCAACAATGATGGTAAGGAAATGGTAGATTTGTTGCATCTGTAATTGCACTGGATTATCCAGAAGCACTTTTAGATACAGCTTATGATTTTGTAGCCAATTTCAAGGCAAGCTCTGCTGTAGAAATTGAATCAGAAACCCTGAACCTTTAGCTATTACTGTTGTATAACAGGATTATGCCTTGCTCTTCATGCTATTTTCAGCTGCAAAGATTGAGCTCCTCTACCTAGAGGATTTTCTATCTAGTAAACTAAGAAATTTCTGATATTCCACACTACTTTCCCACATAGGTGGGTACAATGCATGGTCTGATACAGATTTCTCTGGATTCTTTACAGTAAGTCCCCATAAGCAGTGTTTCCTAATTTATTCAATATCTCTGCAAACTTAGGCAAGTCAAAAGGAATCATGTCGTACAAAGAATTTAGAGGAACTATGCTGTAAAATTTGGCTTCATTAGAAGACATTTCAACCAAGGTGAAACTACCTGCGCTCAAATAATTAATGTGATGCAGTGAGAGGTCTGCCATTACCTAGCCCAGTGTACAGCAGCACACACAAAAAAGCTGAGGTCGTCTATCAGTGGAAAATCTAGGGCAAAGATGACTTTCTGCATCCTAAAATGTCAAAATCCAGTTCCCTGGAAAAGGGGGTATCTGCTTCTCTGGTTATTCTTTTTGAATCAGAGAAGTGGATGACAAGTTCAATCAGGTAAATTAGAAGATGAAGATGAATTGTAATGCTATATTAGGAAGCAATGCATCACTTTTGTGATGGTTCCAGTAGCTTTTTAGAAGGAGGCCACATCATTAAACATTGAACATGTAATGAACCTGCCCAGTTGGAACTGCCTTGTTCTAAACAGCAGAGGAAGACTCTGACCATATTCATCCAGAACAACAAGGCTGGGTTGTAGGTCATGGATGGCCCTATTACCTTGTTGATCATTTTTTGCTTATGTTTTATAAAAGGAATTATTTTATTCCAGCTGCAGTCATTATCATTAATGGAAATGAGTAGTTTAATATGCAGAGGTTTTTTTCACAGCTTTGTTTGGTTTTTTTTTCTATTAGATGAACTGACCTCTGGTTGCCAGCACTACAATATAATTTGCCTCACCAGTATTTGCACAAACCCACTATTGAAAGGTAAGTACATGCACTGAAAATGCAGTAATCTCCAGAAAAATGTACATTGGTCTATCTGTCCCAGTCCAAGTGGAGATAGTTTCTACAAAAAATTGGTCAAGAGACAGGGGGTTGTGTGTGGGGGTGTGAGGGTGGGTGTGTGATGTTAAGCAATTTATTTCTAAGTGGCTTTTCTTTTTGATGACAACAAGAGAAGATGAATAATTTACTTTGTAGGTAACCCTCAGCAAGAAGAGGAAATATAGGTACAAGTTTATCCTGACACATTTTGCATTCTCATTCCTGAATCATTGCCATGACTTGCAAAATATGCTTTTTAACATTCAGAAATAATTAATCAATAAAATGAACTGGAGAAATGAAGCAGAAAACAAAATATCCAAATCAAAATATAAAGAGAATTCCGTTATTAATGATTTGCTATTCCTAAAGCTAATCATTAGCTATTCCATTTTATGCTGCTCGTTGAAAACAAATGAAGTGTACAGATCTATATATATATGTTCAATACACAAATACATGAATTGAACACTGACAGTGTTTCTATGTACTATCTCTGTACAAATCTTATTTCAGCTCTTTTGTCTCTTGCTTGTAGAAACTGAAGACGAAGAGGCACAAAGATATCTACAGTAATCCAAAATTGTTCCTACTAGTACAATATATTCTTAACTGCTCTGTCTGCCAAAGAGTTATTTGTATGATGACAATTCCATAAATTCCTGGACACATAATACAGAGATATCAACATTTTCAACTAATATTAAACACAACTATAAAATATCTTTCCATAAATATCTCATCATCAAAATATAATTTTTGTTTCCAATTAACCAATCTAAAAACTTAATGCAGATTAAAACTATTACATAAAATACTTGCGAATGAGCAAAAATATTTTTCATTTTCTTCTGTTTACAAAGGTTTAGTATTCTAAGATACACATTAGTTGTCTAACTAGCTGAAATACAGTATAGAACATTAACTGTTCCAATGATACTATCAACATACTTCAGTTACTTACTTCATATGGCTAACAGTAATCATAGAAGTATTTTTTTCCTAGCTCTTTCTTAGCCACTCCATTGCCTGTCTTTTCACACATAAGGAGAATATTTGTTTACTTTAGATAGTATGATGAAAGATGCAAAAGTGTTCAGAAACTTATTATAGCAGCTTCAGAGAAGTAGAAATTTAAAGCACATTTTTAAAACTTCACTATTGCAGGTAATGTTACCCCACCCACCTCTCTGAAAATCTGAAGAGATCTGTGGAGGAAAGTAATAGCCAAAGCAAAAGAATCCTTTGTTCTAGTATGCATGCCAGCTGGAGAGACCAAGTCCCAGAACCAGGATAATATAAGAACAAACACTAGATGACCCTAAGAAGTGAAATAATGGAAAATGAGGAAACTCAAAGAACAGAGTTGTGAGTTCAAAACTTAGGGCATTAACACCAAAGTAATCTATTATAAATTCTGAGGAAAGAGCTAGGAAGCATCTTAAGGAAAGAATAAGGATGGAAGATCCAGGTATGCTAAAAGTGACCACTGTTAAAACATGATAACAATATAGAAGTTTATAGAGGCTTATACACAGGAGGAGAGAAGTACTTAAGCTGCTAGGCAGTAAGGCAATGCATCTTAAAAATGCTAAAAAAACAGTATTTGCATTGCCTGAAACATTTATCTTTAGGAATAAGAATCAGATAAATTCTTATAAGATTCTCAAGAACTTGTACCAGCTGTAAACAGTCTTGAGGAAGCTTTTCTGCAGTCCACTGAGTTCACCTCCACATCAAAACCACAGGGTCCACTCTATCTTTCATATTCCAGAAAATAAATGTGCTTGAAGACAAACAAATTGGTCAGCTATAGGTGATTTCAAAGAACTCTTTCAAACGTCTCTCAAGTGCACAAGGCTACTAGTTAGAATAAAAAATGTTTAGAATATCATTGCTGATTAAATAAAACAAACATGGAGAGAAGCTTAAACTTCCCAGGGAAGTCTATAGCAGTTGAATGCTTTTGTCATTGCTAAAACTTGTCCACTGGGAAGTCCAAAACCCCAAACTGCCATAGTAGGTTTTGTTTATCTAACTAGACTGCCTTGTTTTTCCCAACTTTTAGATAAGTGTAACTACTGCTTCTAAATCTGACTCAAGATACCACAGTATTCAAAACTACTTACTAAAGCTAAACCTTAAGCTTTGTATTTGACACCTTCCACAATGACATACAACTGTGATTCATAATGGTTTAGATAATTTTCACTGAAAGAGGAGTGCAAGGTGTTTTATTCTCTATTCCTTTCCTTAATCCTTTAATAAGCTTGGTCTTTCAGTACTCCAAACCCTGCTCTTCTCTTCAGATCATGTTGCAAATTTTAGAAGGACTGCAGGCTATGAGCCACAGATACTCTGACCTTTCCTCCACACCTGCTGGGTTTGGGGTACTATCCCTAGCTGTTCCTCACCAGCTTTTCTTGAGAGGATTTTTTTAGGTCTGCCCTGATAATTTAAAAGTTTGCTCCTGCCTATTCTCTCCTTTCCAAACAGTTTTTAGTGATTAGATGTAACTAGGGAGCTTGTTAGTCTGGTTTTCACAGGCTAATTTCTTCTGCTAATGTAATAAGGGTCAGCAAGACTAATTAACATGTAAGAAAACTTGCTAAAACCATTTTATAGCCTTGCTTCTAGTTTTTTTCTTTTATTCTTGTATAGCCATTGATCAAGAACAAAATTCTGTTGGAAAATCAATAGCTGGAACAGTTTCCACATTTTCAAATGCAAAGGTGCAATTAATAACTTAATAATTAGACATGTAGGATATGCATGGTTGCACTGAAATGCTTAAAGAAAAGAAAAGCATGAATACTGAATAGAATAAGAACAAGCTTCGACATCAGCTTCAGGAATAACAAGGTATTCACAAAGCAAAGAAGAGAAACCATGTAATTTCTCTTGCTTATCCATAACTCTTTTTTGTCATGAACCCACCACTCCTCCGACAGAGACTCTGGCACAAGCAATTAAACATGCATTCAGTTTTGTACAATGGACTGACCCAGCTTTTGCATCACAGATACAAATGCATCTCATTCCTGTCATTACAGTTTAACAGCTTAATGACCTCTGAAGGCAGAAAAATCCATTTCTTTCCTTCCAAGCATGTTGTTCTGTTTCTATTTAGGAGTCTTTGTGTGCTTCTCCCAGTCCATCTCTCACCCACGTTTACTGCTTTCTCTCTGTCCTCCCTTTGCACGTTTCCCCACCCTCCCCCCAGGATATATTTCTGGGTTCTCTCCTACACAGGTCATCTCTCCTCATACTGTGAAACAGCAAGCCAACCACATAGACACAAATGAGGGTACATTGAAAGAAAAAAGTGCCATTTGCTATTAAAAAACCCCAAAACACCTCCACCACAAGCGAACTCATTCTGATGCCTTTAATTTAATAACCTATACTTTCACAGATGTACATAAATCAACACTAAAAGGCAGTGCTCTTAGAGAAAAGTAGTCTTCCTACTTTAAAGTATATTGATGCATATTTGCAAGATCCTAATCTCATTAAAAATCTCTCACCATAATAGTGCTCACGCAATGATTTTTAAATATTTGAGAGTAAGACTCTACTCCAGAACATTGTAGACAAAAACATATAAATGTCATCTTAAAAATATTCTCCTCATTAAGCACAAGATTTCCACAGTCTGACCCTTTTCAAAAAGCTTGACTTTTTTTTGTCTATAACAGAAAAATTCATGTTATATAGTACGTCATATTCTTTAGACAATAGCTAAGTATTTGTGGACAATATAGACAAGCAGAGTTTAAAGAGTTTCCATCTGCTTCTCTCATTGTTAAAGATAAAGAAAAGGGCATAGAAGTGTACCAAAGGTGCAAACACTTTGAATTCTTGTTCTCCCTTTTTCACTGGAGAGATAAGTTAGGTAATGCTTTTCTAATGCAAATCATTTCGTATGTTTATTTATTATTTCCTTCTAATTCAGCATCTCCTTTGGAGGGAGAACATTCACCTCTATCTCTGCTCACAGGTCACTCAAACTTTGGGAACACAGACCTCCTGCCACATAACCTTGCTATACTTCTGCTGTACATACATTCACCCAGATTAATTTCCTTCTCTCTTCGCCTTTTTTTGACAACTTTCCAAGTTTTCACACTGCAGTTTCCCCACTGCATATGAACTACAAGGGATAAATCTTTCTTTCTTGATAGGAATTTTCATTTTAACATCAGATTTTGAATTCTTACCGTGGTCTGTAAGTTCAGACATGCCGAGTTCACTTGTTTCACTCCCTCTTGGTACATCCTGTCTTGTGGACACACAGTTGCCCATAGTGGTTGGCTGAGAATGAATGAGGTGTTTTGAAGTCTGCTCATCAGATTCCTTAGTCAAATGATGAAGCAGCATGGAGAAACAGGAACAGAGCTTTCAGCAGGATCACAACACAATGGTTGCCCTGATCTACACAATTCCTGGGACTTGTATTAGGCAAATACTAAAATGAAATCCTAACATTTTTGTAAATGATCAGTAGCAGGTTTAATATATTTTTTTCTNTTAAATGATCGGTAGTGACTCAGCCATAAGAAAGAAGAAGCAGGTTTAATATATTTTTTTCTCAAGACCCAATGGAAAATGGAAACCAGAGGACATGCAAAAGAAAAGATAGAATATAAAGTACACAAAAAATTATTTCTGTGATGCATTCACCAGCTATTTCCAAACTGACCCTTTTCTTTCTGCAATAGGATGTGGTGCTAGAATTGAACTGGCTCATCTTCTGTTGCAGATAGCTTAAAAGCAAAGGACAGCTTTTTCTGGGAGTCATTCCAAGGCTTCATTCTTACTAGAAAGCCAGTTGAAGTGTTAATATGCTAAACCAAATGTAAAGAACTCACAGCCACGCCAAATTAAAATGTTTAAAAGATTACAATTCTAAATATCTTGAAAAGAAATGTATTTTGAACTCCAGTGTCGTATGTAAATGTAAAATGATGTAGATGTAAAAAATGTAAAAACATTACAGAGAGCAGATTTAGATTTAAGGGTAAATTAAGAATGGGCAACTTAAAAAAATAAAACTGTACAATGAATAGAGAGCTTGTTGAACCATATCTGAATAACTGAAGGTACTTTGTCTCATCACAGACCAACAGGTTCAGCTAAGCATTCCAGATTTTGATGCACTTCCCCTTATTAGTCTCAGAACAGGCCTGTGCCTCTAGTGCTAAAGAAACCATGTGGGAAACAGAAAAGTGTTATACACTGGGTGCACATACATGAGACCTCCAAAACAACAGCCCATACTTACACGTAGGACATTGACATTCAGCTGCTGAAAATTACGGGATCTAAATTCTTGCATTCTTTTGATATTTTCTTGATATTTTTCTTCTGCCAGCTGCCTGTAAATACAGAACACTTGTATTTAGAATGTGATATCAGGGCATGCAAAAAGAGATCTTCTAAAAGCAGACATGGAAAAACAAATTCCGTACTGAGATTTTCATGTTGCCAAATATTCATGGCATCTACTCAGGTTTTAATGAACACAAAAAGAGATTTCAGACCTTATTTCCAAACCCTATTATATTTTACTTTCACAAATTGCATAACATAATTAAGAAATAGTAAATTATTTGTCCCAGTCTTTTCTAGTTCTTCCAAAGGTCTTAAATACTTTGGGCTTTATTCCACCACGTAGTGCAGGGACCTTTCAGCTGTAGAAAGGCATGCAACATTTGTGTGCTATGAACTCTTCCTCTGGGGGACAGTTGGTAACTGTGGTTTTCTGTGTGGAACCACTTAAGACAGGTGCTATATTAAGCAGTTTTTCCAGCTTCCATTAATACATTCCCTCCCCACCCATCTCTAGATTTGCACTGCTGGAAGCAGATCTCCAGTCTGAGAAGGAATTATTTTTGCATTGTTTCCAACATTTTCAGCCAGAGTCAGCTGACAAAGATCTAGAGCTCAGTGTTGATCCATTTTAAAGATTCATGACTGAGAACAAGGTCTGAATATTAATGTTGCCTTAATATTACAAAACAAATAGACTTCATTTTGGTTTTGGGGGAAAGAAAAAATATTAAAATCTCATCAGAAAACATCAAAATGCAAGAAAGCAATGAAAATGGAACCCAAACTAGAACAATCCTGCAATTAGTGTTATTTCCTAATCGTCATTCATTTTTAAAAAGTGAAAGAGACAGACTTCCTATTTACAAATTATTATTTCATATTAGTACAAGAATTGGCTTACCATATTACTGAAAGCACCATGCAGAAGAGATGTTAAATTTAATACTTTTTAAACAGTGGTTTCAGTTCAAGGAGATGTTTTTTTTAAATGAGAATCAATTTATGTAGCAAATGCCAGTCAGACACAAGTGCTCTTCAGACATATTTTCCAAAAGGACATGAAGGTCTTAGTTCTTTGCTTCAAATGTGTCATCAAAACAGTATATTCTGCTTTTTATTAAAAAACCCAAAACAAAGTCTTCCAGTTGTTCCTCATATTCCATCAGGAACTGTACCTAATCTCTTCCAAAACATTTTACTATATCTCACTTAATAAAAAAACCCATCAATCATAAAGACTTTACAACACGTCCATCATCCATGTTTGATCCTTTGACAAGACTATCTATCCTCTGAGCTATTAACTTCCATTGGAAAACCTCTGAGGCCAAAACAATTGACAAAAGCTAGATTGTAACTACGTGTCCAGCTCCTCAGACCATGCAATTTTTAACATCAACAGTCATTTTAAAAAAGTCTCCTATTGTAACACATTTGAAAATCTCTCATATACTTATTTAACCAGAACCACGGTTCTCTCAAAGCATCAGTTTTGGGCTAACATTCTAATTTTTTTCCTACATAAATAATTAGTGTGATTTATTGTCATCCAAAATCCTCGTTGATTTTGAGTAGCTGAAGACCCATACTATTTTTATTTCTACCTTGACAATTCTAACTCTCCCATTAGACTTTTGGGTGGGGGAAATTGCATGGTTAGGGCACAGCTTACTTCAACTTCTTTGCTTTCTCATCTGCAGCATTTAACTTCCTTAGCCGCATTCGTTCCCGCGGTGTCATTTTCTGAACTGCAGAAAGTTCCTGCAGAGTTTGCAAATGAACTTTCTTCTGCCTGAAATTGAATGCAAGCAAATCCATCTTCATATAAAAATGTATCCTGTCTTCATATAAAAATGTAAATATTCAGTATTTTGACTGGATATTGAAACACAGTGACATTTCAAATGGAATAATTAGAAAGTCTCTGGAACTATAGCAGACTAAATAGACTTTAGTTTGGAAAGCAAATGCCTCTTCAAATTGAAATATTTAAACTTGGATTTGTGAAGGAGGTGAATCATTTCAGGTGAGGATGGAAAAAGGCAGATTCATCTCCTTAAAAGAATAAATATTGAAGCACAGTGAAATATTTACCCTGTCGGGCTTCATTATTGAGCATATTCCATGTACAAAGGCAGTCATTAAATGAGAGCTGTAATACTGCTTGTACATTTTACTTTGTTCCAAGCTGTCTAGAATAAAAGAGAATATTTATGTGTCCTTAATGACAGATATAATTATAATGTTATCCTCTTGAATTTCTGGTCCTAATCAATAATAAGAGTTCACAGGTAAAATGGTCTCCATAGATCATCTCTAAAAGCTGAGCATGAATTATTGACTTATGTATTTCAGCTGTATTTATCAACCGAGGAGAGCAATATTAGTCCTTTATCAGAAAAGGGATAGTAATCTCAGATTTTTATCTCACATCCTACAGTAATTAAAACAAAAATTAAACCCTAGTTTGAAATGCCTTGGCAGTCTCCTTTCATTTACACAATATATATCTATTATACCATGTATTTATAATACCAAGTATTCATTTCAAATTACTGCTTTTGCTCTTATGAGATAAATTCACTTCTGATAATCTAAGAGGCCAGGTTTGTAACCATACAAATTGTAAGACTCCTTCTGGACTATCATTTTGAAATCAGGATTTTAATAAATGAGCAGAGAAGATTTATTATGTTTTTCAAATAGTGCAAAGATATGAATATTAGTGTGAAATATGAAAGATTAAGGAAGAAGACAAGAAGAATTCAATTATTCATAAGAATGGAACTAACTCTTCAAGTATGAATAATGCAGACATACTTCTTGTCTCCTGTAAAAAACTCTAATTTAAATTAAAAGAATCTCAGGGGGGGAAAAGCAATTTTTCATTCAAGTTGAAGCTGAACTTGTACAGCCTTATACTTACTTAAATATTTAAAATTTATTACTTGAATGGGAATAGATTAAAATAAGCCATCAGGGGCCTTTACTAGAAGAAACTAGACTCAACCTTTTTGCTTTGCATGGCAAAAAGAATTCCTGGTGAGAAAAAGGTAAACATAACTATAAAGTAGCAACAGTTGAGGAGAACACCATAGCAAGCAACTGTTTGTACACTCACTGGGACTAGAGTATTGCTGCAAGACAGCAGATATGGGGAATTCACTATGTTTAATTTTTTCTCCTCCTCTTTTCTGCTCGCTGTCATTGTTCAGGTACTTTTAGTTCATTTTGCCTACCTCTTTAGATCTGGGATTGCAGGAATTATTTGGCATTTTGCTTACCAGTGACAATACAGGCAGCTAATGTTCTCATAAGTACAATGAGACTCATTATAAGATTATGACTTCTTGCATATTCCAAACACTTGGGCAAAAATAATCACACTGTAGCATAAGTGAGGATAAGTTACATTAAAGCTTCTCCTAGGATTTTTTCTCTAACTGATGCCCTGAATTTTAAGATAAATTGCCAAAGATAAATTGCCATTTATTGCCTCACGATTTATAGGAACTCTGGACCTCTGCACAGAAGCAGACTTTATATTTCCTTCTAACAATAGTATAAGAGCATGATGTTTGTTGTTAGAACTATTTGCTCTTCCTCTTAGAGACTACAAACTTGATTTTGAAAAAGTATACTCACAGATTCTGGGACTTACATAAATGTCCTTCCCACATGCTAGCTCTGTCAGAAAATGATGTCCATTTGGAAGGTGATGAGACACAATACATTCTAGCTAATGACAATGGATCAAGTATAGAATACAGTATATATTTTACAAAAAGTACAAAGTGGTTTTCTCAGTCTCCTGTAGAAGCATGAGGGTATTTGAAGTCTGGATATATATTCTGCAAGTAACAATACTGCTTCCCCAAAGCAGATACAATGGTTTTGGTGCATACAGATAATCTGAAATCTTGTACACACAAGATAAAGGCAAGAATTAAAAGTTTCTTGAAGATTTTCATAATCTATGTTTCAACAAGCATTAAATACTGAATATAATTCAGAGAGAGCTGGCATAATATCTGGGAAACATTTCTGTGCCCCAAAACTATTTACAGCATATCTCTAAGGAGCATCTCTGTAGTTACCTGTATTTAATTTGAAAAGGAAGGAATCCTCTCAAAGTTAATTGAATTAACTTGAATATATATATTTATTGTTTCATTTTACATCAAGGCTTGCAAAGTTCAATGAACTATTTATACTAAAGGTACCTATTCATACCAAAATGGAAACCTTTGGCCTCACAAAAATACAGACTCATCTGTCAACAAGAGACACTAAGGAGAAGTGACAGGTAGAAACTCAAAACACAATTTGTAGAGATGAGAGCCTATAGATACACTGACAGCAGTTAAACTGTGTAAAGTGATGTATAAAAGGTTTTGCTATGCTGAATTCCACTGTCTGTAATCTGCTTTCTTCCCACCACTGACAGCAAACCACACTCTGCTTGGAAAAGCTGAAGGTGGTCACCTCTCCTGAAGGGAGGCTTGCAAGCTGCTGAATTGACAGCATCTGCAAAGTGATCACAGCTGCAAAACCATGGGTCCTGTACAAGAGCAGAGGTCACAAAAAGCAAAGGTGAAAGTCCTGTAGCCTCTAGTTCTGGATTTTTTTAATCTTTATTGCTGTTACTTAATAACTCAAAAACAAATTTCAGAGAGCTGTTAAATCTTGACAGTTATCTAGAGGAAACAAGAAACAGGGATGTTCATTGCTTCCTCACAGGATCACAAACTTCTGGTTTTGCCCTGACTAGCTCCCAACAGAACAAAACCTGTACAGAAAATTCAGGGACAGGGAGCAAAGGGGAGGGCAAGTTGCCCATGAAACGGCAGAGCTAATTTACACAGGAAAAATTAAAATGTTCATGCTGGAATTTGCTTTAAACATTGTAATTTAATGCAATTAATTCATTCAATATATATTCGTTGCCTAAGAGACAAATCATGTGTGAAGGCACTGCTGATGTAAGAACCAAGAAACATCACTACTCTTGATTTCTCACTGAAGTTACAAGATAAAAATAACAGTATCCTACAGAGGCATTAGCTTAATATTAGTGTGTTTATACTTTTAGTCTGGTGTCATTTTGGAAACAAAGCTTTCATATTCAATTTTTAGTAGATACAGAAACAGCAGCACTATAAATCATGATGACCTAATTAAAATGACAGCTTAAATCTCCAAAGTTTCAGAAATGTCATTATTTACATACCAGTTGGTACTAAATTCACATCAACATGTACTGCACATGCATGTGCAATTTACACAGTCACATAAAAATATTTCATCTGCAAATTTTTTTTACTCCCTAAATCTTAATTATGCATCTCCCTAATGGGACTGGTTGCTCTTTTGTATTTCAGGGCAATAGGTTTGTCTAAACATAAAGCACTATGAGATTGACACAAGTGCTAATGACATTATTTGGCAACACTGTAATTTCATATACTACTGCCCATAAAACTGTTAAAAATACTTACACAACACCAAAAATGGGAGCAGTTTCTTCCTGCCAGTTAAGTGCCTTATCTTTCACAGTCATGTTTGTGAACTTGTACTGTATTTTCTGCAAGGAAGTAAAACAGAAGGGGTATCAAGACTTGATGCTAAAATTATCCAGAATCTTCAGCTATTACCCAATACCATCCTGATATAAAAACTGACCGAGCAGTTTCCTTCCTCACCTTCTCAGAAAGCCAAATAATACAGGCACTGAAGCCTGGGCAAAAAGAGCAAAAGGCATGGGTTTTCATTAAGACTATGACTAACCAGAACAGTTTAGAGATCTATGTACCCTGGTCCAAGTGATCTACATTTTTTATACATACATGTCTGTTTTTCTTATTGCTCATAACATTTAAGAGGGGGTACATTCAGCATGTCAAGTGATGAGGGTTTCATTCCTGAGTCATATTTGTACTATAGCTCTGAAAGTCTTCTAGATAAATGCTCCCATCAACAGCTATCAAATTATTTTTTCTCAACATGTTTTCCTGCCTCCATTTTGCTTTTGCAAAATATGTACTCAAATGGCAAGTGTACAGCTACTTCTTTTTCTTACATACCTTTAGTTGTTCATCAATATAAGGGGATTTTAGGATCTCTGCTGCTGCTGGTCTCAATGAAGGATTCTTACTCAACATGCTAAAACATTAAAAACCGAAAGTAGTAATTAAGCAATTGTCCAAACTTACTGAAAAACCTGCTAAACAAGAAAATAACATACCTGCATAGCACAGCATTCAGTTTGCTTGGATATCTATCAGGAAGAGAAGGTGTTTCACCTTCCACAATTTTTAACACGACAGACAAAAAATTCTGTCCAGTAAATGCATGGTTCATACAGCACATCTCGTACAAAATGCACCCCAGAGACCTTGAAGAATAAACAAATAGGAATAGTATATATTATTCACCAGTCCTAATGGCCATCATAAAAGGTCACCAAGTTGAACATCTTAAAATAAACACTCACAGAATAATTTTACATCATGACTATTCATAACAGTTTGCACTTCAGTTGAGTTCTGGCTGACAAACATTTTTTTAAAAATAGGGGAGTTGAGTTTTGCAGGCCTTGGAGGATGCTCAGCTCTTTCTCCTGTCAGGGGTGCTGACTTCATCAATGATTGACTTGATCAAGGTCATAAAAAATTCTGGTGAGACCCTACAGGCCGAGGCTCATCTAAGCAACCAGCTTAAGTATCTTTATATTTGACTGTGGTATTTATAATTTAATCTGTGATTCCAGAAGAAGAAAGAAAATAAAGCATAATGATAAGAAATATGTATGGGTGAATGGCTTTCAGGAAAGTGGCATAAAAATCTTTGAAAGCAAATAATAAATAAAGTTTCAATTATTCATTTTGGTTAAAAAAGAGGAGCTGTTTTGGTCCATCTGACAATAAAAGAACAAGAGCAAATAATTTTAAAGCAGAAACCCAGGCTCTACATTCAGTGCAAATAAGAAAGAAGAGAGAGAATGGGTGGGGGGGACTACACTTACTGGTACTTTTCAAGCAAGTATGTGAAAACCATTAGCAGAGAATTTTTGCCAAGAACCAACTAAAGAACAACTACTGAGGTAAATAAATAGTTGTCTAGGTTTTTAAAGATTTAACTGTCAAAGAGTTTTCAAAATTTCAAAATCAGTAAACAGTAAAACACAGATGATAATCTGTATTTATGATGTACGTTCAGACTCTGAAAAAAGATAATTACTACATGAGAAAATACTTTAAGCAAAAAGAACAACAAAAAAACCTTATGCACACAGCATCTGAAAGCATCAAATAAAAATGGAAATCAGCCAGAAAGAAGAAAAAAAGAAGGAAAATCCCAACATGACAGACTGTACTATAACTTCTTTTTGCAGAATCAATATGTTTTGGAAGCTGCTTGATTCTGGCAGCTAGAAATTGTTTAATGAGCCATTAGGAACATGAGATTTGACACATCAGGGGAGCCGATGTATTCATCTTGTTTAGTACTGTGACTACACCTGAGGTAAAGAAAGAACAAAAGAATGCCCAGGGCATTCTGCTGCAGCCAGGACTGTGAGCAGGCTACCCAGGGAAAATCCCATCTGTCCCATTAAAGAAAAAAACAGGGAAAAAGGTAAAGAAAAATGAAGGAAAAATAATGAAGTTTCTTTCTGCAGGATCGAAATCTTTGAAATTAAATAAATATTTCCTAAGCTGAGAAATGCTGTCCTGGGTTCCTGAACAAGGCTATTTTTCCCAAGAGAGCTGCTGAGCTGCAAACACCCAAAGAAGTAACACACAAGCTTTTGGCTCGGAACTGCATTTCTCAGTTGTGTTTCTACATTTCTGATCTAGGCATCTTGTGAGGAGCAGGAGGAAATTGCTTCCCAATTCCCATAAGCAATCCACATGTGATCCAAACATATAATTTAATTACTTTTATAATCTTAGCCTGCATAAGTGCCAATGTTATAAAATTCTAAAATGGTCATTAAACCAGTCAGCCAGCACATTTGGTTTGACAACTCCCTATATTCACAGATAGGTTTGACAAAGTTCCCGAACAGCACATAATTTCAGCAAAATTGTGGCATGACAAGTTCATGTTGAAGCTACTTATGCTCAATTACATCATAAAATGGAGCATCTGGACAAGCTTCAGTGTGTTCTCCCCAGTCTCAACTGACAGACTTCTAACTTCTCCCTCTTAGGAGAAACCACCCTGAGGTTTTTGGTGTTGCTTACATAAATATTGTCATCCTTTTAACATCTTCTGATCTTTTGTAAAAAACGTTAAAGTTCGTCAAAGGTTGTAAGATCCAAGTTAGCTTTAAATTCAACTTCAAAAGTCAGATAATGTAAATGCATATACTTTTATGGCTTATATCTCTTAGTCTGATCATATCAGAAGGTCTTAAGAATTCATTGGCTTCAGAGTCTGTGAGAAATACGTCTCTGAATTTAATTTCCTCAATACTCACTCATCAGCCCTTAAATGATAACTCCCTGCTGCTCTCTTCCCCAGTCCCATCCCCTCAGTTTTCACATTGCTTCATTTTTTGATTGTTAATATTAGAGAAGGAGACAAAGTGGGGGGAAAGCACAGACAAGCAAGCACAATAAAATGAAAGGCTCAAGATGTGTGGTGTGGGCAGCCCAATTTACCCAAACACAACAGACTAACTATCTGTCAAAATCTGACAGTACTTGATGGAAGACAGAGTACAAAGGATTTACAGGTGATTGTGACATTGCTTTGTCTCTGCTATAGCACCGGAGGCATGGCAATGTCGGCCCAGCCCCAACAGCATCGGTGTCACCGCAGGGTGTGTGAGGGCAGGAGGGGACACCAGGACAGTGGCACAGCAGCGCCGTGGGGTCACGCTGTGCTGGGCTGCCAGTGAGCCCCAGTTGCACACACCCACATCACTGACCGAGCCCTGACCCAGCCCGGCCTCTCGGGCTCTCCCTGTCTCAGTCAGCTGCTGGCACCGCTCGGACTCTGCTCCGTCTGCTGGAGCTACAGCGGGAAGCACGATGGGCAGAGGGGGCGGTGAGCTGCCAAACTGAGATCAGCTCCCTGAAGAAGCTTCTTGTCTGGGAAGCAGGAAACCCCAGACTGTGTCATCTGCAAAGGTTTTCTCTCATGGCCCAGCCAGTCCAGGCTCAGGGATGCTGGGGAAAATGTGAGCCAACTTGAATTTGCCTCCTATGAATTTAGATTTGACATAAAGCATGGAATGGCAAAGAACTCCAGCCCTGACATTTCAACTGAAGAAAAACATAAATTCTGCCACTCCTCTGAGCCCAGCTGCAGAACTTCCATAGGAAGAACTTTTCCAAAAACTGTAAAACCTGAAGCTTTTTTTCCCATCTATTGACCTTGGGCTATAAAGGACAATACTTCTTGCACCAGCTGCTGCACTGTGAATATTCAAGCCAGTTTTGAACAGTCTGTTGCAGAATGTTTCAATGAACCTGAAAAGCACAGTGTGTCTTCAGAGCACATCAGTAATGCAGCATAAATTAAGGTCTTTCCAATGAACTGAACTGTGAGAGGATCATGATAACAAGGTGAGATAGCACTAATTGTCTTTTCCAGAAGTTATTTTACTTTATCTTACATTTAACATGGGAACACTTGTAAGTCAGAATTTTTTTGTGTGAATTTTTGAGTACTGCTAGAGATCAGACGGACAAGTCTGAAGAGAGAATGTCATTTCAGCAACATATAAAAGACTTGGGCGACTCGTTGAAATTCCTCAGGGGTCAACAAATGGTGCTGTTTAACATCTGTCAGCAACATGGACAGAGGGACTGAGCATATCCTCAGCAAGTTTGCTGACAAGCTGTGTGGTATGGTTGACATGCTGGAAGGAAGGGCTGTAATCCAGAGGGACCTTGGCAGTCTTGAGAAGTGGGCTTGTGCCAACCTTATGGAGTACAAGGCAAATTGCAAGGTCCTGCACTTAGGTCACAAATACAGACTGGGCAGAAAATGGATTGAAAGTGTGCCTGAGGAGAATGACTTGGGGGATGTTGCTTAATGAAAAGCCCAACATGACTTGGCAACATGTGCTGACAGCCCAGAAAGCCAACCACATCCTGGGCTGCATCAGAAGCAGTGTGACCAGCAGGCTGAGGAAGAAGATTCTTCCCTCTACTCCACTATTCTGAGACCTCACATGGAGTACCGCATCCAGCTCTGGGCCTTCAAGATGAGAAGGATGCAGACCTGTTGAGGCAAGGCCAGAGGAGGTACAGAAAGATGACCTGAGGGCTGGAACACCCCTTCCATGGATTCATGATGAGAGAGTTTGGGTTGTTCAGCCTGGAGAAGAGAAGGCTCCAGGGAGACATTTGAGCACCTTCCAGCACAAAAAGCGAGAGAGAGCCAGAGAGAGACTTTTTACAAAGGCATGTAATGATTGGACAAGGGGTAACAACTTCAAACTGAGAGAGAGTTCAAGGCTAGGCTGGATAGGGCTTTGAGCAACCTCATCTAGTGGAAGGTGTCCTTGCCCACAGCAGGGGAGTTGGAACGAGTTGATCTTTAAGGGCCCTTCCAACCCAAAGAATTCTATGAATCTTTGGTTCTTCATGAGCAACCGAACCTCCTGCACAGTGGCCCAAGGACTTAATCTCATCTGGAGCCTCCAGGGTGGGCTCCCCTGTATACTCAGTGTCCTCTTGTCTTTTGGCCCCTGTTAAATGGGAACAGTGGAAAAAAAATCAAATAGAATCATTATTAAAAGATTAAAAGACAAGAGTAACAATCAAACACATGAGGCCTGATCAGAAGAGTTTCCTTGCTCAAAAAAAGAAGGGGTTTGTGGGCTGGGGAAGTACTGAGGCAGGGCACACCTCCTCCTTAGTGCCTCTACAGTGAGGGCCAAGAAGCTCCTGCTGAAGGCAGTTTCACCCTCACATGAATGCTCTTGGTAATGCTTTGGAAAGATCACAAAAGGCAGAAAGTATAGCAGAAAGCTAGTAGCTACTGAGTTTGGGATGGGCGGGCTTTTTTTCTGTGTTTTTGTAAATCTTGAAAGGGTGATCAACACAGGATTTATAAAAGTATTGGACCAAACTCTGATTATGCTTACTCTATACAACTTCAATGACCTTTATGGATTGACACTAGTAACCACAAATAGAACTTAAATATGTATTTTACTTTCTATTTGCACTGAAATAAATTATTCCTTACAGTAGAAGAGCACAAAAGGCAGTCTTCCCTGCCTAATCATTTATTTTGACATCTTTTGAAATCATCTCCCCATATATTTTTATTGACTACATGTATTAACTTGGATATTTGCTACAGGTGAACAAGAAAGAATCTGACATCAAATCCATAGCAGTCAGCTACACAGGCCATGAGATGAGATTCCTGGCATATCCGTTGACTGGACTGAATATGTCAATTGTGAAAAATGGTTGCTACCATTTGAAAATATAGATGACTGTTCTCTAGATTTAGAATTATATCCTCAGCCACAAGTATATTTTGAAAAGGCAGAACTGAGACAATGCTAGAGTAAATTATCAAGCAATCAAACTATATTCCAGGGGCCAAATATTTTACAAAGGAACTTTCCTGGTTTGAAATATTTATAAAAAATTAATCTTCTGATATACATACCTACAGAAAAAAAATACAAAAAAAATACAAAAAACCCTCAAACAAACAAAAAAAAAAACCAAACCCACCTCATAAAAGAAACAAAGCCTCTTAAATAAAATACTATGACAAAATTTAAAAACTCAACACTTTTAACTTTAATCTTAAAACATGAGATGCTTTAGGGCACCCATATAAACAAGCCAGATATTTTCGCCATTCCAAAAATATCATTCTTCATCTTAGAAGAATTGGAAGAGTATCTGCACACCTAGAAGTTTCCTAAAGTCTTTCAACAGACCTCAGCTCCTAAACCTGATCCTTTAATGATGACCTCAGAAGTCCTGATCTCAAGAATTTGTGCCATTTAAATGCAGAACTAACACTTTTCTTTCTACCTTTGAGCCTCATCTAGAACAGAGTGCCTTTTTGTTTCTATTCTAACACCACAGTCATTCTCATTTTCAGCTCCACTTCCAAATACTTTCTTGCTTTTAACATTTGCCAGTGTTTTTAAATTTAGTTCCTAAGAAGGTCCTTCTGCTAGCCTCTCAGCCAGAACCACTCTTCGCTCATTCACCTAAAGTTTCACAGAAAGTTGCTTCTTTCAATTCATCTCAATACTAGAAAAAAAGAGATTTCCCCCTTCCTAGAAAAACCTGAACTTTGTCTACAACCATCCTATATCACATCGGAGACTGGACCTGAATCTTATTCTCCTTTAAAGTCTCAGATAACCCAGAATAAAAGCCACCTACATGCTTCTTAACACAAAGGGCAAGGCTTCAGACTGCAACATTTGATTTAATGTCCTGAAATAGTTTTAGTGGAGATAAATGCCTAATCCAACCAAAACAGCATTATGACTACTCACCAAATGTCAGATTTTGTATTATATCCCTGGTGCTTCAGTACTTCTGGACTCATGTAGTATGGTGTCCCAATAAAAGTAGTTGCAAGATCACATGAACCCATCAAAAGACAAGAAACTCCAAAGTCTCCTAAAAATATCAGTAGAAACAATAATCTATTAATATAAACATATATCTATTCAAATAAACTTTTTTTGTTTATTGTCAGGCATTATAAAGTTACAGTACATCCAGAAAATTCTGCTAGTATTTTAAAAAAAGGGAAAAACTATTTTCTGTAATCCTTCAAAATAAAACCACCACAAAAGCATAATATCACAGAACAATGTGGGTTTGAAGAGGCTTCACAAGGTCATCTGATCCAAACCTCTGGCTCAAAGTTAAATGGGGCTGCTCAGGTCCAGGTCCAGCCAAGCTTGAAGCATCCTCAAGGCCAGAGATTTCACTGCCTCTCCTGTGTCTGACTGTCAAATAAATGTTGTACTACAAATCACAGTGCTATTTCAGACATGATTTTCTTTAAATCTTCTTATTGACAAAAATGTCTGCTGGATTGTTCTATCACATGAAAATATATTTTTTAAAAGTATGGAAATCTCACCAATTTTAAGAAGATTATCTTTCAAAAATATATTCTTGGCTTTCAAATCCCTGTGAAGTATCCGTCTGGAACAGAAAAGGAAATTCAGTCTCATCCAGCAGGAAGCATTCAGAGCCCTGTATTAAGTCCTTCAGGTATTTAACTTCAGCCCTTTTCAGAAAGGCCAGCCCACCACTGCTACAGTCTAACTCTGCCAGTGACAATCCACAGACAATGGCATTAAGGAGCTTCACAGAAGTGCATTCACAGGCACCCACATGCAGGCTTAGAGCCTAAGCAGGATAATAAAAATATACCTGGGGATCCCAGCTGAAGAGGGCAGGCACAGACATAGCATGAGCTGCAGGGGGAGAAAGGCAAGTCTTCCTATCTGACTCGTCTTAAAAGCATTACATCTTATTTTCTGCCAGGAAAAGAGCCCCACAAGAGAATAACAGATGAGAGAAACAGCAATAAGAGCTTCTCAAAGCTAAGGGAAGACTCCTACAGAGCAAAAGTATTACTTCAAGGACAAATATGCATATAGCCTAAGCTAGTAGTTCATTTTTACAGTAACAGTGTGGAAGAGGAAAGAACTTTATGAAGACAAAGATGAAAAGGAATAGAACAATTAGCTTTTACAGACTTATTTTTCCATCAGAGTTTGAAAAAAAACATTATAAGCTACACACCATGTAAGGATATACAGAATTTTCTTAATTTCTACAAGTCTTACAAGTGTGACAGTAATTCTGCAGCCCCTCAGAAAAACAAAACATATACAGTATGCAAAACATATTCTAAATTCATTCTTGTTAATAAAGCTTCTGAAAGCGTTGTTGCCTATAACCTCACCTAAACTAGAATTCTTCCACTTTTGAAATGATTACTAACACACAGGATTAGTCATCAGCACTGCTCAGGAGGAGGCTAGAATAGCATTTGGTACATACTGGCTACAGAAACTGTATTTGCTAATGCAAATACAGTAGTCATTCAGCCATTTAAAAACTGATGCTCTAAGATTTTTGAGGGCAGAAAAAACATATATAATACTCAATTTCAATTTCTTTGAGCAATCCTCAAGTATTATCTCAAATTTGAATTATTAAAGTCATTGACATAATGAAATTATTTCCAAAATAGTTTCTATATTAAGATTAAAAAATATTCATTCTACAGCATAATTGAAATAGCCAATTTTTTCCACAACTCATTAGAAAATACTTTTTGCAAGACGAGAAAAAAATATGCCATTCAATATACTCAGTTCACAAATGGGAAAAACCATGAAAAATAATACTAGAATTAATTGCAGTATGTACATAGACTGGGCATGAAAAATAAATATTTCTATTTTTATGGGTCAAGGTAAAGAGTTCTTCATGTTTCTTTTAGCGATCTTTTTCACTTCTTTTTCTTTTAATTTTTTTTGTCCTGAAAGTAGTGCCTTTACTTTAATTAGAAAAAGGTTTACACATTGGGAAAAATGAAAGTTTTACTCAATATGCCTCCACCCATGTTTATAAAATATTGTTTATAAATAATTTGTTCTCTATTTGACAACTTCTGTGAGCAATACACATACACTCATACAATACATCAGTAAGGAAATTAAACTAAGGTGATATTTGCTATTCTTTCATAAGTATATATATGTCTGTATATATATATACACACACACACTTTTACAGAAATCTTGCTGTGTTAATTGAGATTCATAAGGACTTTTCTTACCATTCATCACACAGATCCTTTGAAAGAATTTGCTTTCACTGAGTTAAATTATTCTTGCACATTGTTGCTGAGAATTGGTGGATTTCAACCTTCTTTTAATAGTACTCCTTTGCAGAAATATAACCACAGAATTTTTGAACCTGAAACTTTCCTGAATATTTATTATTTTAATAACAGGTATATTGAAGTAAAGGAATGATCCAGAAAGCTTTCAGTAGCATATTATTTGAAAAGGAGATGAAAAAAAGATGTTAGGGTCACATTAGTTTGAATTACAATGTAATGCTACTGTAATCTTGTAACGTATTGATGAAAAGGTTATGTATTTTATTTGCATTACCAATAATTATAAGATGCTTTCATATATTGATATGACAAAGAAATATTTGGGGTGATTTTTTCAGCTTTCCATGATGGTATCTCTCACTGCAATGCAACTTATTCTGCTATGATATGTCTGAAGATAAACAAGGTATCAGCTGAAATCTTACCTGAAAAGAATTCTTTAATACTACTAAGAAATTAATATCAAGCCTGCCCTGTAAATCCAGTTAAAGAAAGAGAGCAACTTTTTTATTGTAGGAAAAGACATACCTATAAAGACAACATGAATTAAACTGGACTCCAGCAAAACTTTACTTGATGGACAGTGAAGTGGTTATTGAGTAGTTATTTTGGGAAGAAATTAACACTTGAGGACAGTTTCAAATCTGGGCTGTAAATATACCCATATCTATGTTCTGTAGAGTACCTGCTTGCTGGCTCATAGTCACAAAAGAGCAGGACAAGCCCTGAGCAGTGGGCAGCCTCCTTGAATGAAGATTTGCCTGCCACAGAATGAGCTGCAAGTGAAGCTGAGGGAAGCTGAAGTCTATTACTGCTGTGAAATCATGCACAATTAATTTCTCTTTCCTCTGTCTGAAGAACTCTGCAGAAGAGTAAGAGGTTCTCTGTAAATCTGAACCCTGTATTATGTGCTGTTTGCATAAAGAGTAACCTTATAAAAATCTGTGTTCATAAATTCTTCATAAAGATTAGCAAAATGATGGGTAACGTAATGGTCAGCCTTATTCAAATTGAGGTTAAATGAATCAATGGCCTCACTGCCTGATTGCTGTGGAATTAATTTTGTGCATGGACATGCAATGGGCTATGTGTACTGCAAGAGACAAGAGGATGGTTTCATGCTAAAGGTCTCCATTGAGATAAGACCACTGAACTGTGTTGTCTCTCTTTTACTTCTCCCTTTCTTTATATCAAAGACAGAAAAGGATTGAATCTGTTTATTTCTAGATAACTTTGTTTTCAAGTTTCAAATTTAAAACAAAATTACAGTAAGTTTCCAGCATAAAAGTTTGCAAAAAGTGTGGAAGCTTCAACTAAATTTGTACAAGAAAGACAAGTGAATAGTCTATGTTTAAAACCATAAATAATAATTTTTGCTGCTCTGGAAAAAAAAAAAACCAAACCCCTCACATCCACAAAAGCTGAGTTTTCTTAGGAATGGCATGGGGAAGGACCAACCCACAGGCTGTAAACACTTCAAGCTTCTAATTCTAGGGAAAAGCTTTCTTTGCATTAGAACATTATTCAAACATATATTACAGCTTTTTTCCATGTCAGTAGAGAAGAAATCATGCATGACTCCTCTATACAGAAACAGAGGGCTGTTATTATGTTTTAGTATTTCAAATTTCTGTAGGTAGTTTTAAATTCTTTTAAGCCTAACCTTTTTCATTTAAGCTACTGTTCAACTCTATACTAATAAGAAAAAAGTTATACACATACAGCTAAATAACACAAAATACAAATAAATATATATAAATTAAAACTGTCAAGTTATTTGTAAGTGTCTGGAGAGGTACTATTAGTTAGGATTGAAAAGGAGAATATAAAATCCTGTTTGGAAAATCAAATTGCTTTAATGGGAGAACTAACTGACTTCCCAGGAAACCAAATTTTATATACATATTTACCAAATAAAGTTTATTTTTAGAATTTTATTTTATTTTAAAGAATTGTTTGAGAACAAGTAGAAGATAAGTAAAATAGAGAGAAGAGATAAAAGAAGCATAAGAAAATACAGAAAATGAAAGACAAAAATAATAACTTGCAGAATAAAATAAAGTAGTTCATTTGGAAGGGGCCTACAATGACCATCAGTCCAAATGCAATGTTTATATTACTATGCTGCATTATTCTGCACAATGCATCTTCTAAGCACAATGTTAAAGAAAGGATTTCACCAAAAGGGGACTTTCCAGAGCACTGGAACTTTTAGTGATAAGTTGATAAATTGAAGTTCCAGAGAGGAAAAAACCCAAATCACACTGATAGTTTAGTTAAACTGTCAGGATTTTTATTTCCATTTCCCTCTGTCCTGTTGGCCTGAGGTGAATGCTGAAGAGCACAGCTTCCCAAGAGAGTTCTCTTTGTGTCCTCCCATCACTGGCAGGGCAGCATTTCACATACAAGCCCTAGATAAATTGGCATTTAGGAACAAAAATGCTCTTGCATCTTGGACAGCAATTCACTCTGCCCTTTTCCCTCTACAGTCTGACAGTGGCAAAAACTCATTAGGCATCCATCAGTTTAGGTCAAACACATCCCACACACTTAACTTCAGTTCAACTCAGGAACGGCTGTTCTTGATGGCAGGTGACCGCTCTACCTACTGCTTGGTTGCATCTAAAATTCAGGCAAGCTAATTTTGCCCAAGCCCTGCAAAGGATAATGTAGAAAGGGACCAGACAGGCATTGCACATGTCCAGCACATTGGTAATAAGGGAAATCTTTCCATCACTGCAGTCAGCCTGCCTAAATCACACTGCAGGCAAGAGAGACACTCATGGAGATGATCAGGTGGGTATCCATCTATATACACTACCCCTGCTCCAACCATTTGTGATGTCCACATATATGGATGACCTGCAGTAATTTTTTAGGTTAATCTTTGATGTGCTGTTAAAAGTGACATCTCTTTTCAAAGAATGCATGGAGTTACATACATTTTATTGGGAGTCTATCAAGCATATATATTGGATGCTTCACATTAAATATATGCAAGACATGCTTCTTGACTCCCCTTTAAAAAGATTACTTGTTTTCACCTTTTAATCTATTTTCTTCTCACAATATTGAACTATTTCTACTGTGCTCCATTTTCCATTTGGCTCTGAAAAAAAAGTGTGTCTAATGCTGGAAGACATTCACCACTGTCCCGCTAAAAGATGTAATGCACAGTGTTCCTGCAGGGTAGATAATTAATTACACATGAGATATCTGACATAAACTACAATGTTTGGTGAACAGAACTTTCATTTCTGTTTGAATACCTCCAACTAGTCAGTAAGTCCATTCACTCCCCTCCCAAGCCAAATGCTCTCATACCAAATTACTGTACCTTTCATGCATATAGTTGACTCCGAGCAACAACTGTATAAACCAGTCCATTACTTGACTTTGAGTGAACATCTTCCCAGAGCCTTTGTACTCTTGAATTTTAAAGTCTAGATCTCCACCCTGAAAAATATCACAACATATTTGTACATTTAAAGTAAGTTTTTTAAATGTTACCACCTTCATCATAGTACTGGACCCCACTTCCTTAGGCCTTCAGGCATCCTATCATGTAGGTCTGTAAAATCAACATATGCACTTAAATTCTGAACTCTCCCAGCACCAAAAGCATACAGAAGTGAGGATCAAAATGGCATCAACCTGTTAGGCTTTGTCATTTTCTCTTAGTATTACACAAGATCATCAAACTTTCCAGCTGTTCTTCCTTCATGTCACCCAACTTCTGCATCTGAGCTGGTCACCCCAAACCTTTATAGTCAACACAAAGGAACACGCACCTGTTTAGTGTACTTATCTCTGTCACCTAGTTGTCTACCTTTGGAAGGGATGGATCATGTTATAGAAACACTGTTTCTCTGCAAAGATTTATGATGAGGGCCTACATTGACTGACTATGATATAGACACTTAGGTAAGTAAAATCAATCCGCCCCAATCACTCTGAATAAGTTATTAAATTTGAGAGCAGCATTTCCACTCCAGTCAAACATTGCACACTCAAGTGACACTCATTTATTATGCTATAATAACCATGTCAGCATCAAAGAAAACATGTTGTTCTCTTAAGAATTAAAATACAGTCTCTTTAATTATGATACTTTGCCCTCTTTCAAACTTTTGCCAGAAACAACACAGATTTAAAGCCTCAAGAATATGTAGCATGTGTTATCTTGATACTTCATTAAAACAACAATTGATCTTGAAGTAGCACAAGGAATGGAACAATAGGACATGCAGGAGGGAGTGTCAATAAACCAGAAAATATATCCAGAAAAAGACCACTTGAAAACTGTAATCCAGATATTTGGAAATACCAGTTGCACAACAACACAATGAAAGAGGATTTTGAGACTTCCAGGAAACCCATCCTTTTTGATCAAAAATACAGAGATGGTTGTCAGCTGATTGTTTATCCAGTTTATAAAATAAATTAATTTTGTCTACAAGAATGCACACACATTAATGGTAAGCAATGTGTTGAGGTAGCTAACCCCAGAGCAAAGGGACTGTGAGTCTGATTACATTCTAGGGACTAATTACCCTACATCAGGACAGTTTATTAGCCATAAATCATTACTCTTACATTATACATTCTACATAAAATCAGAAGCTGTATGTGCCATATACAAGAAACTATTTCATCTGTACAACTGTACTAATACCATAATTTCCCATCATCACCCCTTTACTCCTCTGCACTGTTGACTCTCACCATTCTATGATGTCTTCAGCATTTCTTGTTTTTCTGTTCCCAACACCACAGTGCTTCATAGTGCTGCTACAAAATAAGCCCATTCTGTCCTTGCAGATTTATATATTCATGTGCTTCTGACATGAGTTTACAGTAATTTTTATGGCCTTTCTGGTTCTAAGTTACAACATTCAAAAATGAGTGTGTTAAAACAAAGCAAATCCATTTTATCATCTATCAAAAATGTGTTCCCTAACAATGTCCTGCAATTTCTTAATTGAAATGTCTGAATCATCTCATACACTAGGGAAGGGAATATGGGTTCAGCTCTCCATCTGCCACCCTACTGCAGCCCAGAAAGGAGCTCTTCTGGGAACTTGGAACTGTCAGCAGCTGCTTCCCCTTTGCAACTCCAAATGTTCAGCAGCTTCCCCCTGGTTGCTTGCAGCAGAGAAGAGGAAGGAAAGAAAAATTGTTGCTGGGTACTCCATTGCATGGGAGCCAGATGGGCTGTGACTGAGTCTACTCATGCACCTCAAAAACAGTGAGTCATTATTATAAAATAAACTGTTCCAGACAAACGTCCCAGACCGTCCAGAGCCCAGGACTGAGGGGGGGCTCAAACATGTGTCAGCTGGCTGCTGGCCTCAGGGGACTGTGTATTATCCAGGTGAGGACAGATAAAGTGCAGCAGGCTCCAATCACCATTTCTCCCTGTCCCAATGTATCCCCTCTCACAATAACACATTGCCATGAAAAAGACAAAGAAAAATAAGTGCAGCACCTACAGAGTTATTGGAGTGAATACTCTGAAGTTGAGGGACAATTCCTGCAAAAGGTCTAAGGAAAACAAAAGCAGTTGAATAATGCACTACATGTGCCCTCACATAACTGCACAGCTTTTACCTTCAAGCAGGGAAGAGTGGTCTCAATGTCCTACAATTAATTTACCATTGATTTTGTGTCTAAAAAAAGGAAAACAAAAACACATCATAAAAGATTTCCTGAAATACTGCTGCTGTGAAACTCTGAAAAAATTTGTTAACCCAATTTCGCATTTTGGAAGGTCAGTCTAATGAAGTTCATAAGGAATTCAACAATTTAACAAATTAAGTACATATGGAGTTTCCAAGCTGCAGTTTCTATTTAAATGTCAGAGTCTCAAACACACCAGTAAATTATTTAAAACAGCTTAGCATCTAGAGCTGATAACGTGAACAGGCATTGACTGCTTTAGTTATTCCTTTTGCTCAGATTTCCTCAGCATATGTGTACTCACATCACAGCTGAGACCACAGTCAAGAGACATAAATAATTGTCTGGGGGAAAACTACAACGAGTTCTGCCTTATAATACATTAAAATGATGCCATTTTTAAAGTAACTGCTTAGTAAAAACTGTATATTATTGAAGCCAAATTTGTACTACAAAATTAAATCCAAGGCTTATTAAGGCATTTTTGATTGAAATCAGTCTTAGCTGATAATGTTTATACTACCCATAAGATTTTGATTTGGGGAAAGTGTCTAAGAAGCTCAACAACTAAGATCAAAACAGAACAAATATACTTTTCTATAATTTTGATTGAATTCAGTTGTAATAAAAGATGTCAAACTGAGCCATGGAGACCAATGTTCTCTGTTTTTCTTTCACAGGACAAGGTATAGCATGGGGCAGCTGCACTCTACGCTACTCACGCCAGAATGAACAAAGCACCGTGGCTAATGAATAAGTCTCAGTACTTTGGAGAAAACAGAATAAAGCTCAGGGGAGTAGTTCCGTTTCCATGCCAACTTAATGTGTGTTCTTTGTTTTGAGTCTGCCCAAGAGTAGCAATTACTGCCAATCTGGTAATTATTCTGTGCATGAGAAACTGAACGTACTAGACTTCCAAGCAAGGATCAGGTAGCACTACATTTTTCTCATTCTCAATTTATGCATGGTTTAAACAGGCATCTTTTAGGTCAAAACACCCAAATCCCACCACATACAAAGGCAGGTTATGGATAAGTAAATACAAAGGTATACCTTCTGGAAATACTCCAGCTAAGAAAGAAAAGAAACTTTATAGCACTATGTGCAACTTCGCCTTGTAATTTTCCTTGTCTGAACATTGGATGAAATATATTGTAATGGCATAAATGCAACAATACCACAGAGTGTGTCCTCTGGGGAAAAGTCAGAAGCACATCCTATTGGGCCAGGTGTCATCCTGACCTCACCTAGCAGACTCAAAACTGAAAAGATTCAGTGCATAGCCAATGAATCCATTTCCTCTTCCTTTACCTGCCTTGCTGTAATACATTCTCACCTGTTTGAGGATGTGCCTCCCAGAACCTAGGGTAACTCTGTACCAAAACATTTTCATGCAGGGTAGTTTATATTGCCTGCATAAAAAAACCCAAAGGTCCAAGGAGTGATGCTTGTGATTACTCTGCTATCATGCTCTTTCTTGTTCACCTATAACTTTATGTCAAATAAGGGAAAAAAAAAAAAAAAAAAGAGTAAAAAGCAGTGGATGGATAAAAGACACTGTAGTGCTGCTGAAATAGGCTCCTTTATTCCTACATGTTTAACTGTTCTGGTATTGGGCCACTTTGTACTGATAGTAGAGAGAAAACTATGAGTGCATGGGAATAGCTGGACAGTTAGAATAATCCTTCAGTCCTGAGCTCCGGATTTCCTCGAAGAGCTGACAATATTCTCAAACCCCAGCTGTCAGACATTCAGGCAATGGCACAAAAATCTTCTGCATGGGTGCTAAAATAGTATGTGAACAATTACTCAGATTGTGTCACAGAACTGAACTTTTCAGATTTAATTTTTAAATATCCCAGCAATAAATATGCATTTAGCTGTCATCAAAGAAAACTTCCAAGGAAGAAATAAATGACAGGAATGGTATTTGTTTAATTATTCCCATGAAAGCTAAATTCTTGAAGAAATGTGATTAGTTAAGTCAAATCTGATTTGTGTACAGGTAACCCAGTAGTCTAAGTTCATTATCTTCCAAAGCATTTCAGCATGTCTAGCAGAGCACAACTGAAGAGTTTGCTTCACAGTTTCATAAAAAGATCACTTTATGTATGACAGATATTTTTTGAAAGAGCACATTTATATTTAATACAAAGTAGGCGCTTGTTTTATATAAACTACTAAAAAACTGGCTTAAATATGCTAAAATTCTTATTTGAAAGCTTTAAGACAGATTCCAGCAATATGTTCTTAAACCAAATGCTGGAGTCAAAAAGTTAATGGTAACTATACTGTAGAACATCCTGCTTTAATATTTGTTGTATCCACTACACTCTGGTCATGGACTCACACTTTTTCATTTTATAAAGCCAATGTT
This sequence comes from Promerops cafer, assembly GCA_013398275.1. Lineage (NCBI taxonomy): Eukaryota > Metazoa > Chordata > Aves > Passeriformes > Nectariniidae > Promerops > Promerops cafer. The sequence goes on from VZSE01015521.1 coordinate 725,292, forward strand.
GCTGCCAAACTCATCATTCATGTAATCAGGCTTAAGCTTCTTGTAATCACCTCCAAATCACAAGTAAGTTTTTTCCCTTCCTCATTTATATCAGATTTTATATCGTGCCCCCACGCCCACAATCTCATCCTCTCTCACCTATCAGTAGCACATCACACACAGGTGGTACAACCTTTCTGAGCTCTCCCACAGATCTGGTGGTGTGTCTGCAATTAAGCCTTGCTAGTAGCACTTGTAACACCAAATGAACTTGCACTTAAAATTACCTATTTCTTCTTCTGTGGTTTATTTGTCTGTGAGTCTCACATGAGTGGGTAACATTCCTTATCTGGAAGGATCACACCCAACAAGTAGCAGGTGATGACACAAGCAACAGATAAAGACCAAAATTCAAACTAAAACATTTTATAAAATGGCTTCTTAGAATATCCTATTTTAATACACACATTTTTTCAAATTTCTTCAGTCTCACCTCACAATACTCAGTGATAATGCAGAAACTATCTCGCTCCACAAAGCTTGCATAAAATTTGACAATGGCTGGATGGTCTAATTTGGAGAGTAGTTGTGCTTCCAGATTTGCTTCAACTGTTTCATTAGGCTTTAGGTTTCCAACAGAGATTTCCTTTAGGACCTTTCTAGAGGAAAAAAAAAAAAGAAATCTTTATATTAATAAAACCAGAAAAATATAAAAGTATGTAACATTCAAAGTCCCATTAAAATTTCCTTAAATGCAAAATAGTAACATTTGTAGTAACAACTATTGGCAACATGAAATTATGAGGCAAATATGGGTAAACAATGAGAATGCATTAAAAATCAAACAAATATGCTAGTCATCATATATATTAAGCAACATATCAAAAATACTGTTATGAAATATTTCTCCCACTAATTACCTACTGTACTGTTTTCTTTAGAACATGTTTTCAGTGCTATGGATTACTCCATAAAAACAAACATAAGCAAAAAAAATCAAATCTAAGTGATTTCAAACCCACTCAGAGCATATGGTCAAGATTCATATATGAAATAAGGAGTATCAAGAAACTGCATTTGCAGCAGAGACTTCTGCCCAAGTCTCTCCATGGAGGCATGAGAAAAATCACAGAGAGTAATATTTCTGTGGCTGTTTTTCCAGTGATAAACTCAGGCTGTTCATTTTTTTTTTTTTTTCTAAAGATCAGACTGTCCTTCACCTGAGCACATAAGTGAAAAGTACAAATCTAGACTTGGGGCTGGAATCTAATTATACTGTTTCAATGAATTCTAATCCTTTAGTATTTAATGTTTGTTTAGGAAGACCCTAAATACCCTGGAAAATTCTGGGGAAATGTATGGATTTTTAATATTCTCCTATTTAACACATGAATGTGCCATAGGAGAATTTGTAGTTCAGAATTAGCTCTATACAGAAGTTGGAATAGGGCAGTTTACTGTTAACTTGACCTGGAAAATTATAAGGGAAAATATAGTGCAGGGCACTATAAGAAAGCACATTTTGCCAAGATTTTCCTGATGAAATGTTTAAAAAAGACAATACAACACATGCCATTTCCATTTACTTTACCAGTTAATGAAGAATAGATAATAGGTCTTTTCTGAAGGAGATATTGAAGACTATTAGAGAATATAATGTTTCTTTACTGAAACAAAGTGGTGAATTTCCCCAAACTTTTGAATACATAAAAGGCAAGTTTCAGACCTAAAGGGAAGCTTCCACAGTGCTTTTAGTAATTTCTCCATTCAATAGAGCATGGTTGTAAAGTTACAGTAGTTAAACGTGACAGTGATAAAACTACAATAATTCACCTTATCTAAGGGGGAAAAAAAAGAGCTGTGTTTCTTCATGAGAAATTTTTTTCTAAGTCTGAACAATCAGTTTCTGACTAGAAATGTTTGAATTTTTCATATAAACTCGCCTGATCCCCATCAGGAATTGTGATGAAAAAAACATGCCTTTTGATCTCTTTCCATCTCTGCAGACAAGCTGCATAGAACACAGACAGGCAATACCTACTGCAATCTCCTCATCCTCAGCTGACGTGGGTCATTACCTTCCTTCACAAAAATCATGTCACAGAACTGACAAACACGATGAATCCTTGTTAAAGACCACTTAATACAAGTTTCTTGCATAGCCAAGACAGCAATAAAAGCCTGATGTGTTGATGTGTATGGATAGCTTGTCATCTTAGTCACTCAGTGATCTTAATGCTGTCATCAGCTGTCAGACAAGATGACAAGTGTTTTTCTTATTTAAATTAATTCCCAGAAGAAGAAATCAAGAAAATATACTTCTTGTAAATAAGGTATTGCTTTTCTGAAACACAATTCTAATTCATACCCTCAGCTGGAAGGCATTTGCTTCTAGAAAGAAAACTTTTGGATGCAATCGAGATTAGGCATATCTGCACGCCTCTAGTATATGTGTGTACTGTGTCTATATGTAGATAAGGTTTGATTTTACTGCATTAAATATGAATAATCTAACTAGACTTCATACTTTCTGCAAAGCTTTTGATAATATTTCAATAAATACACTTAAAAATTTAAGATATGTACTAAAAAGACTCTGCGTTAATTAAGTATTGACAAAGAAGTTATTTCAGACTCTCAGAAGCCTCACAGAGAAAACTGAGAAGTCTCCAGATTTGAAGTGACTCTTTTCTGTTAACTTTAGAAGAAAAACAAGCAAAATAAAACTGTGCAGCCAGAAACTCATCTATATAAATTAACTATACTTTTTAATGCATGAAACACCTAAAGAGTGCTTAAATTCACCCTACCCCATTTCACAAGTATTTACACAAGTAAATTCTACCAGAACAGGCAGCTAAAATGGGCACATTCTGTGCTTTATACAGCTTCTAAGATAACTCAAATTTGGCACCCTGGTAATGTCAAATAGGCTGATAGATGCACAAATAAAAGCTTAGTAATCATAAGAAAACAACAAACCTTTCTTAGCTAAACCATCCTGACTGCATCTCCTCTCTACCAATAAAATCCAGCTCTACATTTTGAAGGAGACAAAGTGTTTCTGTTTCTGTGATCCAACCTGCATTTTATGGTTGGCTAATAATAAAGAGTGAGCCATCATTGCTCACAATTCAGACATGGTACTTGCAGATCATCTGTTGAAAATCTGCCTGCATTGTGTTACTTAACTATTTTTTGTAAACTGTTTCAAGTATTTTGAACAAACCTTTTGAAGAGTGTTATGTGAACATTTATTCTGGATTTTGAGAATAATACACTCTCTTGTTCAGACTCTATATATGGCTCCATCTGGAGTATACAAAGCCACCTGAAAGTCAAGTTTTTTCAAAAAATCCACCCCTATATTTTCTGCCACTTAGGTTCAAGTATTAAGCAGGATTGAAAAGGTCTAAAGCTTTTTGCATGGACTAAGAAATCTCAGATTTATCACATGAACAAAGAAAATAGAGATCTAAGTGGCATATATAGAAAACCATGTAAAGCCACAAAAATGTGAATATCCTCCAAATACAATACTTAACTATCCTTTCTGATAAAATGCTAAATGAGATATGCTAGTTTAAATTTCAATATTATTATAAATATGACTTAGTGTAGAGTACGACACATAAGCAGATCATAGAACTGTTTAGGTTGGAAATGACCTTTAAGATCATCGAGTCCAACCACAAACCTCACAATGCCAAGTCCACCACTAGACCATGTATCTATAGATAAGATAAAATGTCAATGAACACTCAATCAGAAAACTTTATTACAGAAGTGCTAGCAGATATCCTAAATACAGAACAACAGCCTCTGGATTTTAACTGTGTGGAAAAAGCCTTACAATTCAATCAATAATGGAAACAGACTTCAAACTTTATCACGAACTGACCACAGCTGAAAGGATCTTTTTGTGAAAGCATTCATATCTGAGGAGTTAAAAAATCCAACTGTCACCATGTACATCCATCCTGGAGGAAGCTGAGTCTGGTACAGGTAACAACATCCATCCCTTCAGGGTGGGAAAATAACATGAGAGATGAGCCCACTCCCACTTCACAAAATACAGAAAGCAACGTCCCAGCATCCACAGTGCCCACACCCCTTCCCTGGGAACATTTTCTTGGGGAACACCTTCTGATTTTCATTAGCAAAACCTTGCTGGCTCATGCTGTCACACTTTGAAAAGCAGCCAGGCTTTTCAAAAAGCCCAATAATGGGGAGCAAGTGGGGCTAAAGAGAGGGAGACTTAAAGCAAGAAAAAAACAAACATGAAGGTGGAATCCTCCAGGATTCAGGCACACAGTGGGAATCCCTCTTTGAGCTTTACTAGTGACTGACAATACACCACAGCAGTGTTTATCTCAGTCTATTTGCACCAATCTAAAATTGAATGTTTTACAACCCATCTGGTATTTGTTTACATCGGTGACATACTTTATTATTATATAATTTGGTTTATTGGATCAGATGCAATTCTTAAAAGGCAGTGTTTCTCAAAATGCACTCTGTTTATTGAGTAAACTGCAATATGAATTATTGCCTAGGTAAATTTGCTTGCTGAGAAGGAAGTAAAAGAAATATAACTCTTTTAATGTCAGAAATAAATAGGTCTGATAAAATAACAGAAAAATTGTGATCTAGGAATATATGCTCAAAAATTGAAGCTTTTAATTAAACGGAAACTTCATTTTACACAGTCAGTTTTTCAGTTAACTGCAGTTAATTATAATTTCATTTAAGTTTTGAGTTGCCACTGTGGAGAATTGTAGCATAACCCTTAACTGTGTGCTGTACTTCTATCCATGCTGACCTTCACAGGACTACCACTGCACCCTGGTAACTCCTCAGTACAAGGACCAGGTGCAATTCAGTAAAAATGCATCATCACCTCTTACTGGGTCTGTAACTGGATCTGAAATTGGTCACAAACAACAAAATTAAAGGAGTGCCTGTCTAATTAATGATACCTTCTATTCTACTTATCAAATAGCAAACACAGAAGGTACAGCTCTGCAAATGGGGACCAAAATGAAGAAGAGGTGACAACCTTCATGCAGAAAGTTTGCATAAAGCTTCCACGCTATTAAAACTGTTAGGAAAATTTGGTAACAAGGGCACCATGTGCCTACAGACAGGGCAAAGTCGCCCACCATTACTACTTCTTCTTTTCTACAGTTCACAGCTCAGCAACAAAAATTCAAATAGTCATTCTTTACGTTTTATCCATCATATTTGGAACACCAATGTCTGCATGGTCAGATAATCTAAAGACATGCATCTATCAGTTAGAGAAAGAGGAAGCTGGTGAAACCACGAAATACAATAAGTCAGCATACAAAAATCAGTACTACCTAGAAGAATTCTTGGTTTTAGCTAAGGAAAGAAACACAGTAAATGAAGAGCACTTGATTTCTATGGGAAAATCAAAAGGATTACCACACTTCCAGTGAAAACAAGTGCTGTTTGGTATTCCTCCTTACATATACATACTTACTCATTATCCAAAGCATTTCAGACCCAAGTATTACTAGACAACTTCTAAAATCTAATCTTGGCTTCCCATGCCCACTGTGGATTTATTAGTCGAGCCATAACCCCTTTTCAATACCAAGTATCACTGCATAGCTTCTTAAATCAAATGCTGCACTTCTTTTGTCATCCCCCTGGACATTATTGACTTCCTAGTAATGCCAGAACAGTCATCAGCAACTCGTTTTTACTGTTCTCCAAAATCCCCAATCCACACTGTTCATGAACGTGCACAGACACCGAGAACTAATCCCTGAGTTAACCACTACGAATTCAATCGCTATATGAGCACTGTAATATCTGCAGATGGATTAAATATAATTTCATTTTCTGAATAAGCACTTTAACTAATTTAACCTCGCTTTAATATCTTTGAATGGCAATGAGATTTCTTAAATTTGCAAGTGAAATGGATGATTCACTTTCCATTTCCATCAGCAAGTCACAATTATAGCATTTACAAATATTTTTCAAGATGCCAAATTTTCCAATGCTCTAACATGTGCACTAACACTGAACAGGCCAACTCATGATGAAAACAGTTTATGCTTATTGAAAATTAACAGTTCCTAATTAGTATCCCCAAAAACTGTAGAATATATTTTCTGGAAAGAGAATATTGTTGAAATAAGTTAGCCTCAAAGAATACAGCTTATATAATTTTCTTCTGCACTGAGCAAACTCATTTTTACAAAGGGGCATAACTTAAATTATTTTTGGTCAACCATATGTGCCAATTTTGGAAAAAAACCAGTCACTATAAAGCAAAGCAGAGCAATTGTGTTATCTTCCACAGAATTGAACAAGTGATTAAATGAAATTATTTATTTAGATATAAAAGTGCATTTATTGTGGATAATTCTTTGGGATCCTTTGGGTAGCCATCTACATTGATTAAAAATGACAGAATAAAAGTAGGCACTGATTAATAAAGGATGAATTTTTCTCTAAAGCCATGTTTTTGAAATCAGAGCTTTTTCCCTAGAGAGAAATGGAAAAATAAAATGTAAATACATTTATAGTCCATTCATATGTTTCAGCTCTAAGTCAAATACTAATAGACTATGATTAAACAGAAGAAATTTGTGTCTTAACAGAAAAATTACTAAAAATGATGATGAGATACTGATTAATACCTGTGAATGCACTTATATTTAGCAATACTTTATGGTTACATGCTGCATTATCCCCCTCTACTGTTCACCCAACCTTTTTCCTACAGCCCAGTCTTCCTTAAGATGCAATTAAGCACCATGCTGCCCCAACCTAAATGGGATTTTTGAGAAATACAAGAACTAAATAATTGGTTTATTCTCTGTATCTTTGAAGACTTCCATCACACAACAAATTTTCTAAATCAGCATTGTGATTTCATTTCACAGACAATATACTTTACAATTAACTGCTCTCTGCTAATTAACATTTGCTTTAAAACAAGAGGAGACATCATTACAGAACTCAAGACTGAATGCAGTATTTTGTCTTCAAGCTTTTTAATATGATTAAACATCTCATAATTGCCATGTTATAACTCTTCAACTAACAGCCTTGGGCAGAGCATGTGCTAAAAAAGAGTTTTACTTCTGTAGGAATTAGTTTGAAATTTTAAATTAGTTGCAATTTGAAATTTTGAAGAAAGACCTTCGTATCATGATCTATGTTCATCAGTTCACAGAAAACAGACTATTTTGAACAATAGGAGTTGTGAAGGGAAACCAGACATATTAAAAATTGCTGTAAGAATGCATTCCATAGAAATTCAACTAAAACACTTGTTAATGCAAAATTTAATTGGTTCTCTTCTGAATTTAAATATATTTGTAAGCAGAACTATGTTCCTTTCACTGTTGCAAGGATATTTATGTCAACAGTATTGTCCCTCCAGTGGAACTAATTCCCAAAAGTAATTTAAACAGTAATTGCTGCAACTTTAATGAGAAAATTCACTCTCCCTACATGTCTCTTTCCATCAGGCATCTCCTTCAAAGCTTATTTCTGATATGCATTCAAGTATCTATGGTACCAAAAAAACAAAACTAAAAAACAAAACAAACAACAAAAAAAAACTCAGCGGAGAGGAGTGTAGAAAAAGATAAAAGCATGGTTTATAGCTTTACAAAAGCACGTTACTAAATATCCTACAATCAAAGGCAAAGGGAATCAAGTAATGCTGAGGAAATTAATTGCATATAACATCCATTGTTAGATAAAAATCTTTTATTATTTTTAAGCCCATCTGAGTATGATACTCTGGTTTTAACAATCAGTGAAACACATGCAATTCAAAACTTAAGCAACTACCCAGCAACATTAAAAATTTTTAGAATGCTTGAAGGGCACACCATGAATGTAAGGGAAACAATGAACTAGGAATTACAGTGACTAGTAAGTCACAACAACAAAATAGAACAGAAAAAAATAGGGAAAATACACTGACTGTCCAGAAAATCCAGAATTTATTCCACTCACTAGAGCAGTTTTATTATTACCATGTACTGAATGCAACAAAAAACTGGAGGCTCATTTTGCATGGAAGAAGTTCACAGCACCCTGATGCAGTCTTGAGAGGAAACAGCTTGCCAACAAGGGTAGCCCCTAAGAGGATACAGTAGACAGGCATATTCAAATATTTCAAACACCTACGGTATCTTTGAGGCAGGTGGGCACAGTTCAACCTAAATAATAGTACTGCACCTCTCCCCATTTTCTTACTTAAACTAGCTTACAAATGCATGAAAACTAGTTTCAGCAAAATGAATGAGAAAGAAGTGATCTCAAGGCATTTGCTTAATTACAAAATCATTAAATTCTGTCCCTGCCGTGCACCTCAAAGAAAGGTAATTCACCAATAATGCCTTAAGCACAGCTCTCCACCCACTGTTAAAAATGTTACTTGTAAACAACAAACTGGACCACCAACACTGCTCACTGCCTGCAGGTCAGACCAGACTGTGATGAGTGCTGCAGCACTGAGCTCCTGGGAGCTCAGCTCTGTGGAGGACAAGATTTATTGTAAAGCCAAGTAGTATTTCCTTTAAGGCATGCTGCCTCCCACTTACATGTGTTAAAGACCTAGTCAGAATCCTCCCCAGCCAAATGGACAAGTCCCACCAAAAATGAAAAAGTAAACTACTTAGTTTAAGAAAGGTGTATTCAAAGGAGAGCAGTAAAAAGAGAACAAAAAAGGAAAACCAATAACAATTCCACCAAAGCTCATAAAGGTGACTGAGCAGATGTAACAGTTGTATCAGACAGCACTGAGGAGGATTTCAAAGACACCTGTGTTACACAAGGCAAACAAAGGGTCTTGACATGTTCCAGTATGGATCTTTTCTTCCAAAGAAGCCACAGAATTCTGGGGTTTATGCTTTTGATTATGAGAAAACTTAACACAGTAATTGCCTGTGCAAGGGACTCCACCATGGCTGTGACTTTAAATTGCCAAATCCATCGTCAGCATGGGCAGGGTGAAATCTTACATCTTGTGGTTCAATGCCAAGCTACCCTGCAGCACCCACAGAGCCTTATCCAGCACAGGAGCATCCTAAACTTTCTTACATTGAGCTGGAGAAGCCCTGCTGTGCCATGCTGGGCTGCAGGGAAAGCTGGGCACTGACAGGGATGCAGGAGGTAGGGACTAAAGCACCTTCCCACATGGTTTCCAGTGAGAGCTGCTTTGGGTGAGTCCGAGGTTATCAAACTTATCTTGGAATCAGTATCTGCACTAGATACAATCTGAAACCATTGTGGCCATAGCTGGGACTGCCTGCTAAACTTGAAGCAAAACATTTACATTTTCTCTCCCTGGTAACTCCCTCCATTGCAGGTGTACCCTGAATTAAAGCATGAGAGCATCAGCCACTCTCACAGAGGTTCAGCAAGGAAATTGCTTGGACACTTAGCTCTAGGCCTTGACTCCCATAACACTGCTCACAGAAAATGAAAGTCATGCTTGGCCACTCAAGTGGAAAGCTCATGAAGACTCACTTCTCAAACTGCTCTAGCTAAATCCACAAGGTCAATGCTTTTATGGTCTCTTTTTGGGCCAAGCATGACCGTACCCTGTCAGCAGGCATGGCACGGTAGCTGAGCCTTACATGAAAAAGCACAGGTACACGTGACTGAACCAAGCAAAAGATGGTTCACTAAGAAAAGCTTATTTAAAAATAAGCCACAATCAGGAAGGTCCAACAGCAAATGCACCTTTGATCAGTCTTCAAGGAGATCATGAATATTCTTTCACAAATCTAAAATGCCCTAATAAATTCCTGTTTTAATTTCTAGTTTTTATTATTAAATGAAGGCAAAGAATAAAGGAAAGCAGTGTAATTAGATGAATATGCACACAGGCATATTCAGGCAGGGAGTAATTTGTTTCTGTTTTAATCAATTCAGCATCAAATGACCATTCCCTTGGAATGCCTTCAGAGAAGCAAACAGGCAGCAAACAGGGATTTGACAACACAGCAATCTGCTGACTGTCACTTGGATATTCATAAGGAATAAATCTCTCCCACCTTTAGATTTTATATCATTTGTTATAAGAAGTCATAAATAATTGAAAGTCACATGATAAATTATTCAGCTAAGCGCGCAGTTTCCAAGGAGTCCTAGCATGAGTCTGGATTAAAGCTATAATGCAAGTCAGATGCAGAAGTTGAGCTGACACCCCACAGTTACCACACAGTGAAGCAGTCCAGGGAGTTTGGCACTTTGGCAGCATGTCCTTTCCACCACAGGGACACATAAATACCTTGTGAATATTTATGAACTAGAAGTCCCTGTTGCCTACTGTGTACTTCAGCTGCTTGCCCCTACATGGTTATGAATCAGTGACACTTAACCCAGAGCTTCCCTGGGCACAATTGATTAGCACATACATTTTCTTTAAGTGATGGCACTGTCCTTCAAGACTACTGCTGAACTTATCTCTGCTGTAAAAGACTTTGTCTTTAACCATAATTACGTGTTACTATTAACTGAGAAGATATTCAGGGGGACTAGCATAGAAGTGAATGCAGGAATATTATTTAGTTGTAAAAATGCTGCTACAATCCTGCTACTTTCTTTATCTGTTATCTGTTTTGGGTAGGTCTAGGTGCATAATGTCCAGGAACAAATAAATATCAAATAATCCACAAACTAAGACATCCTGTGTAAACTGGAACTAAGAAGCATGCTTTTGTACAGATGTGTCTCTTGTGTTTAACTGACTTTAGGGTCTAAGATATGAATTCTGATTCCAGTTTCTCCTAAAAGAATGGGGGAAATTGATAACCTCTCTCCTGTATAGATTTTTTAGTACATGAGAACTTTGCTCATAGTGAAGAACCTCCCAGGTTCTGACCTTTCTCACTAGGAGGGCATTCTTTTTGTTATCTACTCTGCTGCTTTCACATAAATTGCAGGGACTTCTGAGATACTAACCGTCTTTCATACTCAATGAGAAGCATATAACAGGTTCAAAAGTTCTTGCACCAGAAAATAAAACTTAAAAAAAAACCCAAAACAAAACAAAACAAACAAAAAAAAAAAAAAAAAAAAAAAAAAAAACAAAAAAAAACCCACACAAATAAGGAAATTAAAAAAAAAAAACCACAGAAAAACCCACCACAGTTAGGAAGTTAAAGCAACAGGTAAGGAATGTGTCATAGAATGCCACACTTAAGAGGGACTTACAGTAAGGGACCTACATATGCTACTGTACTTGTGGTACTTCATAACCTTATTGTTTATAGAGTAGGCAAGTCAACCATATCATACTGATCTAGTATGATCTGAGAAAGTCAATAATCCTGATCCCATCCATACAAAGAACTGGAGAGAAGCAGGAAGCTGGCATGTACTTCTCAGAAAAGCAGACACTGCTGGCCTGAGCAGCCTTGAAAGTTTTATGTGAAATAAATGGTAGTTTGAGGTACGCCCCAAATAATCAACTCCCTCTCCTTCCCAGCTGAAGCAACTCTGTGTATAACACTTCACTCACTACAGGTATGATCCCTGAAAGGTAACAAAATACAAGGCACAACCTAGAACTGTCTCTAGAATCATGCAGAAGTTTTGCTGAGCATACTTGAAATTACACGATAACCACTGTTAGTCTCTGCATTAACTCATTCTGTAGACATTGCACTAATGGAAAATAGAGAAAGTTATCCCTGAACAGCTCCTGCATCAATATATCACTTTCCTTGGGAGTTTGTATTCCTATGATTTATTCCTATGTTTTTGCATAGTGCTTTAGACTATTGTAGCTTTCAGGAAATTATCTGTGGCTGAGTTTACACTGTACATAACATTTGTCTCGGCACACTCTAGATAATCTCTGAAACAATAAAAATAGAATTCTAATTTTGCAGAGGTCACAGTTGTGTTGCTTGTGGTTTTTTTCTGTCAAAGTGCCTTCAGAGCTGTATTAAGATCATTCTTTTTAACCATGCAAATTTTCATTCAAAAATATATATAACATAAGCAGCAACCAGTACGGTTCCATATGAGATTATCTGAAAGCAGTACTGAGAATGAGACTTCTAGCATATTTTACCACCTTAGGAAACCAAGATTTCTAAATCCTGCACTCTGTATCATTATGCTACCTGTGTTTTCGTGCTCAACTGGGACAGTATTTTTTGTCATCCATTAGCATATAAGTGGCAGAAGTCTGGGGGGATCCCCTCGTCGATTCACGTTTGAGGCGAGGAAGGAATGAACTGTGATAGGCGAGCACCCCCTCGTGATGGAAGGCTTAAATACAGCATTGCACATCCTAGAGCACTTGGGCTGGTTAGATACTGGTGTATTTCTATTGTACTGTGGTCACAAAAAGAGACTAATAAAAAATTAAACATAAAACCAAAAATATGTAATTTGGTATTCAGTCTCTGTCCTGAAGATAGCAGAGGACACACTCAGGCTCATCCCTAAGAAAGTGCAGGCATGAAATGCTGCAGGCAGTGAATGTTTGTTCAAGGCAATCACTGAAAATTCTTAAGAAAAAAAATAAAAATAACCACTTAAAAGCTTAAGGCATGTTCCTTGTTTTTGAGGCTTGGCATGTTGTGCTATAGCAGCAAATGTGTGAGACCCACGTTTCACTATACTGTTATTATTCTAAGAATGAGTTTAGTAACAGCTGAATTCTGAAGCATCTTAGAAGCTCAGGTAGTTCCTGTCAACCCGTGTGCATGATAGACTATCTTAACATAAAAATAAAATGAAAAATATTGGGTTTATTGGTTTTAATGAAATATTTCATTAAAGAACATTTTTTTGGAGAAAAGTGTAGCTAAGGCTATGAGAGTCAAAACGGTTTAAGCCATGTGAAAAAAAGCTAAGAGCTTAGGGGACCCTAACCCTAATCCAAGGACTTGAGAAGCTGTAAATTGATGTAGAAGGAAAACAACTGACAGAATTATTAAAGTAATTGCCAATAATGTGTGGCCATAAGTAGCAAAAGTGAGGAACAAATGAATCAGAAAAAGCTCTTTAATCATATAAGTGCTCATTAATGTGTCCATGAATAAGGACCAATAGACTCCCCTATTTAAAGGAATTATGTCTTTCTGGCTGAGGAGCAACTTGATCAGATGTTTCTGACTTTAGACAAAGAGCCTTACAAATATATTTGGATAAAACAAAAATATTTATAGTTAAATTTCACTTGGTGTAAGTATCAAGGTAGACAAACACGGTTCTACACAACATGAAGTCCAGCCACAACCCCAACATCAAACCCACATACAGGAATGTCAACACTGAAAATGTTCTTTTGTCATTGTGGCTTCAGGATTCCAAAGGGTTTAGCAATAAAACTGATGAGACTTGTCCAAATTCAGGCAAGCAAAAAAAAAAAAAAAAAAAAACAAGATTTGCCGGCAATTTAAAAAAAAAAATCAAACCTTCTACCAGTTAGGTATACAGCAAATAGAAAGGTGTTTACTGGAATTTCTGTAACTCTTCCTTCTCAGGTTGCATTTAGACAACTCAATTATAAAAATTAGGTCATCAATAGTGTACAGGTTTTTTTGAGACATGTCCAACAATCTGAGTCTTTACAGTAACATAGAATCAATTCCTGAAGGCATCCAATTAAGTGTTATCAAAAGAAGTCTGCTTCTACCTTACATCCTCACTAAAGTTAGACAGTTAAGGTTGCAACATAACACCAAACTGAGAGATGAGACACAAAGATAAAGAAAATATCTACAATGCAAAAAATATGTTCCAAACATTTTTATTTAAAGTATGTGAAGGGTTTACTTACAATTCTTCTCCTTGTTTTGCTTTTCTGTCATTAACCAAATACACACTTCCAAAGCTTCCATTGCCAAGTTTCCTCTGAATAGTGTATCTTCTTGCAATCACAGCATCTGAGCAAGCAGAACTAAATCTGGCAACAGTGACAAGCTTAGCAGTTTCTTGAAATTTCAGCATTTCTCTGTGCAACAGAAACTACACAAATTTCTCAAGGATGTAGCTTTCAAATCTTTTTATTCTTCCATGGATGTTCACAGAAATCACTTGAAAAAGAAAAATATTGATTTGTCAATGTATTATACTTATTAAACTTTACATTTAATTCTGTGGCAGTGTTTACAGTACCCAGCCTGCAGCAAACACAAATTAAGTGGAATCATTAGCTGCTAAACTGCGGGCAGCAGACTTGATAAACAAACTCCAGATAATGTGGATGTGACATAGTCAGTCTTCCTCTAAATCAACCTTAAATTAATTCACTGAACTGATAGCACAGCTCCCCTAGATATGGCACTCTTCCTCACCACCTGTCTTTATACTGCCACAGTACCTGACACCACAAATATCTGCATTTCAGGATATTAATTTCAAGATTTTTGTACATATTGAAGCATAACCTCTACCCATAATTTGAGTTCTCTCTCATCTCTGTTTTCTCTGCTCTTTAATTTACCCCTCAGATTTCACCATCTGTTCCAGTGCTGACCTCACAGCTTCACTGTGAATCACTACTAGTATCTGCTGCAAATTAGTTTCACAGAAAATCTGCAAGACTTCCAATAAAACCTAACTCTCCCTGAAGTTCATTACTCCTTCACTGTGTCCTGTCATGACTCCCCTTTCCAACCTTTCCAACAAGTTAGCTTCAGTTGGGAATTCTTGTCTAACTAAGGTCCTAATTCTGCAAACATAAGGACTGCAAAGGCCAACCCCTGGCATTTCTATGGTTTTCAATAGCTCAACATGAGTTTAGAGTAACTTTGTTTACTCAACCTTCCTCATTCCAAATGACAAAGGGGAAGTGTTTCACTGCACATAATAAAATGATATTGCTTTCATTACTTTGTCTTTATGTAATGCTACGTGCATCATTTTGCTCAAAGATCCTTTAGAGCAAGTAAAGGTCTTGCAAGATCAGTGCTGCTATTGTTACCATCCATCAGCACTGCAGAGCAGCAAACCCACACTGGCCTTGTCCACCACATCATTTCAAGGCCAAGGCAAGCACATAAGCAGGATTTTCATTGTGGTGGTGGTGGTTTTAGAAGAGCAAAGACAAATTGCCTAATTTTAAAAGCTGTAAAACTTTAGGTTCCAAGTCACTGGCTTCTCTTCCAAATGAATGCAGAGCCTAAATTAAGATTACAGATTTGTATCTTGCAACAACAAACTCTGTGTGTGTGTGTGTGTGTGTATAGACACAAGAACTTATTTTCATACCCATCTGCTGAGCTGCTGTCACACTATACTAAAAAGCCTGATATTGCACTGTCACCATGTTATGAAACACAGATAAACTTTAATTACTACAAGACATCTGAATAATACAAATCCTGCATGTTTTTTAAACTACAGCACTCCTAATACTGTTTCTTTTTATTCTTTCAGCAACACTGACAAAAATTTTGAAATGCCACTGCTAAGGAAAGAATGTCAGCTAGAAAATTATTTCTCTGTAACTCCAAATCTGTCTGAAGGAGCCCAAATGGATCACACTGAGGTGTAGAGGAGGGGAGGGCAGAAAGACAAAATCCAGAAAATATTATATTGGTAATTCTAGAAAGTTTATGCAATTTTCATTTACTGTTCTATTCTAATTGCTGTTTTATTCATGCCTTCATAAATTCCTTTAGAAATAACTGCACTTAGAAAAACTGCTATCTATACCTATTTTTTTTCTTTCTGAAGACATTTAACACAGCTCACCTTCAAATTTTCATACTTACTTGGGCCCAGAAATGTATGACAATCCTTTACACCACAAAACTATGCTTCAGATCAAGTAGCTCACTGAGTTTAACTTCTGTGCTTTATTTCTAATAATGCCTCCTACCTTTTACTCTCTATGCTTCAAGTTCCCTCCCTATATAACAATAGTAACAATTATCATGAAACTTTGTGAAATGCTTTAGTGTCTACTGCTGAAGAGTGTTACAAGGCAGGGGCCAGTGACTGCCATTGTGGCACCACAGGTGCATTTTAATGGCACAGAAGAGGTGGATTGCTGAGCACTGCATCTCAAAGAAATGCCTTTTTAAGAGCCAATAGACCTTAAAGATTGACTCAGCCATAAGGTTGATGGATTCTTAAAGAAGTACATGAACCACAGCCTCTCCCACCTCACTCAAACCTTTAGCCCAACCTTCCTTGTGTCCCTTTCCTACCAGTGTCCATCTCCCACTGAGTAGGTGTTTCCCAAGCAGCAACATCAATTGCTTCATTAAAGTTCAGAGCAACTAGAGATATCACAAAGCAATCAAGTCTCCAGCTCTCTTTTCTTAAAAAAAAATCTCAGTATCTTTGGTAAGGCGTTTCCTTTGTTCCATCCACCATTCTGAAGTCCCATCCCAGAGCCAGGCAGCCTGCTGATGCCAACCAAACTAATGCAATTACATTGTCTGGATCACTATTTTCTAATGTTTTCATCCTTGGCTAGAGTTAAATCTTCCTTTTTGTGCTGCAAACTAAAGAAAGTTGCTGGTTAGGGTTTCATAGTTCCGCCTACACATGCTAAGCACAAACCATCTCAACTTTGCTCCTGACCTTTCTTAGTTCCTGTAAAAAAAATTTACCTTCAGGTTCCTTTACCAACAGCTAAGGTACTCTGACATTTTCCACTTCCAAGATAATCCCTTCTGTGCCAATCAAGGTCATTTTCCAGTTTTATCAGGTTTTCTTTTTATTCCTTAAGAACCATTGAGTTACATTAACATCTGCCACCCTCCACCCCCTGCAGCACAAATTCTAAAGTCTTTATATTTAGATCTAAATATCTTCAGTATTTACTACCTTGATTTTTTCCTGCCGATGAATTCACTGGCCCACTCCTTTAAATGTTTTGAAAATTCAAAAAATGAGATTTTCCTTGTTTTTTCCTTCATGGAAAAAAAATTAAATAAAATTAACTTTTTAACACTGGCTCCATTATTATTTTTTGCAACATCTTTATAAACTTACCCAAGGCTAAAGTGACATCATGTCACCTCAGTTTTTTTACTGTTCCTAGAGAAACGATAACTAAATTTTATTATTAGTGCTGGTAGCAAAGGAGCTTGAGGGTGATGGTAAAACGGGGTCAAATGTACTCTACTTTGAAATTTAATATCTCCCTGACGCACATTCGGGAAGCCGAGATCCCCTAGGATAACCTCAGCGATGTTATTACCTAGGTACAAGACTTTGTAAGACTCAAAACACAAGGTAGCACCCACATTCCCACACAGCAAGGGGCGAGGGCGGCGTCCCCGTTCCTCACCCCTCCGGGACAGGCGGGACTCCCGGGAGCCGGCGGTGCCCCACGTCCCCACCGCTTTCTGCCGCTCCAGCGCCCGTCCCGACGGCGGGGCTGCGGGGCCTCGGGGTGCCCCGTGTTCCCGGGGCCGGCCGGGGCAGGGGCGGCGCTGGCCGAGCGGGAGCGGCCGCGGCGCTCCCGGGGCTCG
>VZSE01015521.1:742807-796050 GCA_013398275.1 Promerops cafer
GCGCCGCCGAGCAGCTGCGGGCGGCCCACGGGCTGTCCCGCGGCGCCGGCGGCTGCCCGGCACCGCTGCTGACCCGCGAGGCTTTCGTGCAGGCGCTGGGCCGGCTCGGCGTGCCCTTCGTGCAGTGCTTCGCCGAGGCCGACCGGGAGATCGCCGGGCTGGCCAACCGCTGGGGCTGCCCCGTCCTGTCCCTCGACAGCGACTTCTTCGTGTTCGACCTGGCGGGCGGGTACTGCCCGCTGTCCCACTTCCAGTGGCAGAGCGTGCGCGCCGCCGCCGGGCCGCAGGGATGCTACGTGCCCGCGCGCTGCTTCTCCGCCGACAGGTTCTGCGGGCACTTCGGGCGCCTGAGCAAGGCGCTGCTCCCGCTCTTTGCCGTCATGCACGGGAACGACTTCATCGGCCTGGAGGCGCTGGAGGCGTTCTTCAGCAAGGTGCGCCTGCCGAGGGGCTGCGCGGCGGGGAGGGGCGGGAAGCACCTCCGCCTCCAGGGACTGCTGAACTGGCTGGCGCAGTTCGCGGAGCCCGCCGAGGCCGTCGACAACGTGCTGAAATACCTCAAGAAACACCAGAGGGAAGAAATACGGGAGCTTCTGTGCACTTCCATGGAGGATTATGCTCCGTCTGACGTGAATCTTGAGGACTTCTTTCAGAAGGGGAGCTATGAGTGCGAGGCTGGCAGGAAAGCAGACGTACCGCAGTGGGTACTTGATGCTTTGGCAAAAGGTAAGCTGGCCCCATTCGTCATCAATGCCCTGATACTTAGAAGTACCTTCCTCCGCGTTCAGGTGGAGAACATGCAGAGACCCAGTGCTCACAGCACAGCTTTGCCCATCCGACAAGTTATCTATGGACTGCTTCTGAGAGTATCTCACAGTACTGAAGATGCTTCTCCAAGTAAGCAGACCAACGAGCTGCCCATTGTATGTGAATTTGACAGATGCCAAAAGACACTTAAAAAAACGTTTGTTCAAGCAGCAAGCCTACCTCCAGATTTTTGTGATGATCGTTTTCCTTTGGACAAGTTAATGGAGGTAAATGGTTGTCACGACAGATCACAGTTAACAGTGTTTCACGAGTGACACAAAAATAGTTGGGACTCACGTTTGCCATCTGGCCACTAAATGTGATGTCTGAACTAAGCCACCTCAGTAAGTAACTACTTAACACAGAAGTATCTGTGATATTTAAGAAGCTACATCAGGTTGTCTTCATCTCTTTTCCTTCCTGCCTGCCTTCAAGTGTACCAAGACAAATTATATGAGAAATTGTAGTGTGTGTAGATGCAAATACTCCCTGCATTTTCCATTGGAAGCCATTATTTCATCCGATATATTTTGTTACACTAATACTTGGTTTTTATGGGAAGGAATTCAGTTTCATGTAGTTTAGGAAAGTCCAATTTTAACACTACAGAAGCTAATTTGTATTTGATCAAGCTGTGGAATGTTTCAGAGCAGTGTTCTGAAACAAAATCTGACCCATACCTTTTTACTAGAAGTCATTATTTCAAGTGTGAATGTTGCAGCTGCCCAGCAGTTTTACCTGCCCCAAGTATGCTCCTGCTAACATGCTCTGATGCTTGCCAGACAGAGCAGAACAGCACTTGAAAAACACCTGAAAATCACAGGAAAGCTGTACTAGGTTAGTTCCAGTCACCATTGTAGCACTTCTATGTAAATTCTAATGATTAAGACTGTAACTCTTGCCATAATGGGAAATAATCTCCCATTCTCGAAGCTGCATAACTGAGGTTTTGTATGCAGAAATTTCTGCAACATCTAGAAATACAATCTGTGTGTTTTAATTCTGCATTTTTAAGGCAAATTCTCTATGCATTCTGGCGTTCAGATTGACTGTTAACACATCTCTGTGTGTGTGGGCAGTGCTGAATGTTTTTATCACGTGCTGGTGGCTCCTTTGTAAAGGAAGCAAGTCTATCACTGCTACACCCATTAAATGCTACAGACAGCTATGGGTCCAAAGTACAAGTTACTTTACATAGGTTATTGGCACAGCCTTTTAAACAATATCCATCACTTAAGAGTGTGAAAAATCAAGTTTCATGTTAAGAGATGTTAATGACACCTTACTTCAACCTTGATGTGTGTGCTGTTTGTTTAATGAATTAGAGCTTTGCTACAACAACAATTTTCCTTAGTGACTATGTGGGAATTATCAGTTGAACAAAAGGTTAGAAGAAGAAATGTTGTTCAGCATTTAAAGTGCTCCAGGCAAAACTGACTTCAGTTTCTCTTCTGCTGAAGGAATGTCTGCCCAAGAGTAGGCAAAACAATCCTAATCAAGGTTTACAAAGCACTCAGATTGCAGCTGAACAACCTGCTGCAATTCTGCATGCATGAAGTTATGGACAAAGCTTATAACACCACTTTAGTGGTGTTAAAGAAGTTAAATGGCTCAGCAAAAAAGGGAACATGTGCTAGGAATTAATTACTTATTAGTTACTTTTATCTTTCTACCTGACGTTTAACTGTGTCGTTCTTATAGTTTTAAGTAGTATTTTAAAAATATTTCCTGTTCAGAATATCTATGAAACTTAAATAATTTTTTATCAAAAACCTAAAGCGGTAACTAATTTAATCAGGCACTTACTGGCCTTTTAGAAATTGCTCACAATAGATCAAGTCTCTTACCTCCAATTTTTTAATTTATTTTCAGGTGCCTCTGTCATGCCGTCAGATGCTTTTGCTGGAGACTCTGGGAGTGAAAATGAGTTTCCTAGAACCCATCCCAAGTGATTTACAACTCCCTATTGCTGTAACGTCTTACTGGATACGTTGTTCAGAACCAAAAGTGAAGCTGAACCAATTAAAGGCTCTGCTTCTAATGATAGTTTCTGGAGAACTGCAGAGGATAACCAATGATCCAGGTATGTCTCCAAAGAATACAGTTTTAGGTGTTCAGCTACTACAAAAATGCAGACCATAATTAATTTTTCCACACTTATTGGGAGTTGTCCAAATTCAGAGGAATTAGCCTTAATTTACACTATATCCTGAGGTGTCACACTCTTTGCATTGATATGCACAAAGAAAAAGTGCTAATCATCAATTTAACATTTTATATAGGTAAAACAGTACTCTAACCACATTGTAAAACATTAATTTGCATTTATACTTTCTTTAGTATCAAATTATTAATTCAGGTATAAAAGTTACAAAAATAAGCTTAACGTACTCAGGCATCAAAAAACTACTATTGAAGCATTCCGATACTTTTTTTTGCTTATAAGTTTTTCTAAAAGCATTTGTACTTAAAAATGCTGAGTTGCCCAGGCACATTTTTTCTGCCTATGCACTGCAAATTTGAAAGTATTAAATAATCATAGAAATTGCTTCAGTAATACTTATACTTGTTGGAGTTATGGACATTTCCCTCAGGAGTCCTTCATTTGATGGCAAAGACAATGCGTGCCAGGGTTATACAGTTTCTTTAGGTTCTAGTTTATAGAAACCAGACTGACAGGGTTTCCAAGTGAGTTGTAGTGAAATGGAAAGCTTGTTTGGATTTGATCACACAGAATCAATTAGGTTGGAAAAAACCTCTGAGATGACAGAGTCCTACCCAAGACTGAACAAACACCACCCTGTCAACCAGACCATGGCACTGAGTGCCACGTCCAGTCTTTCCTTAAACACCTCCAAGGGACGGTGACTCCACCACCTCCTTGGGCAGCCCATTCCAGTGTCTAATCACCCTTTCTGTGAAGAAATTTGTCCTAATGTCCAAGCTAAACCTCCCCTGGTGCAACTTAAGGCCATTTATCTTTGCCCTATCAATTGTTACCTGGGGCAAGAGACCACCCCACCTGGCTACACCCTCCTTTCAGGTAGAACCAGGGAGAAGACTCTGTGCATTGCAAATACCTTTTGTACTGTTCACGCAGAACATTTCTTTCCAACTTATTTTTTTATTTATAACCTAGATCCCACAGTTGTACCTGCTGAAGATGACAGCATTGCATATAACGAATTTCTAAAATGGAAGGAAAAGAAATTGCAAAGTAACGACTTTGATTTAGATGCTGCACACAGTTTTTGCCAGTGGCAGTGCTGTCTTCAGATGGGATTGTATCTCAACCAGCTACTTGGGACTCCTCTCTCTGAGCCAGACCTAAGCAGGTAAGGTTGTTCCAGAGATCTGCTTTCCACACAAGCCCCTGATGGAATGTGTTAACATGTTTCATTTTCTCTGTCAAACTCCTTTGGCCAGTACTTAGGAGTAGAACTTCCTTCTTTAAAGGAATTATAAAGAAAAATACTCTTATCATAGGAGTTGACTGTTGGATACTCTATGTTTGTGTCATCAAGCAACATGATTCTGTACCTGTCCTGTTGAGGTGCAATTCTAAATGCAGATTCTCCCCTTCTTTTGCGCAGGCTTTACACTGGGACCCTTGTGCACAGACTGTATCAAGAGCTTAAATCAGCACCTTCAGTGGAAAATCTGTTTATCTTTTCTCCAAAAATGTCTCAGCTTTATCTGGTTTTGTTAAATACAGTGGAGTCAATAGTATCTCCAGACTTCTTTCAGAAGATGACCAAGACCAGATCAGAGTCCTGCAAAAAGAGGAAAGCATCTAGTAAGAAAAAAACAGCCATCCGATGTGCTGTGCCAGAAACTCAGCATTTATGCAATGTTAATAGGTTTGCATTACTGGAAGTGGATGACTGAAAGCATTAGTCTTGGAATAACTTCTAATGCCATGCTGATGAAAGAAGTAACATTAAAATATGTTACTGTATTGGAATTTGCTCAACTGTTTTCACACAAGTTCCTGATTCAATCTTTACCAAAAACCTTGCTTCAGGGGATTTTTTTAATTTACCTTTTTGTAACTTACATTTGTATAAAAGAAATGCTGTCAAAAAGTTGTGGTGTTTTGCTTTTCTTTAAGGGTATCAGTCTAATTGAAAATGAGAGCAAAGTTGTTTAGCATTTCAAAGCAGGACTATTTTAGAGGAATTATTTTCCTGAGCATTTATAGTTGGCTCTGCCTCATCTCCCTGAACGCTTCATTTACAAAAAATCCAACTTTAAAGTTTGTATTTGAGGAACACAGTGGTCAGTCTAACAGTTGAGATTAAAATAGAAATTGACAGGTTTAAAAATATGGTAAAATCAGTCATTACTGGTGGAGTACTTTTACGTGCAGGGAGAGATAGCTTTGCTCAGTTACAACTGAGTAAGTTGTGCTTGCAGTATTACAGGTTCTGTCAATATTTAGGAAGAAACGTCAGATTTTATTTCTCCCCCTTCCCCCTGATGTGTTTAAAGAAAGAGTTACATGCACACACAAAGCTGTCACATGGGAGCAAGTTTCTACAGGTTTGCTAATTCTCAGCAGTTCTCACAGTAGTTGTGTACAATCCCCTGCTATTAAGCTGTTGTCACTCTTACTCTTTGTACAATGGCTATATTAAAAAACAGACCTGTTTTGACTTCCCCTATATACACTAATTACTTGACAAACCCTTGCTATCAACATGGTAATACTGAAAACCAATTTATAATTTTTTTTAAATACTACGTCATCTATTTCTCAGTGCTTTGCATTAGTAAACTCTCCAGCATAATTAGTCAATTTATATAAATGCTTTTCTTATGAAACTATTGGTTTTCCCTATGTAAAATATAGTTACATTTGGGTTTTTTCTTCTCAAGAATCCACAAATCTTTTCTTGCATTTAGGAAAATCATCACTTCCACCTCTAACCATCAAAGTTTTGCCCATAACTTACCAAAATTCAGACTTGATTCCTGCATTGTGTGCTCAAGTTTTCAGTCCTGCTTATGCCCCCTATTCCTCTGTTCTCATGGAAGTAACTCACCATATCATAGGATTTAGAGGAAAGATCTCCTATACCATACAGCTGAGTGTCGATACTGCCCAAATATAGTCAAGGAGAAAAGAATAGATCTGTAAGATACTACATTAAAGAGAAAACTAGTTTTGAGATACAGCCTGTCCTAGCAAGATGTAACTTTTTGTCCAGTGCAAAAGCTGCTACTTACTGAACTACCAGCAGATGGCACGTACACCCAACCACACCACAAGCCAGAACCTCACAACCCCTTTCTCTATAGGTTTCTATGTACAGCAGCCTACAGCATCACATTTGCATCAGACGACTTTTATTTAAAAGTTGAAAGGGGTTAAAGTTACTGATTTTACTAAATAAAACTGAAATTCTTAATTGTCCAAATCATCCTCTTCTCCATTATGATCCCTATGTTTCATTTTACCAAGCTTGTAATTCCCTAGAGTTTTTAATCATCAGAAATAGTCATGCAAGGTAAGTCCTAAAGATAAAAATACAGGTGGGTTTGATTCCACTTTGTTAGTGCCGGTGAGAAGAGAGATCTTCATATACTCTGAATCCCTCTTCAGAAAACTGCTGGAGATCATTAAAAATTCTTGAGACTTGTTAAGAAGTCATATTTTCAACTAGATAATTCAGAAGACTGGAATAAGGTCAAATATTCCACTTTGGGGTAAAAACACTGCTATGACCACATGGCATGTTGAGAATACCTTTAGGAAAGCTGACTCAATTATTAAGAATTACTGTAGTGGAAATATGTTCTCAATGTAGAATTTAGCCATTTTTTATTGCTGATGAAATGATACACATTGCAAAACCCAGTCCTGTAGGCTGAGGAAAATAATTACTGATTCTAGAGTTACCATGCAGAATTTAAAGTGTTACAGTTTTCCTTTTTGATTCATTATAGGTCTTCCATCTTCTTTGTAGGAAAATTAAAAAATAAAGGGCCTTTACTTACTAAAACCAAAATTCTTCATTCCATGCTTCAGTAGAAGCAAGTGAATTCCTCGGTTGTTGCTTATTTCCACCCTGTAAGAAATGCCTCTTAATTTTTATGGAAAGTTCCCTCTATTGATTCAACTGCTCTGGAAAAAAAAAAAAATCTCTCAAACCTGCTGTAAAGTGGTAATTAACCACAAGACAAGCCAAAATAATGGCAACTGAATTCAGTCTAGGCATTTTTTTTATATAATGACATTGAACTAGATTTATTACTTGTTAGTATTTTGCCTTCCATTGGAAAACAGCACCAAACCTTCCGTCAAGTATAAGTGAACTACATTCAACAAAGCCCACCCTGCAATAACGCAAAATTGTCCTTAAGAGACTGAAATTTTATTTGTCTACGATGACACACCTTACTCAGAAAGTGCAACTTGTGCTGGGAAAGGGGCACTTGGTAACATTTGTTTAAAGACTTGGCAATGACACTTCCAAGCTAAGAGAACAAGCATTCTAGCATTCATCTGTACTTACCTAGATTTCTGGGACTCCAAGAGCATAAAGCAGTCAAATCCCATAGAAGACTATCAACCACAAGTTAAGACTTATTATGTGAAAGGTAGAGTTGCTGTCCCTTCCCAAAATCAAAGTTTGTTCGAGATTCTTCATCAGCATGCACTGTCAGCTTTTACTATCTGCCTTTATTAATGAATACTAAGGATTTTATTAATGAAGTGTTCTGAAATTGTATTGAAATACTGAACACACTGCAGTATTGAACAGCTATAGCCCCATTTGCCAAAGACAGTAATTGTTCAACAATTGTCTAATTTGTCCAACTTCTAAAAGGCAGAACTGCTGTAAGTAAGAAACTTTTCCTTGAAGACACAAGAGGATTTCTGTAAGAGGTCCCATTGTCCAGGCCCTTGCAGCTCAGTGACAACAACCCCAGGAAGAGATGAGGGCCAAGTGCTGCAGGATCTTTGTCTTTACACAATCACATCTCCAGTACATTGGTAGTCCAGGTATTATGGGCATATTGAGGGTCAAGAAGAGCCATGGATATTTCTTTTCTGCCTGGCAAAGTCTAGGAATCTCACAGGCAAAAAGAAGAAACAATTCCAGTCACATTAGCAGAGAAATTCATACTGCACTTTCGTGTATGACATGTGGGGCAAGTCACAATGGCAAGTGCAGAAATATCCCAGTTCATGCCAATTCTTCCTCAAATGACAGGATGACCACTGTGACAGCATAGGCCAGAGCCAATGCCACATTTTTAGGCTACAGTGAGGAGAGATGCATGTGCACAAGTTTACAAGGGAAAGAGAAACCACCGTGTCTTTAACTCCCTCCAGAGATCTTTACACATCCTCTTTTCAAGATTCTTTAGGTGATAGTTACTTGCATTTCCTGAAAGGATAATGAGATGACACTGATGACACTCTCTTTTCTGATGAGATGACACTGGTGACAACAGGGCAAGACTATTTTGAGGAAAAGCACTATTTCCAATTAGTGACTATTAGAGTATTCAGACATAGTAATATCTTAAAAATACTTTTACAATGTCAAAACAAATCTATTATAATGCTTTTCTAACTCCAAAAATAATTCTGTGGGTTAAAATTAAATTTCACCCTACCAGGAAAAGGGAGGGTTTTTTTATAAACAGGAAGGAAGGAAGGAAGGAAGAAGGAAGGAAAATGAAGCTTCTTTGAGAGAGGGATAGGGTTTTTTTGCCCAGTGATGATTATTAAATTAATTTTCTAATTCAGTACACTACAAATAATTTCCATAACTACTGTAGTATAATCACTCAAGTGATCTAACAGTCATAAGCTAAAGTAAATATGGAACAAGACATGAAACAAAGCCTGTATCTGCAATCATGTCAAAACAAGCTCGTTCATTTGGTGTAAATGCCAGTTTCTTTTAAAACAAAGAGACGACACACTTATAAGAAAAGCAAACATTTACTTCAAATTGCAGTATAGGCTTTTCAATCACAGAAAAAGAAAAGGAAAACAGTGATCCGACAGCGGTCACATCCTGTGCAAAAAAAAACAAACTTGGGATACAAAAAAACTGTAGCACAAGGTACTTGAGCCGCTTACACATTGCAGGATAAAGTAAATAAATACAGTAGCTAGAATATGGCACTCTTGTGACAGACTCTAAACCCAGTGGAATGCCTCTGAAATATTTTTATCCTTGTATTAGTAGCAAAGTCCCACCACCATAAAAGTAGAATAGTACAATGCTTTAAATAAAAACAAACTAAAATATTTATATCTAAGAGAAGGATTTTACACAGTTATATCTTTTAAGTGCAGAAAATGGGACTTGGGCTTAGATCTTTCTTTAAATTAACCCCTGCCCCCTCCCCCCCCACAATACCATTCAATCTTAAAAGTAAATTTATGTTTGAGGAAAAATGTTACCAAAGTTGCATAATTTCATTTGTTACTTCCACAGCTGGAAGTTAAATTCTAAACAGTCTTGAAACATGAAGTTCGTCATTAGCCAGTGAAACAAAGGACTTGTCAAAAGCCCTCAGGATTTCTTTATCCTCCAGATACTGTTTTGCTTTCTCCAACATCTTTAGACAGCAATTGCTAAGTTTGCAAACACAAGAATGCAATATGCATCATACATCAAGGAAAGACGAAGTTGATGAAGAAGAACTTCCACGTTTCTGGATCTTTTCCTTGCTTCTTTCAAACTTCTTTATTAGCTCAGTCACTATGCACACAGAGGAAGTGAGTCCCAGAAGAAACAGTAAATCTGGAAGAGATAATTAGCCTTCTTTAAAATCACTATTTAAGGCTGAGGGGAGACTTAAAAAGGAACAAGACTTAAAAGACTTTCAAATTTTCTCCCAATCATTGGGAAAGTTCAGGAGAACTGAAGCAAGATTCAATTTTTTGCAGGCCCCGAAGATTAACATGCATGGTTTATGCATAAATCATAACTACACACAAGATATTAAAAGCTTTTAAACGATTTCACAGACTTATTTTCAGCAACATAATTAACTTAATTCTGAAAAAAGAATATTAATATAATCAGAAATTATGCTACAGTAAAGACGTGTTTCATTACAACCACTTAACTCCAGAAAACTACAGAAGTAATAAATCTAAGTCTTAATGAGGCCAACAGCATTATGTATCTATAGCTTTTTAAAATCCTCCTGTTTATTTACCCTATGACAATGCAATCAATATTAAAGGATCAGATTTCTAAGTAAGGTGTTTCTATTTAGAGAAAAAAAATGTGAAATAGTTAAATTAACAGTGCTCAGAAACCCACAAAGTCAGTAACTTTGCCTTCAACAAAATTTAAATTAAAAACTCCCAAATAAATAAGCACCTTTATAAAAACTTAAGAACACACTGATCAGTTATGTACCATATACATTTAAATCATGGTTCCCAAATAAAACACCTAGAATGATTCAAAAAACTAAAAACCAATCAATGAAACAAACAAAACCCCCAAAAAACCCTACCCACCAAACAAAGTATCCGCAGGCTTTGCAGTCCCATTGAGTGCAAACAGCCAGAAAGTGCTCTTACAGAACCACCACCCACCACATTTATAAATTAATCCTTAATGCACAGTTTTGAAGAGAGAACTGTTCTTACCCAAGACACTCAGGCTCTCTGTTTGGAAAACCTTCTGAAGTGGAGGAAAGTAAATGACCAGTAACTGCCCCATTATAGATCCAAGGACAGCATAGCAGAACATTTTGTTACTGCAAAGTCCAATCTCAAACACAGATTTCGTCTGTAAAAAAATTATATGTTACAATGTACATTTAATCTTAATTATCTAGACAAGAAACTACAATTTCTTTTCATCCAGACTTTTAGAAAAATGTAAAATATTACTGTTGACCTCCTAGATAATCCAGAACAAGTTCTTGAACAGGCTAATTGCATTTTCTCCCTGGTAAATAGAGTACAAGTCTTGCCTTCATAGTCAACAAATTGCATATTGAGCTCACTATTCCACAAGTACAGTTCATCAGAAAAAGGTTACCCCTACCCTATTCCATAACAGGTAAGACCACAAATTACACTAAATGTAGTAATGTATACTATCACAAAATTTCAGACTTGTTTCCTTAAAATAAAAAAATATACACAGATAAAAAAAATACAGAACCGTTTCAGAAATTTTCCTTGGACTATGGGTTTAGGATTACAAAATATAAAAGCTAAGGCCTTCAAGAAATTTCACATTCTGGTAAGGTTGCTGAACTGACAGAATTTCTAGGAAGAGAAAAATTCAACCAAGTATACACAGCAATACAAAGGACCATCACACTTCAGCTCTTAGTAACAACTTGCTTTTGTCAGGACACCACCATGTAATCAAATTAAGTAATTAACTTACCTGTAATTTAGGAAATCCTACTGAGTAAATACATGTAACTCTGAGCTTAATAGCATATGTGAAGGAAATCTGCAGGAAAACACTTGAAACAAAGCAAGATCTTCTCTCAAAGAGAACTCTGATTATTGTGTTAATACTGTGTAAAGGGACAATATTAATCACTTACCTGAGATCTAGAACTCAAAGCATTGAACATATCAAAAAATACAAAACAGGTGAAAGTCATGGTTGTATCTCGCGGTGTTATTACATTGTCTCTTAACTGCCAACAAAATAAAATGAAATGGCTTTAGCATGCTTTAAACCCTCCACAATTAAAGTCAATTAAACAAAATTATTACAATAATTCTACAGTAAGTTTTATTAGTTAGGAAATGAAAGCAAAAGTAACTTGTTTGCCCCAAGTTAATTTATTAAATCATACAGCAAATATTACACACCTGTAATTTATAAAAATTTTTAATTCCAAGCTATGATTAAATGAAGCCTCCTGACCAATATTTATTCAAGCACACGGAATAGCAGGAATTCTATGATGCACTACCAAATGTTCACACAACATTTTTCTCTACTGGGAAAACAAAGTCAAATGGCTGTTTCATAATAATCTGGTCAGAAGATTCACATCATTACTTTCTATGGACAAAGTTTCCAAAGTAGATTTGGAACCTGAAAAAGTCTATGTTAAAATAGAGATTGGGGAATAAAACTGTATTTCACTTTTCAACAACTATTTTGAAAATCTTCTTCTCTACTCTGCTAGTATCAAATAGGCATAGCCAAAACTCACGACTAAGTTCAAATTAACTCTGAATTCCAACTGCTGGTATAAAATGGATTTCTTTTAAATTAGGTTGTTGCTGCTCGAAGTGTTGCACTTCTGTCATACCTCTCTCCAGAAGACAAACAGTGTTCCACAGACGATAATTATTGATGAAACCAGTATTTTAACAATCAGGTTTTTGGTCAGAATGCTGTCCTTCAGATTTCTTGGAGGTTTTCGAATAATATCTTTATCCACAGGTTCCACCCCAAGGCTTACAATGAAAAGATCATCTTACATTTTTATCATCACAAAATTAATACACTGCTTCTAACTAAAGGATTCGATTTTCTGAGTTGAAAAAAAGAGGATTTAATGCTAGTTCCGCACCACCTCTCCCTCCACCATTTACTTGCAGTGAGGAGGGTCAGAGGAAGAACCCAGAGGGAAGCTAGAACCCTGCATGCAAGTTTCATGGGCATATCCATGGATCTTTAGGTATCCTTGCTGCCCCCATATAATTATAATTAGATACTAAAGCAAACTAAATAGAATTAACACAGCAGCATACCACAAACATCAAAGTTCACACAGAATCATTAGGTTTGGAGAGACCTTCAAGATCAAGTCCAACCCAGCTCTAACACCTCAACTAAACCATGGCACCAAGTGCCACATCCAATCTTTTTTAAACGCATGCAGGGCCGGTGACTCCACCACCTCCCCAGGCAGATGATTCCAGTACTTTATCACTCTTACAATAAAAAACTTTTTCCTAATATCCAACCTATATTTCCCTTGGTGCAGCTTAAGACTGTGTCCTCTCGTTCTGTCAGTTGCTGCCTGGAGAAAGAGACCAACCCCCACCTGACTGCAGCCACCTTTCAGGACACTGTACAGGGAAGTTTGCTCCTTCTGAAACATCTCACTGAAGTTTAACACTTCAGTATCCTTTATGAGCAACCACTTCCCTTGTTGAAATAAAAGGACTACAGAACCTAACAGAGTTAAGAGTAATGACTTACCTTTGAGCTGGAGGTCCATCCATAATAATATTGATCCATAAGATCTGCATGGCATTGAGAGGATTAGGAAAGTTCATTAATGTAGCCAGTGAGATTAAAGTCAGTGCTGCTATACTCCTGTTGAAAGAATCCATTTTTACAACTGTCAGCATGGAACATTTCTGAAGATCCACTGATAAGTGCTTTGTAATCAACACTTCAACTGTTTAAGAGTAGATACATATTTTGACAGTGTGAATCATGACTGATGTTAAGTCAAACTTTAAAGGTAGAGCATGAAATCCTTTAGAATACTCATTCTGACAGAATCCATATTTAAAACAGCACTGTTCTGGCAATAAAAAGGCAGCAAATTTGCATTTTAAAACCTCACAAACTTTTAGGTAACTTTTCAGAATTATCACTCACTATCACCTAATTGATTTTTTTATGGGGAACTGAGTCCTATACTTTACTTGTGCCAAAAGTGGAACTTCTAAATATGGTTTTGAAAAAACAAACTGCTTTCCCACTGCTGATG
Source organism: Promerops cafer (assembly GCA_013398275.1). Classification (NCBI taxonomy): domain Eukaryota; kingdom Metazoa; phylum Chordata; class Aves; order Passeriformes; family Nectariniidae; genus Promerops; species Promerops cafer. The sequence continues at coordinate 756,311 of VZSE01015521.1, forward strand.
TAAACAAACTCACTCTGTGCACCTGTCACTGGTTTGGCTGGTCAGTCAAGGCAAGGTACTACTCAAGCTCCCTAAAAATACCTACAACCACTCCTTATTACTAGCAAGATGAGAAGGCCAGGCCAAAGATTGAAAAACAGATTAGCTGGCTGAAAGCTCAGCATTAGAAACCTCTGTAAACAAGTATGCACTAATTGCTCTCAGTGCAAGATTAAGAGGTTTCATAACCAAGAAGAAGAGAACAAGGCTTATAATAATTCCAAATTTAGCACTGTACTGAATCCTATTATGCTCTCCCTGCAAAGAGGGACAGGAAAATATCAAAGGGTAACTGATTAATCAAAAACAGGTAAGCACACTTTACTAGAACATCTATGCTTAGTTATTTTACAGCAGCAGATTCCTAGTCTAGTCTTGGTAAGACTAAACAGGACACTTGGTAAGACTGAAAGTACATGCCACTTCTTACAGTGTTTATGCAGGTAAATAAATTGGTCTTTTCTGGGTTTTGTTGTGTTGGAAGTTTTTGTTGAGAATTTTGTTGTTGTTGTTGTTCTGGGGTGGTTTTTGTTGTTTGTGGGTTGGGGTTTTTGTTGGGCGTTTTTGGGTTTGTTTTATTTGAGGTTTTAGATTTGGTTGTTTTGTTGGTTTTTTTAAACTTCTGCAAATTTCAGACCCCTCTGAAATGTCATGAAGGCTTCAAAAAAGTACATGAACCACATGGTGAAGAGAAAAACCATGCCTCTGAGTCCAGATCAAATAAGCTAAACTCACAAAAAATTTGAAACTAAGGCTTAATAAACTCTTGTCCTCTTGTCTTACATACACATTATATAGCTACCACATGAATCCTTATGTGCAACAAAAGGAAGTCAGCTTCATATAGTTAGCTCATTCCACAAACCAGTACATGGATTTCAAAAAAACTAACTCCTGATACCCTGGTGTCCTCCATTTGTAAGGAGGGACTGACTACAAGCTTCTCATTTAAACAGGGATCCAAAGGCAGCTCTGCTGTTTCTCATTATCCTTTCAGTAACTGACTTTACACATCTCAACAGGAAGAGCCATGACCAAGTTACATGTATGTTCATTGCACTATCTTCTAGGTCTTGAAAAATAAAACAAGCCACCAAGCACAAAACAGTGAAAACTCAAAAAGTCAGTATATCAGCATCCTACTTGAAATTTACAGTATTAACATGAATTTATGCATCTGCTTCATGCTTTGATTCATTCACAAGAAACTTCTGATACTGACAGCTTTTCAAACTTACGTGCTCAGTTGAAATCTAACAAAATTTTTTATATTATTATAAATTCCTTTACCCTCTTCAATTGCAGACCTGCAATTAAAAACAAAGATTACATTACTAGACAAATTAATCTACTGCCAAGAAAAGCTTAAAACAAACCAAAAAAGATATTAATTTAAGTAGCAATAAAACCAGCAAGAAACAAATGGAGTTGAGGATCTTTTAACTTTGACAGTCATTGGTTTTCAGCTTGACTATAAGAACCCAAACTATTCTGTGATTGTGAATAACCACAAGTTATTTTTCCACATGCTTAACTTCCAAAATGTAATTATTAGAGTAAGATCTCCTCTATGTTCAAAATTCACCACCATCCTTGATTAGAGCTTCTAAATCAAGTCAGATAATTTAAAAAAAAACAAAACCACAAAACCCAAAAAGCCAACAACCCCCCCCCTCCCCCGCCACACTTTTAAAAAAACACAGAAATACAGCACGGCTTTAGAGGACCATGTATTCTTCCTGCACCAGAAAGAAATTTGTACAGACCATCTTCACAACCCCTAGCATGTGCCACAACTTGCCTATCACATTATCACAATTAATGCAGTGAGAAAGGGTTTTCTAGCACCCAAATCAAGCCCACTTTGCTGCAAATAAAACTGATTTTTTCTTCCATTCCCCCAGTAATTACACACCATTTCTTCAGTAACTTAAAACAAACAACAACAACAACAAAACAAACAAAAACAAACAAACAAACAAAAAAAAAAACGGTGGGGAAAAGATATAGAACTATGGAAATTCATACTTTTTTTCCTTAGCATTCACCACTCTCCTGTCTCTCCTATTGAGAACTCTACTGATGAAGTGAGCAAAATTGGATAACACATTCCACCAAAAATCTCACCAAGTCCATGTAAAGTACTTACTACAGATGTCCTTCCTATGTACTCTTCTGCCTATGTTAAAATGATTCCCTTCTCTGTTATGTTTTTGCATAACAGCACATTTCTGTTGGCTGAATTAGTGACAACCTCAGATCATCTTCTGACATACTGCTACATAGGTAGATTTCCTTATACTGTACTCCTTCATCTCATTTCTTCCCAAGGTTTAAGTGTCATACTTTGGAACTGAAGTGTTCTGAGATTGATGCATAATTTCAAAATGAAGGCTATTTCGCCAGACAGCAGTTCAGCTCTGTCAACAATCACTACCTTCAAAAGTCAGATGAATTAAAGTCAAAATAGGATAAGTTTAGCTAAGCTCTTTTTGAAATACACCAACCAAAAAAATGAACAAGTACAAACAGCTGGTTATCAGATGCTAATAACCTATTTTCATCTGTGATAGCTAAACAGTTAATATTTTTCCCCTTTTCTGAAATCATCACATTTAAGAGTTGAAAACAAACAGAAATCTACATAAATTTGTTAAATATTGAGTGGAATGCTCTGTCATTTTTTCCTTAGTTTTATGCTTCTGAAATACAAAATTGAATGAAATCTACTAACCCCTAACAGACTGACAATTTCACCTCAGTTATGTTTCCAAACATCCCAATACTCCTGACTGAGCAGAAAACCCATTTACAGCAGCTACACTTACAAGTTCAGGGAAACTTCTATTGCTTTAACCCAGGCAACATCTCATTAAAGTTATATAGTACAAGATATGTACATATATGCCACCTACATTATTGTCTGAAAATCATCATCCACGAGGATCATATCTGCTGCCTCTTTACAAACATCTGTTCCAGTTTGTCCCATTGCTACACCAATATCTGCAGCCTTCAGAGCAACAGCATCATTCACTCCATCTCCTGTCATAGCTACTACGGCACCATTATTTTGCAGGGACTAAAGAGAGGGAAAAGAACTTAAATCAGGGATTGAAATAACCCATCCTATAAAATTATTCTAGATACAAGGTTGTGTCACTGCTCCCCCTCCCCCATTTTTTATAATTGCACTGTAATGTCCTAAAGAAAAAAGCAGCTGCTCCTGTTCTAAGTAATTTTTATACAAGATTTTGGGTTAAACTTCAGTTCGTATATTCTGACAGCCTAAATTTTAAAGCTAGGGAATATACAATTTGCCTTTAGGGGAAAGAAAAAAACTCTAGAGAAAGATAGAAGATATTGTATTTCCATATTACCATTATCACCTTCTTGTAAGTCTTGCATGCATCCCTATGGTCTCAGTGTTTTGACTTCTCCTTATTGTTACTTTTCTGATTGTTCCAATTGTTACACTGAGTCTGTCCTTCTTTGCTACCATCTTTTGTTAACCTCTGAATAGAGGCATTGCCACAGACATGGCTTGAAATTCATTCCCTTTTATCTCATCTGACAAGTATCAGAAATATGGTTCTCTCAAGTTCCTAGTCAATTCAACTGCAATGTGACACAATCTCAGTCAGTCCCCAGCTCCCTACACAGAAGAAAACACAATGTCACCTACCTATTCCTTGTGGGCACCATGCATTTTTCTAGGTAATATTTTCAAGTACACTTCACTGCCAAATCAGATGCATATCTGATTTCATCTTGGCACACTGCAGCACATTATAGTTTAAGTAAAGGCAGCACAGGCAATACCCATAGCAACAGTTCAGCATTTGAGCCTCTGTAAGACGTACCTTTATAATTTTCAATTTATGTCGGGGACTGGCTCTGTAGAATACTGCAACCTATTAAAAGAGTAATGAAGTAGTGGTGAAAATTTCAGATATGTAAAGAATTGCATTGGATTCTCTTAAGGCAGAGGGTAAAAAGTACAATCAAAGGCCAACTGGACTCTTGTTAGCTCTTAAGCACCAGAGAGCTGTGTTTTTAATTGAGCGGAATCATTAATTTTAGAGAAGATTCGAAGTGTGTTCTGGTAAACAAAGTTAGTGCAACTTATTTCAATATAGAATGTGCAATTTAAAAGCCCTCTAAAATAATGAAGCAACTGAGGTATAATGGCTTGCTGCTGGCCTTCCTGACTAAATTCATGCAGGCAATTGTGATGCTGACTCTACAATCAACATCCTTTTTCCTTGTCAGCCCAAGTGACAAGCTACTCAGGATATTTCAATTTTACTAGTTTGTAGCATATTATTAACAATCTAAGTTTTAAAGCTAATTAAAAATTCTGACTTGGAAGGACCAATTTTTACATTTTTCTTGCTCTCTGGACTTCTCTGTTAATTGAAATTTCAGCATGTGGAATTTAGTTTACCATAATCTTCATACAGTTAGCATTCTTCCTTTTCAAGAAGCCTGACAAAAAGCTAGATTTCTCACCAATCACTTTAGATTGTATACAGCTATCAATCTTAGTGGTTGATTTTAATTAATTCCTAGTAAGAATTTAAGCAAACACTTAGAAAAGCAATTGGGTCAAAGTTCAAACACGTGTAAGTAGATTTTTATCTACTTCAGTTATTTAATGTGGAGAGCCCTTAAGAACACGTATTACCAAATAAACCAAAAATTACTATTTACCACACAAGTCTTTCTTTTTCTCAGTTTCTGTGAGTCACTAAGACAGAAAGCTGACATGCACATTTCTTGATTGCAAGTATTGGCTTTTGGTTTGCTTACACCAGACTCAAGCATGCTGCAGTCTATTTTTGCAGTCCTTTGCAAACAGCAGTATTTTGATGCATGAATATTGCAACACAGCTAAACCTGAACCTCTACTGCATTTGTTTATGTCTTCACATTCATAACTTGGACATTGGTTAATGCATTTGGTTATTTAATATCTAAAACATATTAAGCAGTAACTTAATAAATAGACCCTTTCAAAATTCCCAACTAGTGACCTCAGATTAATCAAAATCATTAAAAACCCAGACAAGTCTTACAAATTACAGAAGAATGGACTGTCTGAACATGCAGACTCTTAATATTATATAAATTGACTTGCTCAGAAATAAAATGGCCTAATAATACAAAAATATGATGTTCACTAAGAGGTGGCAAAATGGAAGTTAAAGATTAAAAAAAACCCTGAATCATTAAAAGAGACAAAAGTAATAAACTCCCTAAAAAGATAACTGCATAAGTTGAAAGAAACAGATTTTCATATTGGCCATATGTCAGACCAAAAGATACTTTTTAGAACAGTATTATTCGTAACTCAGAAATTACATTTTAGCTTGCCACAGAAAAAAAGCACTTCTCAGTATGTAAATGGATCCTTCACCACATTTCAGTAAGTAGTGTATCAAAACAAACCTTTGGTGTTATTTGAGAAAGCTGCTGAATATCCAAATCATCTATCTCTTCTCCAGAGATTGCCTGTGAATTTTTGGAATACAATCCTAGTCGACTAGCTGTAAAAAAGTCATAAAAACCTTATTATAATAATTTACCCTGTTAAGACAATAGGTATCCAATTTTTTTTTAATCCTAATATTTTCTGCAGCATTTCAGATTTGAAATACCTGGAGCAGAACACCTTACTACATTATTGATTCAGTATGTTGGAGTAAATTACATGAACTCTTGAGTAACAACAACATGCTACAAAGTCTATCCTAAATCAGATATTTATTTGCTCAGTCTTTTTAGGTCTAAAGGTCTGTAGTTGATTCTGCAAGGTGTCATATAAACAAATAGAGGAGTTCAGTCCTCTCAAAGAATTTACAGTTCAAAAATAACACGACAGAAAATTAAAAATAACATGAGGGAGACCAGGGAAAGAAAAAAACCTCTGATACAATACTCTGAGTTTGGGGGTATACTCTTCATGTGCACATTCAACTGCTCATCATCCTGTTTGTAAAGAATTCTAATTCTGGCTAAAGTACTTGTTCTTTAATGCATTCTATTGTAAAAAGAAGTAGTTTGTTTAAATATTAATAATACTTAAGGTTCAAACTTAATTTTATGGACAAAACTGTACTAGAAAGCACTGAAGTGCCATACATCATTATTCCTTGTCATGGTCTCTTTCAGTTCATCCCTGTTCTCAGAGACAGGCATCCAAAGCTGAGGATAAGCAAGGTGGTGTTGGTAATGTAACAGTAAGAATCAGAAATCAAGCATATGTAATAAGTAAACAACATAAAATACAGTTTCAAACAGTCAAAGTCATATATTAACCAAACTGGAAAAACTGCTATTCAAGCTGAAACCAAAGTATCACTTCAGGCTAGGGTCATGGGTTTTTTGGGTCTTTTTCCCCTGCTAATTCCACTGTGCCATCCACTAATCCAAAATACAGAACTCACAAATGTGAAAGACTTAATATGCACAGTTCCTAACAATTAACTAAGCAGAAAACAAGAAAATATGAAAGGAAGTGAACTATTCATACCAATGGCAACTGCAGTTTCCTGTGAGTCTCCAGTAACCATTTTTATTGCAACTCCTGAGGTGATGAGTGTAGTAACAGCTTCTTTTACACCAGTCCGTGGGGGATCGATTATTCCCACAAGCCCCAAAAAAGTCAGCTGTCCTAACTCAGGACCAGAAGCTAAGGCCAGAACTTTAAGAAGGAAAAGAAATAAAAATGTTAAGATTTGAAATTAATGTTTACATCATCATTTAAAGCAACTGTTTTAAACTAACAGGCCAGCATAAAGCAAAGGGCTGGAGTTGAGATTTTCCTTTTTTGAAACCTTGGTAGTAGCAATGCTGAGCATTCACAATAGCCTACTTATGTACACTCTTGTCTTCTAAAGAATTCCTTACCAAACAGCCAGGTTTTAAAGATAACTTTCCTATTTATTCTCGTTTGAAAGTGTTTCTATTTTGACTGTGTGGAAAGAGAACTAGCTTTGTGATTTCTCTGTGCATTTCTTTTATGCATTAGGATGAAAGGGAGGATCACTTAGCGTATTTATTTTCTGGTTTAGTTTTTTTTGGTTTGTTTTTTTTTTTAACTTTCTGAGGGGCAGATTTCATTGAGTACATGCTGAATATTTTCTGGAATGTCTTTTAAAGTAGGCTTCTTAATTCAAATATATTTAAATGTCGTTAGAGTTGTAAGGAAAAAGCAAGTTTGCTCTTTTCAAAACATTATCCTTGATTTTTTTGACACACAGAACAAATGACTGTTCAAATAAAATAGAAAAAAAATACCACTCCTAGCATATCCTCTCAGCTTCTAATAATTTGCGTCTTAGGAATTTCCTGAGCTGCAGAGTATCCCTCCCCTTAAAACAAAATTTTTAAAAAAATTTGAAAACTGTGCATGGACTTAACAGCCTAGAGATCTCTTTGCAGAGGCCAAAGAAAGCCAGTCATGTATAATCCTGGTCCATAATCAACTCCTGTCAATCATCTTGTGAAAAATACTTTGTTTTATCTAAAATTCTCCACAGCCTGTTAACTCAGAAGGTAATTCTAATGGCATCTCCTGACCTGCAATCAGTTGTGCTAGCCTAATTCATGAAGGTGACAGGAGCCAAACCAATGGACAAATAAACACATTCACATTTAAAAAACCCACAGGCATCTATAATAAAGTGTGGAAGCCATTCGGTAGCACTGTACTGTTCAGTTATGGTCACATGCAAGAGATGACAGGAAGCAACAGTGTCCTTTCTCACCCTCAGCAGTTTAATCATGTCATTATACAGGCCTAAAAATTAAACAACACAGTAGCACTTACCGAACAAAAAACCCAACCAACCAACCAAAAAAGAAGATCCAAGTGTTTTGGGTTGCTCTTGTTTGTTGTCGTTGGTTTAGGGTTGTTTTTTTTTTTTTAATAAGAGGCAGTGCCATTTAAATGAAATGGATATTTTGAAAGACTGAAACAGCCTTACCTCTAAGCCCTGCAGAACCCATAGACATCTTCTCTTGCTGGTACTGCTCTCTCTGTTGCTGCACCAGGGGTAGGCTCTGTCCCTTACAGTTATACGATGTACAGTATCTAATGACTTGTTCATAAGCACCTTTCATAAAGCAAACCTCAGGTTTGTCCTAAAAGAAAAAAGAGCTGTTGTGTGCACATGTGTGTATGCATAACTACAAATACACAAGTGCATACACACATGGATACATAACAATGACATGGGTACTTTTATTAACAATCTTAAGAACGTAATGAAAATCAAACTTACACTTCTAAGCATAAAAATCTCTTCTTTTTAGTGTTTCTAGACAGTGTACATTCAAGAGTGGTAAAGTCAAAGGAGTCAAGCTAGTAATCAATATCTCATTTCAGTAGACATCAGACACAGGCACAGTCACAGTTTACAGACTAAGAGGCCATGCAAAATACAGAAATTCAACCTACACAGGACATTATAGACCTGAAAGACTAAGCTCATCATCAGACCAGCTGACACAGGTCATTAAACATCCCCTCGATTCCTGTACAAGGCCTAACAACTCTAATATTTTTGAGATAGCCATCTAGCCTTCATATGATGATATCATGGGACTGAGACCAGCTACCTCTAACACTTAACTCCAATGCTAAATCAACTCACTCCTCCCCTTTCCATTAAATTTCCAATCACTGATCACTCATCTTCTCTCCAGCTGAACTAAAAAGCTCTTTTTTAATACACCTATTTTCTTCCTGTGAAGTTATTCATATGCACAGCAGTCAAGTTACCTCAATCTTTAATGAGAGGCTTAACTGATGAGAGTTCCAAGTTTCTAAATCCACTGTATTTTCTTAGTCTCCAAATAATTTATGTTCCCTTTAAATTTGTTATCAATTTTCCAACATTCTTTTAAAATTTCTGATTCCAAAACACAGAAAAGTCTTTACATGGATTAAAATCTTGTACCAATTTCTGCTCTTTACACAGACATGGATAATGAACAATATAACCCATATAGCTAAAAGAAGTCAAATGCTTTCTTTGCAAAGTAAAGATTTTACAGTGATACTGGGACATTGTCAGCAAGTCTGGTTTTGGTCTAAAGAACTGGAAGATTTTTTGTAAATCCAATATAAGGTCTGCTGTTGCACATGTTGTCTAGAAGGCTCCAGTTATCAGACTGGCAGTGATTTTGTCAATACTTGTAACAAAAACATTAATATGGATCTAAAATGAAACATGAATGCACACACATATGTGAAAGTACGAGAAGACAGAAAAAGAGGTTAAAGAATGGGTTTTATTGATAATCCATGCCAGTGTTGACATCAATAAAATTTGTCAACACTGGGGACGTGATGTCTGCATCAAAATGAGAAACCCTGTGTTTTCAAACAAATGACATTTTACTATTGAACATCAATGCATATTCTTGCTTTTAATTCATTCCGTAACTATGCAGCACAGGAACAGCAGAAGACTGGCAGAATTGCTTTAGATGTTTGAGAAGGAAGAAGAAGGAAGGAGAAATAGCTAAGTATACAGTCAAGGTCCCAGTTTTCAAAATACTTAAAATAATTTCCCAGGATGCCTTTTATGGAAATTATTTCTCGTGATTCCTTTTCTCTGCTTCAGAGCTTGAAACTAAACCTGTGTCTATTATCAAACCATATTTCTAGGACTGTGCACTACTGCTACCATTCCAATACTTCTGAAGCGAAAAATGAAGATATTAAACAAGGTAGATAACCATTCTACAGAGCCAGTGCTCATGGAAACAGTGATTGAAGTTTACCTGCTGAGTTCTGTGAATGCATTTAACAGCCATCCATTTTTGTTCTGAGCTGAAAGGATATTCAGCCTTCCTTATGTAGTCTTCCTGGACTCCATCCAAACCCATCTGTATAAGACAGAAGTAGCATCACAATGTCATGACCCTTTCTTTTCAAATAGGTATGAAATTTGATGACTTGTTTGAAGCACCTTAGTTAGCAAACATCACTTTAATTAAGGAACAATTTCATCTCCAAAGTTGCCTTTTGAGCACACTGTTTCAATTTAGATAGACTTCTTGACAAACTAGCACTGAAAACACCTAGAAACTTTCTTTCAGGCTTCAGCATGAGCCTTGCTACATTTCTCAGTAGCTGTAATGGGTGTGTCACAGCATTATATAAAAAACCAACAACAACCCCCCTCCCTCCCCAAAAGAAAAAAACCCAAACACTTCAGCACAGTGTCCACAATTCAAAAGTCCTGCACTTAAGAGCCACTATAAATTCTGCAGTCACCAATACATCAGTTATCAACTTCCCTCTGCTACTGATGTGAAACTGGGAAAGAGACAGTACAGTCAATATTCAACAGGTAAATCAGTTTGTGGCAGGTAAAAAGACAGTACTAAGTGCAAAAAGATGAAAATAGAGATTTTACTTCACTCATAAATATTTTTTTTTCTGATCCATCAGAAGGCCCAAGATTTACAAGAAAGAAACATTGATGAGCAGTTGCAATACAAATCTAGGAGATCCAAAAGAGAAGAAAATGAGAAAAACAGAGCCACAACTTATTTCTACACATTTGCCACCTGCCATGAATCCAAAAAGCACCATCAAGTACACACCTTCATAGCAAGTGCAATTAAAGCCCCTTCTGTTGGCTTCCCCATCAATGTGTTGTTTCTAATCAAGGCATCATTGCACACACAACCAGCCTAAAAGATGAGGAAGGAAAGGGGAGAAAATACAACACAAAGTAAGTGCCATACAGAGCTCTCACGCTACATCATCAGTTAAAACTCACCTTTCTTTGCCAAGATCTTACCTCCACAATTTTGCTAATGGATGGGTTGTTATAACCATGAATAACTTCACCATCCAGCATCACTTCTCCAAACCTGTTATAACCGACTCCAGTAACCTGCAAGACAAGCAGCCAGAGGCAGCATGCAATGTAGTGTTCACCAGGTTAACTGGTCTCAGCTTTTTATTATAAATACAGAAGAATTTCAAAAGGCCAGTCATAATGGCTGCTTTTACTCAGTGTGCATGAATTCTTCTTACTCAGCTTCTAATGCAGCAACGCTCTGAGTTCAATAAAATGTATTAGAGACTAAATTCTTTAAACAGTATCAATTTTATTCCTCAGCATAAATAAATGCAGTGCACGTTGTTTCCTTACAGTATTAGGCATGCTTTCTTTTTTCTTCTTTCTTTTGCTTTCTAACTTTTTCCTCCTATTTGTCTTTACCCTGATTAATAATGCATACCCCCTGCAGGGGAATGGAATTACAGAGCAGAGCCCTACTTCCACCAAGTTATTAAAAAAAAAAAAAAAAAAAAAAAAAAANNNAAAAAAAAAAAAAAAAAAAAAGAAACAGTTGAACAGCCTCTCAATTTAGACCTCAGAAAGGTGTTAAAACCAGTAAAATTGTATTTTTAGTGCATAAAAACCAGGCATCCTACTAGGATCCTAAAAAAGTCTTCATATCTGTAGCATTAACAGTTAATATATCGCACAGCCATTTAAAGTTCTCTTTCCATCAGGAAAAAGGAGCTGATTTGACCCAGATGCAGCTGTGCTAGTAGCAGTATCCATACAGACTTCTAGCAATGAAAAAACAACTATTAGGATATATAAGAAAATATAGGCAAATAATAGGAAACAATGCGAAAAAATGCCAGTATTTTTGCTTACAGAATAAAATTACAAGACCATCTATTAACTCTGTTGTGGAAACAAAACCCTGATCAAGGAGTTTGAGAATTTAAGAATTTGATTTAAACATTCCTATGAACCCACATCCAGTTCCACACCTCATTGCTTTTCCATTCCTGCTGCTTTTGCTTCTCTTCTGTGGATTTACATCATCAGTCTTTCCAGCAACTCCCTAATCTCAACAATCACTGTTTCATGTCCTGCTCCTACTTGCAAATCCATCCATTATAAAAAAGCAAGAATGACAGTGTATATTCAATATGAATAATTCACACAATAAACTGTCTTTTAGGCAAAAAGTTGGATATGTCCAATTTAAATGTTTGGAACACATAAATTTTAGGGGATTTTCTTTGTACCTGAAACAGCAAAATAGCCTCAACTTTCTGTACTGAAGAAGAACAATCTCTCACCTTGCCTGTGTATCTTAGCATCTGTCTCTTATTGTGTGTGACCTACAGTCACCAAAAGTTTTAAGAACATATTAAAAAATGCTTCTGTAACCAGAGAAGGCTTGGATAGCACAGCTCAAAGGCTGCATACTAAATGAACTGAGGGACAGGAGTTTAATGCAACAAATTTATGCTTTCTTAACTGACACTTTACCTGCAGTACAGTCCAGCATGTTCCAGTTGATACACACAACAAAATAAAAGGCAAATTCAAGTATAAGTGTCACACTACATACCTCAGCATGCTGCCCATCAGAAGTAAAAATATGGGTAACAGTCATTTCATTCTTTGTCAGAGTTCCAGTTTTATCTGAACAAATGACATTGCAACAACCTGAAATAACAAATTAACATTTATAAGACAATTCTTGTTTAGAACAATCTGAGTAACTAACAAAGAAAAGTATTCAAGCTGAACAAGTTTCTATAAATATTGCAGCTGTCTGTGAATAAAGACAAGTGAGAGCAAATTCTCAACTACTAATGAATAATTGTACAAAGTTATTTGAGAGTTTGTCCAATAAATAAAAAAAAAAAACTCCAAACTAATTTAAATCCCAAATTCACAACTTATACAAAATGTGTCCACTCACTACCTCTCCTTTCTTTTAATCTGCTGTACCTCAAAATTGAGATTTACTGAAATCTCAATTGTGATTCCTGGTGAGGAGAAAACCTAAGAGCCTGCTTTATAGAAGTCATTCTTCTTTATTAAATGGTACAACATGTATTTAACACTAGCCACAATATTTGTGTCACACAAGTGTTACACTAGTAAGTCACAAGTGTGACTTACCAATAAACCTGAAAATTTTAATAAGCTTGAAAAGATTACAAAAATGTGAGATTTGTATATGCCTTTTTAACCCTGGAATGGAGATTTTGAGAAAGTGTTGCAGCATCTTGACATTTCTGGACATGACAGCAAGAACTGTACAAGCAACAAAAAACCTTGCAACACTAATGAAACTCTGCTAGAGGCATTGGAAAAAAAATTTCCCAATCTTCAAATTGCAAAAGGGAATTCAGATGCAGCAGAATTATTTAACTTAGTATTTCTATTTATTTTCCATGTTCTGTGCTTTACATGTTTTATTATTCAACCTGCATACAAAACTTCTTTGAGCTTTAAAGTTTTTAAATTATTTTACATTCTAATATGAGCAGCATAACATCCTGAAGGTGCATTATGATTACAAAGCTGTTTCTAAGATTCAAATATGGATTTGATATGTTTTCAACTGTCAATATCACTCCTAAATTTTTACCAAAAAGTTTTAATTTAAAAAACATTTTACAAATCTTATTTAACAAGAACATCTTACAGCACATGATCAGTTTAGTGTATTGCTAGCATGGCATGCTATTAACTGGCAGATTCTTTATTTCTGTTCAAAAAAGTAGCTAGAAGGCCCACAGAAACATCTCCCTGAACTGGTCCAGTGTAACACACATTCAATTCAGGAATGTTTTAAAGATGCCAACAAGCTGCTAGCAAAATAAGAATACCTGCCTTGTTTTCCTCATTAGTCATCAATATTTCCCAACATTTACACCAAAACCACTAACATCTAAGTTGGTCTAGTCTTACCTAAAGTTTCAACAATAGGCAGCTTTTTCACAATAGCCCGTTTCTTCACCATTCTCATCACACCAAGGGCCAGTGTCACCGTTACCACAATCGGGAGTCCTTCAGGGATTGCAGCTACAGCCAAACTGTAAGGAAGTAAATACACAGGTCTGTTTTCTAATGTCATACAGGAATACACAGTAGTGATGAATTTACAGTTCAGACCATTGCTTCTGTAGCTGACTGGTCACTGAGATTAAAACAGAAAGGAAGGAGCTGCCATGTGATTCTAGTTGTATAGCATTCATTAGAAGAAACCCGCTGAAGACAGCAACAAACGAAATAAATTAGATCATTTCTACTCATTATTTATGCAAAAGTATGAAGAAATGTAGAGGAGAGAGAGAAATCAATTGTACATCTGTTCTGCCTACACAAAACACTAATTAGGGCTGTGCAAAGCAGCCCAGATTGTGAAGAATAAGTGTAGTCAGCACTAAACAGAACTGGGACATGCCACCACTGATCCACAATTGCTACTGCCAGATCATGATGTGGCAGCAAATTAAGTGAGGGAATGGCCTAGAAGGTCATTTAAAAAACAAACATATAAAAAACTTCACGACAGTGTAAATGCTCAAAGATGCAGCTCCTGGGTTTCCTTTTCTCCCCTCCACAAATGCATAATTCTTCAGAGTCTGATCTGTCACTTAAGGAAACCTTTCTGCCTTATGCACTGCCCATGTAATCAGCAACCCAACAACTTTTCTAGGAGTATGGAGTTAGACCATCTAAATTCAGTGCTGTTCTCAGCAAACACACTGGGATTAAGTTTGCATAATATAGTAGATGATGAGTTATTGAACTACATGACACAAAGCTTGCAATAATTTAGTTTTGTCATATGCCTTGTAAAATTACAGCTACTTTATTTACTCAGCAACAAAAATTCAAACTGTACAACTCTATTGTCTGTTTGCAGATGTTTCACAAGCCACTCAGAAATCACCATAGGAATATAAAGTTTAACAGACAAACAGGAACACACTGCATCATTAAAAATAAGTATGACTTTTCTACTTTCATGTTGAACTACTCACATGAAGTTAAGAGCAGTGTATGCAAGCATATTATAAAATAGATCACTAACTTCCAAACACTTGCTGTAATGCATGATCTACATTATTTCAGAACATAAATCTTACCTCACACCAATTGTGAACATATCAAGGATATGCTTTCCTTGCAACCAGCCAACTAGCATAATAACTCCTATAAAGAAAACAGTCAAGGGGATAATTGTAAAACCAGCATGTACTGTAGCCTCATGGGGACAAGAAAAAATTCAAATAACCAGAACAAAGCTTACGATTGTGCTACCTATAAAAAATTACTATTTATTTCACGGTCATGATTCCATTAGTATGGCAAAGACAAAGAAAGTATCAGCCAGTCAAGTTGCCCAATCATATCTCTAAGTGAGGTACTCATTTATGCACACCTTGAATCAGAATCCAAGACACATTGCAATTTAAAAGGAAGTATTTGGAAGACAAAAAGCCAGTAAAGTACATTTGCAGGAAGAAGCAAGTAAACACCCTTATGATTAGAGAGTTTAGTCACATTATGCAATTTTCAGATGACTTAGTGACATGAACTCTCAAAGTGACCAATGAAATCAGGAGCCAAAAGATTTTTAGAGATTTAGTCTTCCAATTCCCAGGCCTACACACTTCTTTCCATTAGATAATCTTTTGCAATTATTTTACAAAAATTATCTTACCTATTATACCAAAGGAATACAAGGAAAGCTGTTTTCCCAAGAGATCCATGCTCTTCTGCAGAGGTGTCTTCGGAGCCTTGATGAATGGCAAACATGCAGCAGTTAACAAAGGGACTGCATCACATTTTACTTTGCAGATGCAAAATTCAAGACAGTCAGTGAATAAGATGCAGTTATACCCTATAGTTCCATACATTTACTTTAGGAAAACAGACTGTTCTTTCACAGAATTCAATGAGACTCAAAAATACTTCAATGAAATGAAATATTTATTAGAAATATTCTAAGGCTTTGTGATATCTCCTACAAGTCTAATATAAAAGGTCTTACCAAAAATTTCATTAAAAAAACAAAGTATCATGCCAACCACAAGCCACCGTACATCCTCCAAGACCAAAAAAGCTCTTGGTAGCAAGAATAAAACTGATTTTCAAAATAGAGGCATTAGAGCCCAGGAAGGCGTGTTATATCTCAGAAGGAATGTTTTTAATCATCTACAGAAAATTCAATTTAGCAAAACAGAAAGCTATGTAAATATTTAGACAGGTGCTGAGTATTATTTTCACAGCTAGTATCTTTATGTCAGCTATGGATATTTCGTTGCACTGCATTCAATTACTGCTTTCATGTCCAAGAGCTAAAAGATTTGCTTTACTAGAGGAAAGGAAAATACTGAAAGCAATCTACATTTAACTAAGTTCCTGTGGAATAAATTCAAAGTTTCAATGAATGAAATACACACTTTCAAACTGTGTCATTGCTTCTAAATATCTTCTTACCTCTTCTGCTTGCATCATTTTGAAAACCTCCCCAAATTCAGAGTTTTCTCCTGTTCCAATAACTATCCCCTAAAAAAACAAAAACAGCATAAAGATAAAGCCAAATCAAATCTGAAGTTTTAATATTAGTGGTTGTTATTGACAGATTTTACTCCAATCACGGGCAAATGCCATTTAGCCCAATAAAAATTTTAACTTGGTTTATAGAATTAGTTCTTGTCACAAGTAGGGAATTTTTCCTGAAAAACCTTTTGCCTCAGAGAAACAAATTGCTTTTCTGTGCATTGCTTAAGTACTTACTAACTACCAGTGGCAAAACTCAAATTGGTACACCTAACACTAGCCAGAACTGTATTTTCCATTACACATTTTCAAACACGTGGGTGTAGCTCTAGAAGCAAAACACAACAACCTAGACAGAGGAGTTTCACATCATCTGCTTCCTATGAATTTGGGCTCTCATGGCCATAGTTTTCCTATGAAACTAGTGTATGAAAAAGCACCAGTGAGAGAAGCTCAGCAAAGTATCCCACTAATCAATGGGAGGTAAACTTAAAAAGTAAGAACTGCCTTCAAATAGTTAAAACATGGAACATATTCTTCTCTCTCAATAATGATTTTACCTTTGCTTTTCCACATCTGACCAATGTCCCCATGAAAGCAATATTGCTCCTAGAAGTAAGGTCTCCATTGGTTGCTGCTGGCTGAGGAGCTGTAGACTTAGAGCAAGGAGCTGTCTCACCTGTGAGACTGGATTCATCAATAGAAAGGTCCACAGCCTTTGAAAACAAAATAGGTAAAAAGCATGACAATATTTTCTAAGTATTTGGAAGTGTAAAGGTAAGTTTCACAATTTTGACCACTAAAATATAACCAATTTATTCATATGATAAGGAGACACATCAGTATTTTAAGGATCAACAGAGCAACAAGCTCTCACCAGAGTCAAAGATGGAAGATGAAGATGCCACTTTGCTACTGTTCAAATGTAGCCATGACCTCTGAAATATTTATCACCACTACCAAAAGGAATTGTGTTTCAAGTCTGCACTGTTATAGGTATGTTAGTTTTCGATTCAATACACTGGCTTTAGAGAAGATGATCAGAAAACTTGATGGACCACTCATTAACACACAGAAAACCTAGGCCAGAAAAGATCTGCAAATTCATTTTGAAAAATCAAGATTGTCCCCAAAAAATCAGACCAGTGAAGAAAAGTTTTCACTTATACAAATGCCTTCCCAAAGCAAATAGTGCCTACTCATCACTTCTACTGTTTTTTAGGACAGCATCAATGAGAATATGCAGAACAAATCTAGTTCTTTCTCTGAAAAGATGATCTCCATATAATTTCTTTTTAAAACCCACCATGCTGTAGCAATGCCCAGTAGACACAAGAGGAAAATAAGATGACATGCTCCTGTTTTGAAATGATCTGCAAGAGTAGTTTACAATGGAAAAAATTCTCATCTAGTGAAGGGCTACAGACAGCTGAGAAACTTCTAATTCCATTTCTGCTTTCCTTTGCAAGAGGCCTGGGCATGCTGCTATCATAGCATGGTAACAGATATGAGCAAGAAAGTAGGTGCTGCTGCAACAGCAGTTTCATAACAATGCAGGGACTACACAATTGCCAAGGGAAGCAGAGTGTTTGTGGTCATAAAAAATAAACCCACTCAAGTACCAACTACACCACAGAGGCTAACAACACAGACCAAACAAATCTGTCAAGAAACTAGTTAATTCAGAATTTGTCTATGAAATGAACATTGATTAATTAACTATCAACTGTAGATAACCTGGACATACAGATTTTTATATTCAGACACTACTTAAACAGGATAGATAGCCCAGATACTGAGCAAACTGAGGATGCCCAATCTGGTAGAAAAATGAAATTATTCAACTAAAACCACCAAAATATGACAGATAAATATATATATACATTCCACTTCATTTTTAGAGAATGTTCAAGTACTTCTATAGTGCAGTTGCTTTAACACAAGCACTTCCAGCAGTGCTAATACCACAAATAAGGTATTTAGTAAACTAGAAGATATAACAATACAATAACACACACCGATGAAAAAGTGTCAGCGAGAAAAGATTACACCAGGACAATTTCACAAGTTTTTCTGACATTCCACTACTAGAGAACAGTGGAACTACACCTTAAAATTTAATGCAAATAAAGAGTGAAAACCATCTTCAACCAGATGACAAAGTATCTTAGCATTCAGACTGAGAACAATGTTTTTACAACATATTTAACATTGAGGGGGAAATAAATAGCATTTTCAAGAATACATTATACATAAAATTGAAAAATTCTTTCTTCTCCTGTCCTACAGTAAGAAACTACATATATTGGTTAAGAATGTATGTGAGATGTGGAAAGTAATTATTTCAAATTTCCTATCAAGATAGTTGTGAACTCCAAACAGGACCACTTACTGCGCTTCAGTACTCAGTGGCTATCTTCCCTTCCCCTCTCTCCCACAAAAAGTAAAGTTACTAATTATTAAATCTAAGTTAGAAATATACCTCAAATAATCGTAGATCAGCTGGGACTCTGTCTCCTACTGACAAGCAGACTGTATCACCTGGCACTAAATCTCTTGCAAGTGTGTGTTCCACCCGACCTTCTCGCACACTGTAGGCACAAAGAGCAGTAAGAGTGACTTCTGTGGCATCTTGGCTGAGAAAAGCATTCACACTATTGATTGTACACTGCAGGGCTACACATTTCAGCAAAACATTTCTAACCCACTGCCTGTTTCTGAGAGTTTACACATCAGTAACATCATTGGAAGGGTTCAGAGACACAACCACACAGTGTAGCTTTTCAGGCTCATAAAACAATCTTTAAAACGAGCAAAAGCAAAGTGTGTTCTATGTCAGCATAAGAACTTGATACAAAGGAACTAAGTTCAGTAAAATCTTTCCCTTTTACTCATTTCAGATTAAACTTATGATTTACTGTAGGACTCAAAAGACAAAACTACATACCAGTGGCATTCTGGAGGCACTAGTTTACTAAGTTCTTCAAGAGATTTTTCTGATCTGTACTCCTGCAGAGACATTTTTTTAAAAATAAAGCAGATCGTAGTTTCAAACAGGGAAAACTTACACAACATAATATACATCACCTGAAATTTATTTCATTAATAAAGTTGTATTAAGTAATATTCCAAACTCTCTTATTCCAGATAAGAGATGACTGTCAACAGTTCTATATTAGATAGGTTAAAAAGCAAATATGGTCCAAGCACTGAAAAATTTACAGATTTGCCTACACACATTTCTTCTGAAAAAATAGCAGAGGTCCTTTGCATTTTCCTTCAATATCTTCAGGTCTTTGTAATACTTGCTAAAATGCTTCTAAACTCAGGGATCAGACACATTATTGAATGCTACAGTTTAACAAATTAGTACCAAAAATACTGTGTTCATGCTCTTAGCCCCCCAGAGAACCAAGGTAACACAGCTCATCTTTAACTCAATAAACAAGTTACAAAATTAAGATAATTAAAGATAAAAAGCACAAACACACAAAGCAATTGTGGTTTAGGCACACCCTGACTAAAGCTGTGCATTTACAGAATGTAAACAACTTTTTTATTACTTGGGAAACTAAGGTAATCCTTTTTCCATTTCTGCACAAAATTAAAGCAAGAGTTACATTTTCAAAATCTTTTCTATGAAGTTAGATGTTTACTTCTACAGTAAACTTTACTTCAGTGTACTTCTACACTTTATTAGAAGGTCTTCTTTACAAGTACTCTTATTGCTGAATATAATACTGATACAGGTGCATAAATGTCAACATGGTTAAAGCAGGACAAATTGTGCACTTTAGAAAAGGCAAAGATTTGGATGAAAGCACATTACTCAAGCATTCACAGCACAATGCACCAAGACAACTACTTCAGTCTTTTTAATAAAGGAGTCTACATAAAAGCAATGATCCTATTTGGACAACAGCTGTCTTACCTGAACGAAGGCAACTGTAACAACAATGAGTAATGCCTGCAAGAGAACAGGAGTGAGATAGAAGCATTCCAAATGACCATGAAAGTAAGCAATCATATTTGATTTTGCTCAGTCATAGCTATTACTACATATTAACAAGATGATTTGGAAACTAACTAATTTTCTCATGCTCAAAATCACTCGATATCTCTCGGGTCTGCCATAAAAGCAATGCCATTATCTATTGGTACCTGCTTCAGCAATGTCCAAGAATACAATAATCTGATTTTACTAAAAATAAGATTCATAACTAGACAGCAAACTTGAAAAACTTTCTCAACAGTGAGTAAGAGACAGCAATGAAAAGAGACTCATGACACAAATAGAAAAACTGACTGGTGTTCTCTGTGACCAGAACAAAGGTGTGTTAAGTGTTACAGGGCATCACGGATGTGGTTTCATTGAAATACCAAGTAACATAAAGACTAGATAAGAGGCAGCAAGCTGAAGAACCAGTCTGGAGCCATAAAACATCCTAGCAAGAACAAGAGGAGGATGAGCCTCAGAAACTCTGTCTGAGGCACTCACAGAGTGAAACAGGACACTGGGCACAACCCAAACAGACAGGATGCCAAAGATCCCAACCAAAAAAGCTAAAAAATGTTGCTCATTAGGAAAAATCCAAGACAAGTACTAAGGCCTCAAGAGCAGCCTTCATAGTTCCCTCTATTATCACATACAACTCTGGTTGCAATACTTCAACATAAACATTACAGGGCTTCTAAGCATCTGATACAAAAGTGAGCAAATGAAATAAATCTATTCCAGGAAACAACAAAGATCAGTTTGTAGTAAAGCAAGTCTCATCTTCTCCTTCAATACACTCTCAAATTAAATTTTGCTACATTAACTGGATCTGTTACTCAAGCTGAGTTGTTACACTGATTTCTTCCAGAAGCCTAACACAACAACCTTTAATCAAGCCTTTCAAGTACACACAGCAACTACTAAAAATAACCAAGATATTCCCATTTTGCAAGTGACAAACTCTCTTGAACTCTTAAATAAATCCACATAAATCCACTCTTCTTGTGATAGTAATATCAGCCTCACCAACTGAATATGAAGAAACAACTATATATATTTCACCTTTCAATGGAATATTTCCACCACAGCTGCATGGTTTTTTGGAGGCTGTATTATATTCCACAGACCATGCTACCTGAAAAAGCTTTGCATTGCTAGCCTCACATCAATATCTCAGCTTGTGTCTGTGTGTAATGGCTTGCATTAAGAAGCCAAATGGAAAGTATTTAATGATTTTATTTTTCTTTTAATCTTCATCAGTTCCCAGTCCAGATCAAGAAGTTTTACATTTGTACCAGCAGAGCTATAAGGATGGCAGAAGCAGCTCGAGACAGCAGTGCAACCAAAAGTAATATATGTCATTGATCTGTAGTAGAAAATGAGTTTTGTTGCCAAGGCTCTGAGCACAAATGTACAGTCATAGAAAAATTGCACTATCATCTGAAAATGAAGTAAAACAAATATTCACTTGGTGATAAAGTGGGCATTATTGATAATAACAAGACTAAATGGCACAAGGTAATCAGAAGTTAGACAAAACCCACAGCTGATAACTTTAACTCAATCAGACTTTTTCTTCATATTTTAAGAAACTTCTATCAATGTTCACAAGGCTATTCAAAGATTTCTTCCCAGGCTGTAACAAAGAATGCAGAAATTACTGCTCTCTTACACTAACTGCCTTGGTTTTTGCTCATTGCCTAGCTCAAGAGGGTTAAGAAATAGAATTAAGGGCACTAACCAAGGGGAAAAAACATGAAATAATTCAACTTTCAGCCACAATCATTAAATCTATTTCATAATACAACAATTTACCTACATCCAACTTAGGAACACAACAAACTATTCCAAACTAACACTACACTCAAATTCAAAATTGTAAGTTTTATCTTTAAAAGGGTACACAGTTTATTTTTCAAAGGCAACTATTCTTTATAAAAAATTTGAGGGGTTAGGAGCAAACCTCCAGGTACCCTGAGTTATGTACAAAAGTAAAGTCAACACAGAAAGTGCAGAGGTAAGACAAAACAGAAAAAAAAAACAGCTAGAATGTGCCTCTAGTCATACAGAAATCATGATTTTCAGTCACCACCTATCACCCCTAAAAGGTCAAAGGGATTACAGTTTTCTCTGTGCCAATTGTAGTGACAAACAGTTATGAGTACTGTATTTGGCTCACTAGTTTAGCACCCTATTTAACTGCAACCTTCCACAAAAATGTACTATTTCAGCTTCTTTCTTCTGTGATTTCTAGACAGTTCAGGTTTGACTCCTTCATGTTTTAGAGGATTACATCTTTCAAGTAAATTCACAGAAGGTTTATGTTGGCTTCAATTTGAAATTAAAGCATAATTTAAGATTAAAATTACACAGAACACACCAAAAATTGCTTCTCTGAACAAATGCCTAAAGACAGGCAATAGAAAAGATGCAAGAAGCAGCCATGAAATTATTCATGGATGTATTTTGATATGTATTGCTGCTATCAATCAAGGAAAAAAAAACCAAAATCCAGTCACAAACTAAACGGATTTAACAATAACACACAAATCAAACTCAGTAACTGCAACCAAGTGATCCCACGCCACGCTGGCATTCACATGATGCTGAACATGTGGTCACACATTCCCAAGTACTCCCGACCAAGACAGAATTTCAGTTGCTTACCACAGCAATACTGACAGCATCATCAATCTGATGCATTACAACACTGATGACTGCAGATGCCAGGAGAAGCATAATAAGGGGGTTTTTAAACTGAAACGAAACAGAACAGTAATTCAGCCACACTCTTGACAGAAAGGCCATTTTACCTACCCCTCAAAGCACAATAGATCTATTTTTGAAACATATTTTTCTATTATTAAAATATTTATAACCTACCAGTGCAAAGAAAAGCTAACTCTACAATTCAGATGCTTACTTAAGGCATTTTCTTTTAAATATCAAAGACCTTCAATAGACTGTATTCAATATGTAACAGGAAGAAAATGTTTCTTATATTTCTTGATTCACATTTTAAATGCAAAAAGAATAATCTCCTGTAACTGTTCATTAAAACATACAGAAAGAAGCCGGAAATACATTCAAAATGCCTTCAAGGTAAAAGACTGATCCTGTTCCAGCAACTGATCACTATTAAGGTAGCAATATATTTCTTAACTTTCAATTCATGATTTCTTGTTTTACAAGAAATAATAAAAATAGAAATATAAATAGAAATATAAAGAAATATAAAAGTTTTCCTTTTAGATCATACGATTTCCACAGATTTTTAAGGCTAAAACAATAAAGGATCTTGCTTCTATGACAGCTGGTTGCTAACGTGGTGATTTTTTCAGAAACACTACAAGAAAAGAACATTCCTACAATTCAGTTGAAGAACATTCCAAAAGCAGATCTGATAAGCACACTCAAAGCAAGTATGAATCTTAATAAATCCCATCTAAAATAGGCCTGGGCAATATGCCTTAGAAGTATTCTGCTGTATCTGAGTAACTGACCCCACACACTTGAAAATAAAGCATTAATGCCAGAGTACAGCCATGATAGGATGTGTGCCCACCACTACCATCATCAGAGCACCCAATGTCTTTTTAATCTCTCCCAAGGAACACAGAGTCAACCATAGAGTGCAACTTCATGGTTGCACTGCTGCACAGCCAAGGTGCAGCAAACACTGACCAAAATGTTTAACATTACAAATTCATTAGAAGAATCATCTGAGTAAATATTTTGTATAGTGGAGGTTGGGACTGGTAGGCAGGAGAAAGTAGTGACACTTTCACATCAGATATGTATATACGTATTTGAGATATATCACACTGGTAAGAAAAAAAATTCACACTTGACTCTTGCCAGTTCTGCTCAACACCAGAATCAAGGCTGGTCCCACCTCCACCCTCAGATCAAAGGCAGCAGTTTTGCTTTTTGAAATTTCCTATCAAGTTATTCATATTTCACATTCCATTTAAATATTTACCAATGTTCATATGCATTGTTCTCTGACCTCAGTACAATTCAAGACCAAGTCTGACTACAGGGAAGTTTATTCTGCTTTTCTAGCCCTCAGGCTAGTTATGAATGGCAACCTTTGGAGAGCTATGAATATACATATAAGAACAAATCACAATCAAAACACTGTGATGTTTATAGGTATATGCCTAAATAAAAGCTTTTTCAATAGGTAAATTAGATATAAGTTATACAAGCTATAGTTTTCCCACTCTACTAGGTTTTTCCCACTTTTATCAAAATATGTTCATGTACACAAAAGCTAAGCAAAACAAAATAAAGAGCAAAACTACTGAAAAGTATTAAAACTAAAAAGCATAAAGGACAAAAAATCTTCACCTGGGATATAAATTTTTTCCACAGTGATTCATCTTCACTAATATCAAATTCATTCCATCCATGGAATGCCCGTCTATGACAAACTTCACAGTTTTTTAAGCCATTTTGAAGATTAGCCTATTAAAATATGCAAAGAATAAAACAGTCAGCAATTACACTGAGAAGCTAGTGTAAATTCTCACACCCAAATACACAGCCTTAGATTATACAAATTTGGGCAACATCAGAAAGACAAGTTTGGTACTAATGTTTGTATGACAATGAAAGCTAACTAATGACTACTTTAAAACTCTGTTTGGTAGTATTTAAGGGATTCAATCAAAAAATCACAGAAGAACTACGGAAGCAGATGTTGCTTCACATCTGTAAACTCCTGCTGATCTTCCCTGCAATAAACTCTACAAAAAACCAAACTGTGGGCATCCTTCAGACTCTGGAGGGTTATGTCAGGAGTTCAGTGACTCAGCCAAATTACAGCAATAGCTTCAAAATCTTGAGCTGTCGGTGACCAACATTTATCATGGTGTACTCCTCAAGCAGTCGAGCATACAGAAAATGAAAAAAGACCATCTATCATGAAAATTAACCCAGATTGAATGGTTCATAAATCTGTCAATGGGTAGCTTTCTCAGTCCTGTTTCTCCACTTAAGATGGAGGCTACAAAATAAATTAACAACATTAAAGATTCCTTAGACAAATGGAAGCAATAAAAAAAGAAAAACCCAGGACAGAATTTTATAGCAAGACTGATTCTAGGATTTTTATTAACAAATTGCAATTTTCAAAGCAGACAAATCCAAACATTTTCAAGTTGAACCTCACTCCCTCTGCAAATGCCCGATTTTTTTTTTAAATATTAAGAGATTAGAGCATTTCTAGTAACAATTTTACAATCAACTTGCTTTTAGAAGCAGGTAATAGCTAACATCAAACGGCATGATAATGCATCAATTTTCAATTAAAAGATCTGTCCTTAAGAAATATCAAACTTATTGTTTGTTAACATCAGCACATTCTTTTGATATGAAAAAATTACTTACTTGCAGAATACTTGCTACTTCATCAACTGGCAATTCACTTGCTTTTTTTGAAGACAGTACAGGAATCATTGTCTCATTGTCACCATCAGGGATTTTTTGAAGACGTGCAACCTAGAAACAAAACCAAAGTTTGAAGGGAAGGAAAGTGCTAATGTTTTATTTTAAACACATGCCAGAGCAATTAAGTATTAATAACATTCAGAGGCAGATTTTTATAAACATTGCACTTAAATAATCTACAATTCAGCTTATTTTCATGCAGTTACCACCTGCAATAATAAAACACCAGACATGCAAGTGAGAACACTAATTTCTGTAACAACGTGTTCAGTGATGGCAAAGATCCTAACAGCAAAATAACTTAATAATCCTTTAGCTCATTACCATCAATATCTAGTCAGAAAGTCGCTCCAGAAAAATTTCAGTCCCTGCTCCTACTTTCTAGTCATTAATGAAGGTGCTCTAAGCCAGCCTATTTACATTTTCTTGTACATAAAGAAAGGAGAAAGACAGTATGAAAACCTCAAATAAGAGTACAGATGCAAGTGAAGCCATAAAACTTGACTACAGCACAAAAGCTTCAAATCAATGCTGTAAAAAGTAATGTTTTCTGTAATTTTAGGAAGCTAAAATTTTGTGAACTGCAGAAGAGCATAATAGCAAAATTGATTGCATAGGTCAGCACTGCTTTGATATTTAATGAAACTTCAGACTTTCTGATTTTTGTTTACATGAGAAGCTGGAGTGATACTCTTTTTTCCTGCTGACTGTCTCACTGCACCCACAATTAATACTTCATGCTGCACACACATTCCCACACCATTAACTGGAAGAGACCTAATGTGCAAACATGCAGACCACAGAAACAGCCTTCACGCTACACTTGCACAGAACTTCAACTGGCAGGTTTATGCTTTAGGAAATAATTGCTGTATTGCATATATCTCCTCTATGGGTACTGAGACCTAAAATACAAGTATCTAAAGATGACAACACATTAAGAGATTCCAGCATTTTATGCCCCAAAAAAGGTATGGCAATCTTCATTTTCTACATTGCACGCTGTTGGCCATCCATTCTACTACTGTAGCTCATTTTCTTTGTAGCTACCAAACACCAGTTTAGGGCAGAAAACCACTAAGCCTAAGTGCTGTTCCAAAACAAGCCCACAAACATATGACTTTGACCAAGATGACTCCACATTCTCAACAAAAATGCTGAGCAACCATCCTTTCCCAGTAAGGGCAGGCAGAAATGAATTGACAGCCATTACAAATGTTAGTGCTGAGAAAAATCTTTTTCCCTGTAGCAACTGACATCACTGCTAAACACAAACAACAACTCCAAAAAAGGACACATAACTGATCATTTCCTTAATATTATCAATTAGGGCTTCAGGAAGTCTAATAACATGGGTTTTTAAGATTAGTTTAGGAATTTAAATATTCTTAAACAGAAATACTAATGTTCTCCCAGAGACCAGGTTTGTTTTCCAAATAAATCTTCATTAGAACTACAGTGCAACAACAAAGCTTATTTTGACAACCTTTTTGTGACAAACTCAAAAAAGCAGTCATATTGAATGTATTTCATTCACATTATCTCCCACTTTTACAAAGAACACTGTACTGTATGAAAAAAATCTACAGAGAAAATCAGATATAGAATCAGAAAGATAAAGGCTCAGAAAGTCTTTTTATAACCAGCTCCTTTCACCAGCACAGAATTACATATCGTACAATAATTCTGGATGAATCCTCATCAAATTTCTAAAAACCCTCTACAATCACTGTAGATTAAACTACACTTGTAGTTCACAAAAGAACAGCCTTCAACTATCTAACACTGCCACAAATTAAATTTCAATTGCTCAGCCAACGAGAAATCAATCACTCTTCCCCTCAAAATATAAAGTGGGTTACACCAACAGATTTAGATCCAAAAAAGAGCTGTGCTTGCTATCTGCTGGACCTCAGTAACGGTATTCAAGCAAATGATTTTGCTTTTACCATGCACCTTTTACTTCCACAAAACTAGAAAAAATTATTTATTCAATACTGTTGGCAAGTGCTCTCTACAGTCCTTTGCACTGGTGCCCACCAGAGATCCGGGCCTCCGCGACACTTTTTAAGGTATCCAACAGAAGCTATTCCCAGAACCACAGTGCTCTGTAATAGAGAAAACCCACATTTAGCAAAATTTCTTTCCATCCTATGCTGCAATTAATTTCCCATCATTCAGCAGTTGATACCTTAAAATAGTTCAGTATTTCATTGAAGGTCAACTTTTTTTTATGCATAAAGAAAATGCAGGCTAAGAAGTGATACTGGCCAGTGTCAGGTATTGAATAGGCAGCATACACATCACCACTGAAGCTTCTATGTCTACAGCTTCCCATTCCCCACTTGGAGCTAATTCCACCAAGGAACAAAGGAGCAGGATGCTAACTAACAAAAATAAATCACTGCCTCAGGAAGGGCTTTTCTTGGACCACTTCCAAGGTACACACCATCATTTCTAGGCCAAGAAATATGCATCAATCATACGACCATGGAACTGTGACCAAAGGATGTTTATCAAAATTAATACAAATTTGTCTGGAAGGCTTAAACTACCAGAAATTCAGAGTTCCCTTCTGTTTTCTCTGAAGAAAAATCTAGTCAACTAGCTAACAGCAATGTGTTACTGTTTCTTCTTCCTCATAGGCTACAGGAGCCTACCTAACTTCCTTCTAACATGACTAATATGAAGTACTAACAGCTAACCTCTACCATTGCTTTTCTCAGCTTAGCAGGATGAGTCCATTATCCATCAGTAGGGCTCAATGACATCAGTATATTTTTACAATTATTTTTAAGGGGAATTTTATCTCTTCTTGCTCAGAGAATGCAAATGGAAGG
Organism: Promerops cafer; assembly: GCA_013398275.1. Lineage (NCBI taxonomy): Eukaryota > Metazoa > Chordata > Aves > Passeriformes > Nectariniidae > Promerops > Promerops cafer. Next base: position 785,005 of record VZSE01015521.1, read on the forward strand.
ACCCACATTCACCAAGAGCAGTCTAAAAATTTAGAACACTCTCACAGCAAAATCTATTTTTAGACAAACCGGTGACCAAAACACTTTGGCTAATTAGCTAATATAAAGCCTTGCAAATGTTACATAAAGCTACTCAACTGACCTACAAGTATGAAATACAAATGTAGTAGAGAAATAAATCTATAGAGAACTGCAAAAGTGAAAAAAACTCCAGGTGTTCACAAAACAATGAAATTTAAGTAGAGGTACGGAAAGAAATTCTGATTCTTTGAGATTCCTTCTGAATCTTCAGGTCAGTCTGAACAGCTCACTAAATTTGTGTGAATCTGTCCCATCAATCCCTGTAAAACTGAACCCCTTCAAGCCAATTCAAGTACTACAAAGACCTTTCAACTTGTTTGTAATGATCCTCTGGTAAGATTATTACTGTGTGAGCAGTCAGTGCTCCACATTCAGGTACGTGATTATCACAGATACCATGTGATCGTTACTGAGTCATGCTGTGTCTAATCAATAGCACAATTAATGAATGTCCACGTAATCAATGTGTAACTAATCAATGTGCATTTCATTTTAACTATGTGTACAGTATGCTGTCTTTCCCACTTGAAATATCACAAGCACCTTGCTCAGGAACTGCAGTTTTATTAACGAGGTAAGGATACTAGAGCACTTTGTCCATGGGAACTTCAAAACTCTCATTCCAGACACGACTACTATCAGTGATGGCTGACTCTGTACTGTAAAGCCCCAAAACAGTACTAATGAACACTGAGCAAACAAGATCTACAGTGTTCCATGGTCAGACCAGAGATCCATCCAAAGCTGTATCATCTCAGGATTCCCAGCATCAGAAAGGGCATATGATTTTATACCTTCCTATTGCCTCTTCTCAGTTATTAGTAGTGATCTGCTTTTCAAGTGTTCATGCATTTCTTTACTGGGATCCCAAAAGATTAAGGACTTCCTCACCCCCTGTAAGAATTTCTGCACTGTCTGGAAAACTGAAAGCACACAGAACTAGAGATCAACTGGATGTCAATGGGCACAGAGGTCTGACTCTCCCTGTGGATGCACACAGACTTTGGACACAGTTCCCACTAGGCAAAGACTCTTGGCTGCAAAAGGCATCTTCAAGGAAAAGATGACCCAGAATGGAAGTAATCCCTTTTTTCTGTCAGTTCCATAAGATATGAAGAATCACTCCTGCTAATTAGGACATTGTGGCTAGAGGTTTTGGAGGTGCACATTTTTAACTGTCTTCTTTAAAGCATGACTATCTTATCTATCTTAAGCATCATCAAGCTCTCTATTTCAATAGATCATTCTCAGCATCACAACTGTTGATTCCACAAAGTCACTAGTAACAATGCCCTTAAAAATACCTATCTCACTTGATGTTTATGCCATCTTTCCCTCCCCCTTTTGTTTAGAAGGCAAAGTGCTTCTGGAACTTCAATACAAGTCCCAGCCACAGAACCATGGCCAAGTGATGATGACACAAAAAGCCAAGCACACACATTAGGCATTAGGCACACTTAATAGTTACAGTAAATCCTAGACCAAGTGTACAGCCAGAAGCTGAAGCAATAGCAGGATTCCAAAAGTGGAGGTGAGGCAGACAGGAGCACAGAAAGAGCCCTCAGACCATTTTGAGACTAGCAATACTCAACATGGTTGTGACTATGACTCAATTTTATCTGTGAGATTCCACCAGATTTTAACAGGAATTAAATCTCCAGGCATTAAATCTCCAGTTATGCTAGCAGAAGACGCAGGCAGAAGCAGCTGAGTGTGGCAAATGGAGACCTAATAAAATAAATAAAACCCAGTGCAATCAAGTTCACAAACTATAAATGCAGTCAAGCTTCAAAGTTACCTTAAGTGAACTCTGATTTTAACCGTCTTATTCTTGGCTTTTGAACTAATTTATCTATATTTTAATTATGTGCATAAAATTGGAAGTTATATTGAGAAAGGCTTTATCTTTAAGCCTTTCTATCAGACTGCACTGATATAGTTGTTTGTACCTTATATGTGATTAAATCACAAAAACCAACTGTGATTGAGTAGCAGCTAGTAGTAGCAGCTAGCAACTTCTCAAATGAACCTCAAACTCCGGCAAATTTAGATATAATAAATACCCAAGTACAGTGACTGACCACAAAGGCCTGTACCAGGTTTTAGGAGGAGATGATCAAGGGTGAAGCACCCATGAAGCTCAGGAAATAACACAGGGTGTGACAAACCACAGCTGTTGCAGAGAGGCTGACTTGACCTCTACACAGTGGGACTGGAGGGTGGCCTTTGCTTTGGATGAACTCCTCAGTCAGCTGAGTGGATCAACTGGTGGTGTGAATGTTTCTCCTGGCTTTCATCAAAAGAATGCTAATGTCTGAGTTTGCATCCCCCCATGCTGGTCAGGCTCACATTGCTTAGTGACCACATGCACTGAACCACTGACAAAATTTCAGGAGCATCATATGGGGTCTCAACCCACAGGATCCTTTCCGGCCATGAGGGATGCCCAGTATGACAATGGTGCAGATATTATAGAGACAGGAAATGGGAATCACACTGGTATTGTGATTGAACTGTATTGAAATTTCTACATTTTGCCAAATACAAACTATACTTATAAAATATACTGGAAACATAATATGAATGTGTCCTTCTGCTAAATCAAAAAACCCACATAACATCCAGTATCTTCAAACACACACATTTGATATCACAGAATCAATTAGGCTGGAAAAGACCTCTGAGATCAGGGCCCAACCTATGACCAAGTACCACCACAGTGACTAGACCATGGCACTGAGTGCCACGTCCAGTCTTTCCTTCAACACCTCCAGGGACAGTGACTCCACCACCTCCCTGGGCAGTCCATTCCAATGTGTAATCACCCTTTCTGTGGAGAAATTCCTCCTAATGTCCAACCTGAATCTCCCCTAGGCACGACTTGAGGCTATGTCCTCTTGTCCTCATGAGTTCCCTGGGAGAAGAGACCAACCCACACCTGGCTACAACCTCCTTTCAGCCAGTGCTAGAGGGCAATAAGGTCTCCCCTGAGCTTCCTTTTCTTCAGGCTAAACCCCAGCTCCCTCAGCCACTCTTCATAGGACTTGTGCTTCAGACCATCACCAGTTTTGTTGCCCTAATATTCAGTGTTGCACCCTCCTTATGTGAGTTATCTAAAAGAACCTGGTCAGAGAGCATTAAACCCTGACACACACCTCTGTGGGAAATAAGGCTTTTAGAACAAGAAGGGCCAACACTTATTCAACACAAATGCCCACGATCAAACTGCAAAAAGAGTATTTTATTTGTCACTGCAAAGAGCTGTCCCTTCCCACCCCACAAAAGATCGAAGCCTGCAAACTAATGAGCCTCTTGTTTTCTACCAGCTACTGTTTGCTCAGAAAAAGAAATACTTTTTGAAGGCTTTGAAGTTACTGTCTACTGTCTTTTTTTGAATGTACTTCTCTGGAAAAGCGTGATGATTTTTCACTTCTGGGGAAACAGCTGCAGCAACCCTGTATTCTAACAGTCAAAAAAAATTTGTTCCTATTCAACACTATTTTAGTTAAAACATTTACCAGGAGCCCCCACATCAAAGGAAGTTCACACAGAAAGGTTCTGACTCTAAAAAAGCTAGAAGGAAAGCAAAACACTGATTTGCATTAATGAGTTCTTGCAGAGTAATTTTTTCCTGGGAGGTCACAGTTTCTGCCCCTTGCTATTGTGTGTCATTTCATAACACTTCGTAGAAAAAGGGCAAGACACCACCCATTAACGAAAGAAATACAAGCACCCAAATTATGAGAACAACCTGTTAAACTGCTCTGTAAGCCTGAAAAAACCCCTGCCTCATATTCCAGTACCACTTCAGCAGTGCTTAGGACTTTCACTATGGCCACAAAACAACCATGATGCAGAACCATACTCCATGATACATAACACTTTGGCATTTCTGATCAAGTAATAAACAGAAATAGAATACTGTCAATGACCATTTTAAATCTCAACGTTTGTCCTACCTTAAAAGTCATAAAATATTTAAGCGACCTTTCCCCAACCCCATCTACTTCAGGCGGTCTAATAAAGACTAAGATTATCCATTTAACATGCAATTTATTAACTCTAAAATACTTCTTGAGCTTTATAGACTATTGCAAAGTCCTAAAAATACTTTCCAAAAACACTCTCTGAGAAATATCTCCACAACTGGAATACATTTTACTCTTTCAGGATGTTTCCCCATGTCTTCTTTAATTTAAAAAACAGAAAGTAGGACACCTAGTTCAACTGCGGCTACTAGCAAATAGTAAAGATGGGCAGTTTGCTGTCATCGTAGTATACACCATGTGGTTATCTTGCAAACCTTGTGACAATTGCCCTCTCTCTAGCTAGAGAAAACATGTCACAAAAATAATCATACCTTAACCTGACTGCAGAGCTGTGGACTGTCAGAGTAATGGCAAAAAAAAATCCAACTAAACCTCCAACACCTCTTTATCTTCCGTTAGCTTATTTAATGTAGAATACAGGGGAAACTTAAGAATGCCAAACATATTTTCTATTTCATTTCTGCAAAAGATTTACCATTTAGAGCATTTATGCATACTCTGGAGGATGTACTATGAGGGGTTTAAAGCCTCATTGCTGAAAGCCTGGAGATGGCATCAGTTTTACCAAGAAGGCATTGACAAATATATCAGACCTATCTATAGCTGCTTGGCCAAAATATTCAGTTTTCAATCTTCCTGTTCAAAAAAACTCCTTGAACACTGGAAAACTCTGCTTGGACATTTCTTACACTTGTCACTACTTATTAATCAGAAGAAAAAAATATAAACAATCCTAAGCACACACTAAAATGATCAAATCAATGCTAGTGCCTCGATGAAAGCAAAGCTAATCAGTTCAGAAACTCATCAACCAAGGAAGAGAGCACTGCTGGCCATACCCTGTTTGACTCTAAAAAGCTCCTGCTTCAGCTTAAATCCTGCTTCACGGGAAGCCCTTTACAAGTTAAAGGCCAAAAAAGTTTGGGTCTAAGTATCAGTCAATTATCTTTACAGAGAGTCACTAACTTTCTAGAAGAGAACATTTGAGCTTAGAAATAAGATCATATGGCTGCTCTCCAACAGCCTGCTTGTATCTCATAACACTCTCAAGTGCTGAGCTTCTCTGAATCAAGGATGGCACTTGAATGGCAAACACTAAAATGAAGAACTTTATCACCCTGTGATATGCTACTAATGTATCCATGACATGCAGAATTTAGTTGCCATATAATGGTATTGAGCAAAAACACCAATAAAAATATACTCTCCATATTTGTTTAAAATAATGAAGCTTCAAGACCCCATAGTTGATTATATCTTTGACAGCTATGCAGTCTCTTCATAATGCAATAAAATTAATTTCTAAGTAAAAAAATACTGAACGTACTGTTTACAACAGTTCTCAAGACCAAGCTAGTGTCAGTGTCAATTTAAATGTAAACATAACTCATTGCATAATTACTCTAGTTATGGTAATAAACTTTTTTATTATTAGTATCAAGAAAGCAGCAACACTGTATTCACAATGCTTCTTTTTTTTTGGTGAATTATGTATGCAGAAAAAAGTGCTGCAGAAAATTTATTATTTACAAATATTTTAAAAGCCTTTGTAAAAGGTTCTGTAGATGGCATCTGCTAACCCATTATCCATTTTATCCTTTCTAATTGTATGGAGCAGAATGTTTACAAAACAAATAACCAGAAACAGATGCTTGTCCCTAATTTATACCTTGATTACTGCATTTTATTTTCCCTCTCTTCTCTGCATTCTAACTTTATCATTCCTTCTAGCTTCTACAAACCACACTGCAAATGTTAATTTTTTTCACCCCATGTCAATTAGGTATCATCTGAACTCTTTCATCAGATCAAAAGCAGATCTCACAACTAAAAATCTATTTATTAACTTATGCCACTCTGGCAAAATTCCACCATGGTCTGTGGGTGAATTGACACAGAATGGAAGCCATGATTACATAAGGAATTGAGTCAAGTTAGCAGGTCTCACTCCTCTGTCCCTCACCTTTTTCAACATTACCTGAACACTTCATGAACCCATTCAATTTCCCAACTCAACAGAAAGCTGCCCCACAAGGGCAAGGGAAAGGAAGGGCTGGGCTAACCTTCTGCCAAGCCTGCAAACCAGACAAAGTCAACAACCATGAGAGTCAACAAAACACTAGCACAGGAACACAGCTCAGAAGCAGGATCTTTTTTCAACAATAAGGAGACCCTTTTATTCAGAAAAGCACCCCAAGATGCTCAAAATCTCTGCGTATTTGTCACTCTCCACCAAAAAAAAATCCATGAAAAAAATGTTTGTTTCTTTTCTGTTGAATTTTGTCTGTATTTTCCTTATAGCAATGCTTCTCCTGCCTCACCACGAGATTATACCATAGACTCTGTAAGTAAAGAATTTACAAATGAAGCAAAATAACTAAACATACATTCTGCAGCATCTGAACTCAAACTGACACCATGTTAAATCACTTCTAGGTTATTATACATTAACATTTCCACATTACCTGCATGGGGAAAAAAGGGGAAAGAAAAGGCTAAAACCATCTAATGCTCCATCAACTAAATAGATTAAAAGATAACTCTGTTCATTTAAAAAGGAAATATATGTTTCTAATGCATATTAATTCTAAGCTATATTAACTTAGCAGTTATTTAAGTTATCAAAGTACTGTTTAAATACAGGAATAGAATTAGTCTTGAGTGAAGACTCCAACTTTAAAAAAAAAAAAAGAAAAATTCTCTTCTCTCACCTTAACCTCCAAGTTAAAAAGATGTAACTTCTGCCAACATAAGTGCAAAGTATTGGTATCTAGCTTTCTACAAGTTGTAGATAGTAAAAAACTGTAAACAATGAATATCAAATGTCTTGTTTCACCTACTAATTTGTTAAGAAATCATCTACATTCCAAAAGGAACCTGAACTGCTGTGATAACACCAAGTCCATTTGAGAATCTTCAGCATTTTCCATTGCAAATTTCAATCTGATTATTTCAGATATTACTTAATGAACAACTGATGATGCTACTCTGGAACCATTTAATTTGTTTTCAAGCCACTGCTGCCACAGGCATCCCTCCCCCCTCTGTTGTCTGTTGCATGTACACACGCTCCACCCCTTCGTTAGTACTTACAGCTGCCTAATCCATGATGAGCCAGTCGAGGGTGTGAAAACTCACCGCCCCCAAAACCCAAAATCTATTCACTGATCTTCAATCTGACAGTTTAGCAACTGAGCCCGTTTTCATCATTTAAAAAAAAAAACACCAAAACCAAACACCCATGAAACTCACTAGGAAATTCAACTGCACTTCAAGCAGAAGACAAACAAAAATTATTAATCTGTCAGGATTTTATGAAGAACTAAAGTACCTTTTTCTAAGAAATAAAACAGTCTTCACTTACATCTCCCTATTCATCCTATCATCAAAATTATCCTGAAATTACTACAGACCATAGGCTGAAGTTAACCATCATATTTGAAAATTAGCTAAAATTAACTAGGACTCAAAACAATAAGGATTAAGGAGGACTTCTGAATCACCACACAATGTTTTATTACATGCAGCAAGTCTGGTCTGAATTTTTGTACCAGCCTCTCATATGATTTTGGGAAAATCTTTTTTGCAGGAAAATGTTACTTTGACCTCTTCCATCCAGGTCTTAATGATATGAAAACAAATCCTACCTAAGGCCTTGAAATCAAAACAGTATTCCTATTTAACAATTTGTAATTGTGGTCATGGTCTGACCTTAAAGAAGCTCAAAGTCTATCAAACCTGTTCTTTATTTTTCTACTAAAAGGCAGACTTCTACAAGGTAATCCTGATTCAAACAAACAGCCTAAATCACAATCTAGAAGATATTGATAAGAGGAAGAAAAAAATTTAAGACTACGCTACAGAAAATTACTTCAAATGGTCCAGAGGTACCAATGGAGAGATCCAAAATTTACAAAATTATGTTTTGTCTATGCAAGATTTCCTTAACTGCCTACAGTTTAAGAAAGAGCTCCTCTAACGGAAAGAAGCCACAAATTTACTCTTTCCATATGGAAATACAAATGTCATTCCTCTCAATCATAGGTTTATGAACAAGCTGAAGTCTTCCTATGATGGGAAATTCTCTCTTCCCCATTACCATGAGAAGCATAAATTTTTGCGGAAGTTCCATCAACCCAACGCAAGAAACAGGAACCACAAAGTCTCAGGACAAAACATGACCTAGCCTGGACATAAACACGTAATACTGCTTATGAGTACTGAATTAACACCGAAAAACATCAGTTTTCCTAACCATCTCATCACTTCCCCATCTTGAATATTCATTCAAATACAGGAGGAAAAAAAAAACACAATCTGCCATCTCTTGCTCAATATCCAAACCTAAGAGACTTTCCAAACCCATACTTGAAGAAAAAAAAAAAGCTTAAAAATATTCTAAATGCAATCTTTGTTCTACAAGATTACCAAGATTATTCAGCTGTCGCCAGGAAAAAATACATTAAGGAACGTCAAGAGTGCTGAAAAGTTCCAATACAAAAGCTGTTGGTGTCTAGCTGCCTCAAAATGTCACACTGATAGAAAAAGAATGACTCAAAAATACCAAGAACACCAAAACAGACAGTACACAGTTGTAAATATCCATGCCCATCTGGAGACTCAATTAATTATGAGATGGAAGGATATGGGAGCAGAAATAGTGGAGAAGAAGTAATTCATGTGTTCAGAGAACCACTTCAATCTTTTTATCATATATAATTTTCTCCCACCCCCATAAGCTTACCCCATTTTGAAAACCCTCAATAAACCACAGCCTATATTTCTGCCTTTGAAATATGCATCTGATCATATTTTAAAGTATTTTCTCCTAGCTAAAGCTTTTTTAATATTATTTCTATCATATAATTATTACTAAATTTTATGCATAGTTTATTTATTCCATAAGAAATGCCATCTTTGTGCATTTGGAAGAATGGAACACACTATGTCACAGAACTCAACTGTACACTACATCTATGATATACTATTTATTTGGTAACAGAACCGTAAGGCATTAAAAGTCTTTGGGTTTTGGCACACAGATACTTTTTTTCCCCTAAGTATAATTCTATTCATTTTTATTATCTCTGCTTGCCTTCCCCCACTCCTGGGCGTTGCCCATTCAAAACCCTTTTACTTGCAACAGTGACTGCAATGCAAAGGCACTGACCCCCCTTCCATAAGCTATCGAGCCTCTAAAAACAAAGACCAATCTTCTAGAGGTGCTCTGTGCACTTCAAAATTCCTGCTGCCTAACAAGGTCCACGCTCTTCTTTACAAATATCCAAATGAGGCCATGATCAACAGAATTTAAAATATTGTAACATGATTTTAAAGTCAGAAGAAAGTTCTGAAATGCCAGATGATGGCAACCTACATACATAGTGTTCAACATGGGTTGGACTTCACAACTACCACAACTTTCCAGTTATCCACGACAACCATATTTCAAAACAGAAAAATATCCAACCATAAAAAATAACTTAGGTCTACCCCTCAATCTCAATTCAGTTCTTCATTCACGTCAATTAAAAAAACACTCCTATTTTCAGACAGGGGTGGGAGGAAAAGGAGCACCTAACATGTCACGTAACAGCCTGTAGCAAAGGAAATCCCAGTAGCCACCTAAACCCCTACCCATTTTCAGAGAATAATGATGACATAAGGGGGGTGGGGTATCAATGGTTCTTTTCTTATATATACAGAGCAATAAAAATAAATTTCAGAGATTTTCAACATACAGAGTCAAACAGAAAGAGAAACAAACAAACCAAAAAAAAAAAAAAAAAAAAAAAAAAAAAAAAAAAAAAAAAAAGTCCATAATGAAGTTCAGAGTCACTGTCACAATGCAAAGGGTCTTTCAAGGTTCCCAGAGCATAAACTGAAGGCCAATAGGAGAAAACTGAAAGTAATTTCCAAACTAGACAAGATGGGAAAAGCATAATAGAGCTACTTTTTTCAGTACTCAAAATTTCAGTGTCACTTTTTAATTAAATACTGTCCAAGAGAGCAAATTTGAGTCATTCCCAAGAACATATAAATACACAAAATATTTCAAAGTAAAATGCAAGTAATGCTTCCCAATTTCACCCTGAAATATAAATTTAAGAGAATCATATCATCTAAGCAAATACCAAGCAACGAATACTAAGAAGCTTCTGTCTAAATAAAATATTTCTATTTCAAACACACAGAGCACTAAAATGCACAACAGATGCTTTGAATTTGAAGAGAGAATAAAATCTGTCTGACAATTAGTTCAACAAGCAGCAGCACAAATAAAGAAAAACGATGATGCTACAAATCTGAAACCTCGAAATGCAGACCAAAATTCCTACCACAAGATTAACATACGAGAGCAACCCTGCGAACCCCTGGAACGGTAAAACATTCACACGCACCAGTAGGAGTTGTCACCAAATTGCATGCAAAAATCCTCTTAGCTCCAATGAAGTCAGTGATTCTGATGAGACCTTTACCTTCATTTTCCATCGAAATTGTACTTGAGTCGATAGTGACAAAAGTCTTTAGCAACAGCAGCGCTGGAGCGGGAGCAGAAAGGTGAAGAGAGAAATACCCCAAGATCCCAGGCAATCACAGCGCTCCCTTTGCCCCCACCTGCAGCAACATCTGCAAGAGAAACCAACGCTAAAAGAGGAAAAAATTACCAAAAAAAACCCCAAAATTAAAATAACATATAGGTAGAGGCTGCCCAGCGCAGAGCAGCACACGCACACACAGCGAGCCCGCAGAGCTGTCAGAGACCACCGAGGATGAGGATTAGGATTAGCCGCCCAGCAGCTCCAGCAACACGGAGGAGCAGCGCCGCCGCTTCTCCCTCGCCACCAGCGCCTCTAACAGCCTCGTCCCGCCCGGGGAGGGGCGTTCGCTCCTAAAAATAAACCCTCACCCCAAG
>VZSE01015521.1:796450-836011 GCA_013398275.1 Promerops cafer
CGGCGCGGGGAGCGAGGAGCACCGGGCTGTGCGGAGGGGCCCGGCCCGTGCCCTCGGCCCCGCCGGGCCCGGCGCCAGCGCCGGCAGCCAAACCCGGCCCTCCTGGCGTGGGAAAACAACCCCGTCATTCCCGCTCGCCTCAGAGCGCTGCCCTGCTGCCCTCGCATGAAAACCGGGGTCACGCACATGGAGTAGAATCAGAATCATCAAGGCTGGGAAAGGCCTTTAAGATGGTCCAGTCTAACTGTGCACACAGCACTACCACTGAGACCCCTAAACCATAACACTCAGTGCCAAATCCAGACGCCTCTTGAACACTTCCAGAGATGGTGACTTCCTTGGCAGCCTTGACCACCTCCCTTGGCAGCCTATTCGAATGCCTGATCACCCCAAAATTGAATTTTTTTTCTAATAATGGGCATCTCCCCAGTGTCATCTTAAGGCCTTAGGTAGCTCCTAATTAGAGTTATAGTACAGCCAAGCTAGGCTGGCAGCCCTGGTTGGTTTTGCACCACTGCATTATCATATTCGTGTAAATGTTAGCAGAAAAAAAAAAAACTACTCAATACAAGATCTTAAAACACAGCAGGTGACTACTTTCAAAGGAAGGTTTTAGCTACCAATTATGGAACCACCAACCATAACAACTAGTTGAATTCTGGGGGAAAAAATGCTTTATCAACTCGATTATGTTCATCTAGACACCAAAGGAATATTATTTGAAACTATAGTTGCAATGCTGAGCTCTTCAGCTGGGGAAATTTTAAAGTAAAAGTAACTTCCACTGAGATGATTAATTTTAATTTAAGGTATGATGTACACTACTAGTAAGAACAAAATACCTTTTGACTTTCAAGGTCAAAATCTAATAAAGATGTGCTAATTGTAGGCTTTACATCCCTTTTCTAAAGGAGCAGTGACAACATGGTCTGAAAAAAGCATTTGCATTGACATCTCATGATTAACAGCCTGTCACCTTGGCTTTATTTTTCTTAAGCAGCTGAAGAAACCAAACTCTGTCAGTTCACAAGCAGCATTAAACAGAACTGAATTTTAACATTTCAAATGAATCTCACAACCCATAATAGCATGCCTCTTGGAGCTAAAGAGCATCCTTGTTTCTTTTGAAGCTTTTGAAGATAACTTTTGAGTGCTAATGTAATATAGATTTGTCAATATATTTTGAGAAGTAAAGAAGAGTTAGAAGTGTTGCCTTAAAGTAAAGGCTCCAGATATTTGCATTCAGGAAATTGAGATGACAACAGGCAGGTTAATAGTTTGAGATTACCTAGTACATAATTTCTGATCTGCCCCATGTAGTTGCCATGTTACTTGAGTATCTCCATGGTTACTCCATGAAGTATCCCACTACAAGTAGCAGTGACTGTCCTCCAAGACAGTGCTTCTGCTAACTTGTATGTAAGCAAACTAAGAACCCTTCCAAGATACTCATGACATGCTCACAGGTAAAATGCCACAATTTCAACAAAAAACTGATGCATCCAACAAGAAAAACATTTAGTTACTTTGTTAAAACAGGTAGGTCTTGCTTTCAATATCATATGCTGTCATTAAATATTAAAAACTCAGGTAAATATTTCATGGAGAAAAAAAACCCAAAGCCTCAAGTCCTCATACTGTTTACATCCACATGTTTGGACTTCTTTACATTGTGAAAAGTTTTGGGGAGAAGAGTGGGAGTTCCTGAACATTACTGAGATTGTTCACAATTGAGACCTTAATATCTGTGACAAAGTCTGCATACTAAGAAACATTCTGTGTTCACATACCTCACAAGAAGAGAAGTCAAAAGCAAGTCCTAGTCTTTAGCAACAACTAAAAGAGTTTCATCTTTGAGGCTTACTCTCTTTCACATTATGTACATCTGTCAATATTACAGCCTGTGAGGCTGCCAGTGAGCTGGGAAGTGCCACTTCAGCATTATGCAAGGACTATATCCATCCTTGAAAATTATATTACAGTTTCTGTCATATTCCACACAAGCAAACAGTGGCTGTTTAATAAACAATGCTCAAAGTATTTTATTTATAACTGCTGGTAAATGTTGTTTCTTCAAAAATCCTATCCTTAATGTGAGCTTGATTCATAAGAGTATTAGCACAGCCTTAATATCTTCAGGAAGCCTCATTAAAATGTGGGGCAAAGGCATTATTTGGCAAACCAAAGCACATTATTAAAATATGATTGTAGAGATAAGTCTGAAATTAAAAAAAGGCTTTGCTTACAGTAACCTGTCCTAGCCAGTTGTACTCACAAATTACAATATTATTTGTTTTACTTCTTTTCATCTTGAAAAAAAATCTTGCAATGAAATGCTCCTCTGAATTTCCAGTGAGCAAACATGTCTAGCCTGAACAGAATAATTCCAGTGAAAAAAAGTACACAAACCAGAAAAACGTACACAAACAGTCCTTAAATGTCACAGTTAGAATCTCCTTTTAAAATAACAGTACTTGAAAGGATATGCAATACTGGTAGGTTTGGGGGGAAAAACGACTGAACACTGGGGGTTGTTAGCATTTTCTCTTTCTAGTTCATAGTCCTGAAAATACTTCATAAAAGCAAGCAAACCTTCTGGAAATAGGTTGACATTCAGAAGAGCAGAGTTTCATGAGCAGCAGCTTAAGCAGCCCCCTGCCCCAGGCATTCTCCTTCTCCAGCTGTGTTACCAGGTTTCAATGCCACACAGCACCACCTTAGTGTTCTGTTCAAAAAAGAGGTCCTGCCACCCAACCACCCCATCCCCTCCCTGTCCTTTTCCCCATGGAATTCTCATAATTTACCTCCTATCAACGGCCAAGTCAGACTTTGCCTTCTGTAAGTGGCTGTCAGCAGCAGGCAGCCACTAGATTATTTCAGACCCACAACCCCAAACTGACCCACACCTAAATTCATGTGGGAACTGATTCATGTCTGGAATAACCCAGCACATCAGTGAATACAGACTTCTCTAATTAAATCAGAAGTGGTTGTTCTAGCACAGCCAAGAGGGTGGAGCAGGTATGGGGTGCATGAATAGGTACTGCTGCTTTCACTACTTTCTCTGCTCCCTTAGGCTTTCAGGGCTAAAAACTAATGATTTTATAAATGGAATTGGTTGTCTAGGTTTTGTTTACTTGTTGGGTTTTATAATAGGCAGGTGTAAAAAAAGAATACATAACTTCTGTATGAATCTGGAAGCAACCCAAAAGGCTGTTTTTAGCTGCCTTTCTATTTCTCCAGAAGAATTAAAGGCCTCTGGAAAGCTTGGAAAAATTAAAAAGTAGTAAATACATTACATTCCAGGAAGTACCATCAATCAGTTGGAAGCAAAAAAGAGAGAATTCACTCTAATGGCATCAAACAGGTAGGCCTTAACCTGCAGTTTGTTTATATGCAAGCTGAACTTCAAGCTTGGTTTAGTCTTTGGGATCTCGATCAATTCAGCTTCATCTCAATGGCTCCCATGTGCTACAGTGCTACCAAAAGCAGTGAAATGTATTTTAAACATAACAATGATACCAATAACTGCATGGTTCACAGGTTAGAGATTTGTTACACAGAATTCTGTTGAAGTCACTTTTCAGACCGTAACAGCACTTGAAATACTTGTTGCTCTGAAGTGAGCTTCCAGATTCTTTTAAAGTATTGTTTTATAGTATCCTTCTCAAGATGCATTTGTTTAAAGTTTGTCAGTGTTGAGTAATGCTACTGAAATCTATTACAAATTTTGTTAATCTCATAAGAATTTATTTATACATTATAACAAGAGACTTCTTCTGAGCCAAATCATTGGTAATATTTTAGTATAGACAAAGCTTTCTATAGCACTTCAGTTTGAGTCAGAAAGGCTTAATATATGGTCCTTCTGTCACAACAGGCTTCTCCACTGCTTACTTGCTTTGCTTTAGGTATAACTTAAACAGCCCTCAATACACTGACCATAAATTAGTTTTCATGGAAGAAAAAAACTGGTTTATGGTAAGACGGACTTCCATTTGATTTAATCAGTCATTTAATTTAATTTTTTGTTGTCTTTCGTCTGGAAGTCAAAAATTTACCAGTGCTTTTACAGTCCTCTACAGAGTTCTTGTATGACTGGAGTCAGGACAGGGGAGGGATGATACTGGAGCTTCTCATTTACATGCCTTAAATGGCACATAATTTGTAAAGCCTGTGTTGCAAATTTCATCTCCGCATCTTTTCCATCCATGCTTTTCAACTGATAGCAGATAGAAGCAATCACCTCATCTCCAAATTGAATTCTCCAGAGGAAAACCCAAGGCAAGTCCACCTAAAGTTCAAATGTTTTTATGATGTGTGTGTGTGTGTGTGTGTGTGTGTGTATAAAATCAGTTTAAGTTTAAAAGAAGAAAAATGATACAGTTTTCCCAGAGGAAATAAGTGCTCATTTATTTTATAATTCTGATCATGTTAAGATGTAAGAAACATAACTACATTTTCAAATTACCTTAGCTCAGCCCTGTCTTGACACTATGCAATTATGCTAATTAAGGAACTTTGGTTTATGGGAGTCTTAAATTATATTTCACTGATTTTTAAAACACTTGAATTTAACCATGTCATCCCATCCCTAAGCAGCATCCCTACCCACATTCAGAGAAGGGTTGCAGCACCACAACAGTTTAAGTTGACATAAAATCAGGCTTCTGTGATTGCTCTTGTGCTGGTGCCAAGTTCTGCATTGGCCCTGACATTCTCCTCTCTTGATAACCCAGCTCAGGAGGACTGATCTAGCCAAGAAGAAAGCCTGCCTCAAAAAAGGCTCTACTGCTTAACTCCCAGAACTAGTGGAGGAAGGCAGTATAGAGCAGTGACAGGACTAAAACCTTTAATCAGTTTGAACTGTTGTGAATTTATATTCAGAGCATTCAAGAAAATCAGGTTTAATCTATCCTTCAGGGAAAGACAAAGTTAACTCATTTTCTGACCATAGCACTCAACTTATCTCAAACCTGCATTTCATCTTCCATACTTTTCTTCTTTAATACCCTCCATCTCACACGCATATTCAATATTCATCTGCTATTTTCTTCCTTCAGCTGCACTATTTTAAAATAGTTAAAAATATTAATAGCACATTTTCCAGAGAGGTTTTCCTTATCTTTATTTAGGACTCACAAAGCTCTTCAGCTGTTTCTGTTTTCCCCTCAGTGACTGTTTTCCAAGCTAACTACTCCAGTAAAAGTTTCACTGCTAATGTGGAAGCTCTCACAAGTGCCTCTATCCTATCTACTGGAGGCTTCACATTTCCAGAGACATTTTGTGAAGTAAGGATCTAGTTTCACATTGCCCATAAAAGACAGCCAAGAAACATGTGCTCTATAATTGGAATATGCTGTGAAGCAAGTCACTATTGGAAGTCTTGGCTGAGGCAGGCAAAATGCCTTGTTAGGATGTCTGCTACAGGACAAAGACTCCACTCCTCTGCATTGCCAGCTGCAGCTACCATCATTTTGTGGCCTGAATACAGCAGAAGGCAGAAAACTCTTCCCTACTAAAGGTTTATGTCTTTCTGAAGGATTACTGCAATTTATTACATGACAAAGAAGGTACCCCATTTACTTTTAAATTATTTCCGTTACGTTATAGCAAGCTGCCTGTGGTGGAGAATAAAGACATTTCAACAATGAAACTATAAACAGCTAAGAAAAACCAGCAATAGCAAAGCACTTTCATTTGAATTGATTCAAGGTTAATGTGCCAAGAATTTCAGGAATGCTGCATATATTACAGACTAGTAAGCTTGCCAAGAGTCTCTTGGAAATTCTTCTTCAAGACTATGGGTGAGAGCAAAACAGGGCAAAGGTACTACTCAGTGAGGAGCTGGCAGTTAATAAACAGATGTTTACATAGTTATACGGTTTCAGCTTCTGGCAAGAATATGATGATTTGTTTGATAACACACTTAAGCATAATATGTTGGGATGTGAAATTTTATTCAGACTCAGAGCCAAAAAATGTTATCAAGTGAAAGCATGTGGCAGCTTTTCAGGTTGGGATGAATTAGTTACAAACTTTTGTTTTACAGGAGAGCCCATATACCTTTTTATTTTTAGTATTACTATAACTTTCACATAAATGGAGTAAAATATACAGAGGATTTTTTCCTCTCTTATGTCTTAAAGAGTGGTCTGAGGTCACATTTTTAAAGTGAAGTAAAGGTTACTGATAAAAGCGATTAATGTAGCGTGCTTCTATTGCAACTACATGCTCTATTGTAAAGACCCTGGACTTAAAGATAGACCCAACTGGTGAATTGAAAGACTAAATCTGTATTCAGATGCTTTCTTAGTCAACGTTAACAATAAGACTGAAGGGGGGGGGAATAAAAACTGCACATACAGGTTATGTAACATTTACAAACTTAGTAAAGTACACTTAGAAAAAAATACCCAAATTTAACAAGTTTATTCTGACCTCATTCCCTATCACACTACACAAGCTTGTGCTAGGACAAAGTGGAGGTGGGAGCAAGCGCTCAAGAGTGTTTCCATACCACTGCTAATGAATATCAAATTTCAGCACAAGGGAATTAGAAAACACACATTTCACAGGAGGCTCCTGTCTGCCTTGAAAATAGGTGTTAAAATATTACCCAGCAACACCAACGTCTTTAGTAGCCTGACTCTAAATAATAGATCACATATTCACTTCATGCATCACCAAAGGTTGGATACAGCCCCAGCTGAAAGTGACAGGAGTGGATATAGGAGGGACAAACCCCACAGCTATATCATATAAATTGGGAGAGTATATTCTAGCAGCCTGTCGCAATGAGAAGGCTAAAAGGGCCCTGAGGTGCCCCCCTGTCTCCCAGCAATTCAGCAGCTAATGTCAGCTGCATTCTGTGCATCTGCAACAAGCCAAGAAGCACCAGAGGAGGATTTAATTTAAAAAGAGTTGAAACTCATATTGAAGGCCCTCCTCCCCACCATCTGGCTAGTGGGGACATTCAGTACAATTCAGCATGACAACTGCCTATTCAGAGGGAAGGAAAAAAGAAACATTTCTCATTCAGGAAAAAAATTGGGCAGTTCCCTTTCCATCTTTGAGGGCCTCCAGTCTAATCCAGATCTGTTGAGATCTGAGGATACAACTCTATAATTAGAGTACAGAAACTAGTAGTGATAAATCAGCAAAAATCTTGTTTCCTATTTGAAGTTCAGCTTAAAGTAAATTTTAACTCTGAATTTTCTATATACTATTTAAAACTTGACCAGATATTTTGATATCTAATGAGAGGCATGTTTTTTATCCTACTTCTTTCATATGTCATATAATAAATTTAAGGTCAGAAGATTATCTTAGGTTGTATTAAGGTTTGTTGTGAGAACATATCTAACATAACACATCAAATATATTGCACGTTTTATATTTGTATGATTCCTATTATATCTACGATTTACTTAAACATAAATCTGATTATCAATGGTTTATCTATTATTATGTTATACCAAATAATAAATCCATCCAGCCGTGCATCTATGACTTATTTAATATGCAGAAATAAAAAGATACCAAGATGTAAATGTTTCACATTCATCAGTCATTCACCTGTGAAAAATCATCCATCCAGGCAAAAAGCAAAACAATCATTGGAAGCCTCTGACATTGTAGTAGCAACATGGATTAATCAGAAATCACTTACGTGTGTATGCATTGAGAACCAAAATCTTGATTTTGCTTCTTTTGGAGTTGCAAAACAGGACTCCTGGAGTATTTTCTTCATTAGATACAGATTTCAGTAAGCCAGGTGCTTTTAAGAATTCATTTTTCATGTCTCCCACAATTTTGTCTCCAAATTGTTTTCCCTTATTGAAAACTTGATCTTTGGTTGTTTACAGCCTCACATCTTCAACATTTATGTACAGTGATGCTATTTTTCACTTTCAGGGACAGATTATAAAGGATGCAGAATAAACTAACCTTGGTGTTGCAGTTTTTCCTGTTTATAAAGTCTGTTTTATCGGAAACCATAGCCTCACTGCAATATCTAAAGAGGGAGAGCTAGGTTTGAATAAATTAAGCTTTGCATCAATTCAGCTGTTACATTCTACAAAGTGTAATCAAGACACTGCTTCTAGGGTCAAAGCAGAAAGAATGCAGAACTGTAGCAGAGAAGCTGAAAATTGGTGAGGAAAAATAAAGTCCATTTTCAGACTTGCCAAAACCTCTAAAACAGCAGTTTGTAGCAAAAGGAATACCACCATTTCCTCTACCAAGCCCTAGGCCACCTAAAGAAGTGCATCCACACTGAAGTAAAAAACAAGTGACTTCATTTTTGCAATTCTGCACACAATGGCTTCTGATCCCAATGGGAACTTCTTCAATATTTCCTGATGAGTTTCAGATTTATTGAAGGTATGCAAGCTTCACAAGCCCTTCTCTTTAAACAGAACTCTTTTCTCTTTTTTTGATATATTTAATGATTTTGAAGTAGCCTAGTCATTGGTGACAGTAATTCCAAGAAACCTTTTAAAATAGCATGGTTGTCCTGCCATGTGAAATTAGCCCTGCCCAAACACAGAGTCTTTTGCAGCACTGTAACTGAAGGAGCATCTACGTGAAATTTGGTCAGGTTGAAAAGTTTCCAGGAGCAAAGCCAGCACTTCTGAGTCCTGTATGTAGGGTGGCTGCAAATATTTTTTTATTTTAGCCCTTAGTGAAAATGCCATGTGTTACTATGAAAGACGGCCACTCTTGTTAAGATAGCTTTTACTAGTTCAGGTTCCCTGCTTTGTCTTCAGGGCTGGGCATAGGCTGTAGCTGCCTATAACAAACTTCCTGTGAATGCAAAGCAAATACCATAAAGAGGCTGGACTCTAGCACATGGTCAGTACATCTGATGATGCAAGAAGCTAATTTGACGGGGCACAGCTGAGGAAATTCAGTTAAGAAAACAGGAACCAAGCATCTGTTTTGTTTGACTGTCTCAGAACTTTAAATGCTCCCTAATCCTTGTTGCTTTGTTGGGTTCCTTGTCTTTCCATGACATTAGAAATGAAAACATGAAGGCTCCAAAAATTAAATCTAAAACATCTGTATCTGGCAGACATATTCTTATATGAAAAAGAGGAAACAGTGGGATAAGACAGATTTTTTGTTTTTTAGTTACAAGTAATTGTTTTATTTGTAATCAAATCAAGCTTCAGTAGTTGAATATATCTTATTTTTCACATTTTTTGTCTTGGTTTTTAATCCTTGACATACTTGGGTTTACATGCACTGTTCTACCAGTTATTTAAATAAAGCTGTAAAAGTTGAGCTTAAGGATTAAAGAGAGAATAAGCTTTCTACAGCACAGCCTATTCTGGTAAGGTTTTTTATTTCACTAGATTTGAGAAGTGGCACTCCCCTCCCTTCCCAAGCAACAGCTGTCAGCAGCAACCATCCAGTCTAGATACTGGCCTAAGTGGAGAATTGTCCTAACACAAAAGGGTTTGGGTTGGAACAGACCTTAAACATCATCTAGTTCCAACCTCCCTTCCATGGGTAGGGACACCTTTCACTAGACCAGGTTGCTCAGAGCCCCATCCAACCTGGCCAAATCTGATTGACTGGTCTGTGCCAGAAAAAGTGCCTAAATGAAAAACAGTATTTCAGGAAATGTACTACAATCCTATTTAAAATGACAGTGGTGTAAGATTTCTTCAGAGGATCATCTCAAACTTAGATTCCAAAAATAAATAAGCATTGGCCATTTAGATTAATGCTTTTTCAACATACTAAAATAAGAATTTGAATAAACCATTAGGCAAGAGCTGCCACAGTCCATCAGCAGCTAGATAAATTCTACGATTTATGTTTGGAAAACAGCTCCTTTTTGCTTTTGTGAAAAAGGCAGAAGCTTAGTGCCTTATGATTAGGATCCTTGCTTAGCCTAGTGGTTTCTTCAAGTGGTTTGTATTAGTTGCTGGTTTCTTCTGGCAACACCAAAACCTGCTCATCTTAAAATGTGTCTGTATAGATAGATGGCATATGCTTGAAAAATTGTCTGGTCGTGTCTGACACAAAGCAGTGGAGACCCAGCTTATGACTGAAATATAATATAGTGATTCAACAAAGATGTTTATCTGGAGAGGCAAAACATTCAAACTTTGATGCCTCTGATCAAAATTCAAGCAGAAAATCTGCTTTGGGTAAAAAACAAAGAATCTACGCACACTTGGAAAACTTCATACAGTCCTGACAGGAATTTCTATATGACTACAGGAGAAAGTCTAGCAGAAAGCCAAATTGGACCAAATAGGGATTTGTTCTGATGCAGTCTCTCAAATATTGATCTAAGTGAGCTTAGGAGAAGCTAATGTGACAAAGAAGATACCTGAGCTACCCATCTCTATCAGAAGATTTAAGAGTTTTCCAAATGAATTTGTGAACTGCAAGGAACAGTTAGATCAGAGTAATGGTTTTGACACAATAGATTTAAGTATAAAATATTAAACAACATACTAACTATCAGCCCCAGAGAATCAAAGTATTTTAGATTCTGGAGACACCACATCCCAGGGATACACAGCACTTGGAGCTTTTTATGCTTCAAAACACAAATAAGAGAAATGAGGGAAAATGTTTCATTAGAAAAATTAGCCAAGCCTCTGTTTAACCACAAAAATCAGAGTGGCTTAGTCATTCAAAAAAAGCAGCATTTTTAAAGTGTCACCTCAAATTTAACATATACATTAGTTTTTACATACCAAAAAGTAAAAATACCACTGTTGTAAACAAAATTAACTAGACATGATAAAGCCATTACAATGAACTTTTCATTAATAGCTACACAGATTTCTTAGCTGTTCTAGTAGAGAAGTACTATGTCATTTGTAATACCCATGTATTTCATAGAGAACTTACACTGTAAACCGAGGCACCTACACCAAACATATCTTTAGATACAGAAATCTTTAGAAAAGCAAAACAAAGCCAGAGTGCCTCTCTCTTTTCTTCTTTTTTTTTTTTTTTTTCTGTAAGGCAGCAGTAGCACTTGAACTATCACAGCCATCATAAAAGCATTATCATTGTTACAACACTAGCAACCACAGATCCCATCTCTCCTGAGAGAGACATCTCTCCACACTAAGAGACAGCATCACTTCCAGCTAGAGGTTAACCTGTGTGCAATGGGAGGTATTGTTCATCTCAGAGCAGAGATCAAGTGCCAGCTGTTTCAGCAAAAGCCGCCAGATCTTTTACTGGATAAAGTCATGTCCTGTTCAGACCCTTTAGCTGCATCCTCAGTATCTCTTCTCCAGGCTAGCTAACTAGATGTCTGAAGTCTTTCCCACTTGGAAGAGCTGATTCTTGCAAAACTCTTAGATTGTCACATGAAATGTGTACTTTAAAATGCCTGTAGTTCTGTAATTTCAGGAACGGTGTGTCAAACATATGTCAGACTCAGTTACATTAATGTTGCTTGGCATCCAACAACTACATTTACAGACAAAGTTGAACAATGCCAATTTGACCCAACTAATGTAGATTTTAAAGCTGTAAGGAATTATTTCTTTATTTCAGTCTGACTGTATATGTAACAGAGAACTTCCACCTGTAAACTGTGCACAAGGACTATAACATCTATTTTATCTGTATAAAGTCTTTTATAAGCATTTCTAACCAGAATTTCAGAGTACGGGCTGACAACAGATAAATCATTCCAGATGTTAAATACAGATTGAAAGGTGGTACCTTATATCCTATTTGCATGCAGCCTGTGAGCTTTTTTCTCCTTGATGAAAGACCCATCCTTTGTGAGCACCGTCTTCCTCAAAGATAATGTTAAATCCTCAATTACTTTGAGATCAGACCTTGACTTGAACAGTTGCCATTTTTGAGGAAAACTAAAGATAGGGCAAAAGAACAATGCACTAAACAAGCAAGCATCTGATAAGCTCTGTTAGGAGACCATCCTCCCAAGAGGATCTGTACTCTGTTCCTACTCAGACCTTAGAAGGGCCTACAAATCCTGCCCATCACAGTTAGAACAGAGATTTGAAGGAAAGACAGCTTAATGCCACTCAGCATAGATGCTATTATCCAACTCTACTCTCAATTCAGTCACTGCTTTTTAAATGAATTTGGTTGGTAGACTTGAGAAAGACAAATATGTTTTAATTGCAATAGCTCTCTCATGAATAGGAGAATGTCCTGCCTGGTCTCCAGCACTCTGGTGTCCTCTGGTTGACTGACTTGTAAACTGACTGAGCTGCAGCAATCAACCACTACCAGGGATAGGAGTCAAGGATGTTCTCAGTTATGCTCTCCAGGGTTGGATTTTGAAATTATTCTTTTGAATACTTGAGAGGTGCAAACACTGATGGGAGCTTTTCCAGTACACGAAGTACTGCTGATTATTCTCCCCTGTGTGATCTCGTTGATGTAGTGCTGCTCTTAAAGGCAGTTTTAATAGGATGCCTCCCCTCTTACCACCATCCTCATTTTCATTAACGTGTGGGTGTTTCATGACTTTAAGACTCTCTATCCATGAGTTCAGCAGTTACTGGGGGAAAGGGACAGATACAGCTCACTTCCTTCAGAAAAGAGGCTAAAAAGGGTTCTGCCAAAGCAGCTGAGTTAATTGTTAAAGAAACATATTCTCAATGCCAAGCACAATGTACAAATCACTCCATGCTGCCTCAGTTCTGAACCCCCAAAGTTCATTTGGTGGTTTCCCTAAAGGACAAAGCCCAATCTGTTAATTGTCCTGTATAGAACCTCATTGATGGTATCACTCTCGTGCATGAACTAATACCTAGAGAAATTATTTTAGCATTCATTTTGTGGCTGCTGTGTAGCTGAGAAATCATTCTAAAGAAGCATTGGCTGGAAAGGATGTCTATTTACTGCTGGGATTCAAGAGGAAAGATGGTGGTTTCTCAGCACAAAATGTTGATTCTTCCATTTCCTTTAGCACTGGTCACACACCCTTTAGAAACTGATTCTGAATGAAAAAGCATCCTGTAGTTTCTTCCAGGGAAAGATTTTATCTGGGTCCAGCTGGAATTTTCAACAGGAAGTCTAAGCTTTATGGCTATGTTTTGGAAAGAGGTAACCTTACAGTACTCTTGAAAAGTCATTTCCTCAAATGTTAATGAGATATACTCTAACTAGCAACAAAGGCAAAAGAAAATCATTTCTTGATTTGCCAAATGAATTGAAAAATTACTTAAAGGAAAGGAGATAATCCTGCCAGCATAAACACCATTAAATAAGCCACATACATTCCTTCTATTGTTTTTTATCTAAGCAGAGAGGCCGCTTAAACATGTTGAAATAATAGGCCTTTTATGTTTGACAAGAAAATAAGTGGCATGTGTAATTTCCTTACTCTGACTGAATTAATATTAAAAACCTCATACCTTCCAAGAACTTAATCATAATCATTTTGATGGAAAAATTCAATGTATAGAATTAGGTAAGAATTTCTCTTTAAAAAAATACATATTCCCCTAAGAAAAAGGTATAGAGGTCTAGATAAAAGCCTCATTTAGCCAGAATTACCTCCTGAATTCAACTATGCTGTTAAAATGTCACTTGCTCTCAAATAAACTCTACCATGTAGCCACAAAACACATTTGCATACCATTTCTATAAGGCTTGTTAAAAAGCTTTCAGATTTCTGTGCTTTAAAACATTCAAATTTGAATTAAAAATAAGAGAAAAATCTCAACGATCATAAATAATTCCATTATTGGATCATACTGATACTCCCTGAAGTCCATGCTCCTGGGCCTCATGTGTTCAGTAAGGGATGATTCCAGAAGCTCATCCAAGAAAGGAAACATTTTATACACTGCCAGTATTGAAATAGTTGTCTTAAACCATATTGTATGGTTTAAGAACTGAAGCAAGCAAGTTTATCCTTCTTAGTATAAGTCTGGATGTTCTTATCTATACACATGTCCTTCTTATAATCTGTTTATGTCTTGGACTTCATGAATGGTAATTTCCAGAATCTATAGTTTCGGAACAAAACACATTTATTTTCCAGCTTTAGTTTTCACTGAAATATTTGATGTCTAATGCTCTTACTGATGATCAGTTTCTAAGCAACTGGTAAACAGGATTTTTTAGTTGTCAGTTTCCAGAGGAAATTGCAACTCATTAAAGTGAGCGTGCAAAGCTAACCTCAGATTGTAGCCCTTACACTTATTTTAATGTTGTATTTCATTTAAAATGTTTGATCAGAGAACAAATCTCCTAGGATGCATAACTTCTCTGGAACATCACAGTGAACAGCAGTTCTTCAACAAGCCTCATTACATTCAGTGCACAATACCAAGCAATGTAAAGAGAATGAATAGTAGCACCACATTCAGTTCATTTTATATTGATAAAGCTTTGTGTCTCGGGACTACCATGCTAATAACCACATCAATGCTTGTTTTGATTAAATGGATTTCTTCCAGCAGTGGAAGCAGCAGTGCCAGAAGTACATTGCACTAAGGATATTCACATCCTTATGCAAGAGGAATGATTAAATTTAGCATCAAGTTACAGGTTGCTCTCTAATTCAATCTCTAACTCTCTCATTCAACTTCACCAATCAATGTTTAAGTTACAACTGGCCTGTGCATCCTCTGAAGTTCAGCTGTCAGGACAAATCTTTAACAACTCAAAAGTTGTTAGCCAACTAGCCCTGCATGCATCCTTTGCTTGTGATTTTTCCCTCTGTGACTGGACAAGCACCACTACATGCATCAGACAAAATTTATCAGAACAGAACCTGACAATAGCACAGTTAGAATGTGCTAAGCCCTCTGGAACTTTAATTTAATGCCCACTGAGATCAGAAAAGGGTGAATAGTGAGAAAACAACGAAGAACCCTCAAAGAAAAAAGCATTTATCTACTGATAACATTTATTAAAAGACATTCAGTCAGTGTTAAGCAAACTATCCCAAGGACTTACCCTGCTAAATAAAAGAATGTGATCCTCAGAAATAAAGAGCTTATTTTCAACACCATGCAGGGCAGCCTCCAGAGCAAAACTGCACTCTGTGTTTGTAGAGTCAAAGCAGCAAGTGTTACTATGTGGTGAGTATCAGCCCTGCCAACATCTGACAAACCCAAGGAGAATGAACACGATGTTTCTTTAAGCATGTAGGCTTGAGCTGTTAGCCATTGTAAAAACATTAGGAGCAAGAAAGAAAATAATGAACATTACTGTACCAAAACAGGAAAAGCAGATTTCCCTCCCACCCACCCCCTGCCAGTTACAGCCCTGGTACTTTTTTTTCCAAAATATATCATGGCAAAGGAATGTGTCTTTCTTTGCCTGATGACCTCTGATTTGGAAAAGTATGCTATTCAGCATAATTTAGCACACAGAGAACAAAGAAGTTTAACTGTTTCAAAGGAATGCAGAATTTCAGCTCTTGTTATAGCTCTTATTCTTCTGGATGCTCATCACACAGCTTAGTATCCAGCACATATTGATGAAAAGGAACAGTAGCTCATCAGAGACGGCCTCATTCCAGACTCATCCCTTCTCCCCCCGCCCA
Source organism: Promerops cafer (assembly GCA_013398275.1). Classification (NCBI taxonomy): domain Eukaryota; kingdom Metazoa; phylum Chordata; class Aves; order Passeriformes; family Nectariniidae; genus Promerops; species Promerops cafer. Next base: position 811,974 of record VZSE01015521.1, read on the forward strand.
TGCTAAACAGCTTCCATTTCCTTGTGAAACAGCAACAGCTTCAGATTACAATTCAGTTCTCCTAAGGATATTCATGTTGCATTTAAGTCAAGAAATCATGATCTACCAAAACATTTAAGAATTCAGGTTACAAGCCCTACTACCAAGACTGCAACCTTTTATTTAACACAAATTTACGTGACAAAGGGCCCAAATACAGACCAGTGCCTACACCTGATCTGAGAAGAATGAAAATCTCTTAGCAAAGATAAAGCCCTTACAGAACAGAGAACAGCACAGCATAAAGCTTATGGCTAAGAGAAGAGTTAAAAGAGGCAAAGTCTGGTTTATTTTTTTATTTATTTTATATACCTATTTAGAAATTAATTTTGTCAAGTTTACCCCCTTAGTATAACAAGCAGATTCAAGACTATCTTGAATATAAGCAAGTTTAACAATTTTTTTACACAGCTAGTATGGAGATGAGTGGCTCAAGATGAACTGGAATTACACTGAAAACAGCTCATGACAGCAGTGAAGGATGGGCTTCTGTGATCTTCAAGAGGCAGGTAATAACTACTTAAAGCTTCATAGTCTCAGACCCCAATTGCTTTAAGTGTCTAGTTATTTCCTCAGAAACAAAAATTATTTATTCTCAGAGCAAATTTTTTCAAATTCACAGTGCTCTCATGAAATCCTAAATAGAACCATTACTCACAGATACTGACATTTAGAAAACAGTGCAGCTAAACTTGTGATCCTCCCCTTTAAGATATAGCTAGGTCACCCCCAGGGTTACAACTGAAGTAGTTCTTTTTTTTTTTTATTTGCTTTTACCTTTTCTTGAATCCTCTTGGCTTTCACTGTCGATATAAGTTTCCAAATTGCATGGATAGGAAGCTTTATAAAACAGGAGAAGACAGATTTATGCAGCAGATTATCCATAATTTAGGCAATTTCTCTTACTGCTTCCCTGTCTGGAGTTCTGAATGCATGTTTTCTGCCTCTTCCCAAAGACTCGCAGTCCTCCACTGTTGCACAATCCTTTTCTGCAGAGCAACTGGTGAAAATCAAAACATCAAATGCAGAGCCTCCAACAAATGACTAGTGTTGAAGTGCCACAAGGGCAGTGCGAGCTGCAAAAACTGAGGGGCAGTTCTACCAAATGCAAATCATTTCCCTGGCAGCCTGCTCAAACAGCTCTACTTCTGGTAAGAACATTCTGCTGCAAAAATCAAATAACAGTAACTCAGTCCTGATTTTTCCTACCCCTCCTAATGCCTGATGCCTCTTAAAGCTTGTTCAGCTGCAGTAAAGAGGTTAGAAAACTGCTGTTTCCAGCACATTCACCCCTCCTCCTCAAGCTGTATTTCACCGACTGCACTGTCTGGTTTCACTTTTGTTTCACACACAATCCTGTTATGTGGATTGCAGTCAGATTAATGCTTTCTTTCATTCCCTGCTTTCTAAACTGGAGCTGCAAGGCACCAGTTACAGAGCATAACAGTGCAAGCTCAGATAAAGCTTAGCTTGCAACTCGAGTCTTTGCCTTGAATCTTACCTGCAAACTCATTTCCTTTCAAGCCATTACATTTGTCTTTATGACCCCTTCTCTTTGCACCTTTGATCAGCAGACAAATATTTGTCTGGCTTTTGTAGTGGATGGAAAAGCAGCAAAGCACATTTCCATCAATTATCATCCTAAGTTCTTGAGTTTCAGAGTTATGGAAGTTTGGGTGGATGTCTCCCTCTCTTTTGTTGTTGTTGACATTTTATGCAGAGAAGTCATAGAGCTGGGTTCTTATTACAGTAAAGCAATACAGTCCTCAGCACAACTCCACAGCTGTTAACTCCAAGTTTAAGTCTTTCCTAAGGTGTGTTTCCATGCATAATGAATTATTTTAAGGTCACTCCCTACCCAGGCCATTCTATGATTCTATTATTTAGATCTTGGCTAATACTACAGAATTTATCCTGAAGCTATTAAATACAGCTGCTAAAGACTAACCAGCCAGAGAATGTTATGTGCCTCCTGCACATCAACATTTGTGGGAAGCAAAAGAAATAATTTCTTTACCTTGTCAGCACAGTTTGTAGAAAGTAATCCATATGGTAGGGAAATAATATTGCTTTGCAGGACTCTTCTCCCACTCCTCCTTTCTAGGTCTCACAGCTACAAAAAAATATCTTTCAATGGATTCAGGAAAGAATCCAAGACAGATTTACATGTTTGTTTTCAATGTTAACTCATCCCACACTACTTGCACATATCCCTCCCTTCAGGTTTGATGCTTGACACAGGCAAACATTCTGACATTTCATGCTTGGAAATGTGCCTTCAACAAATCCTTTTTGTGTTCCTAAATGACTGTTTGGCTGCTTATACTTCAGCCCATCTGTTTGGATGGCACCAAGCCTGCTTACAAGGTGATCTTCCTGTTTCACTTCCGACTGAGAGATGCCAGCCAGTTCTGGGCTCTCGGCACAATACCTCTCCTGCCCTCACTTTGGTACAAAGCCCTGCTGAGTCAGAAACACTGTTCCTGTGCTTTATAAAATTTGTTGGCACTTGTGTGACTCTGACCACCTGAGCAGCAGAGGAAGAGCACTGGAGTTGTCAGCACTGTAAATTGGCAAGCACACTCGTTACTGTGAAGCCAGGGGGATGTTAGGAAGATCAGTGACACATCGTAGCTCGGGAATTTTAATTGCTCTGCAAAGCCAGGATCCCCACAAGCAGAAGAACAAGAATAGTAAAAGCAAAAACACAAGCCACAGGCTTAAAAGAGTCAAGCAGGGGAAAACACTGAGCTCCACTTTGCTGTAGTGATTCCTTTAAAATGACATATCCTAGGATATATTTGTTTTGTATAACCTCAGACTTTTACCTAAAACCACAGTGTTATGTTCATGCCATTCCCTGCAAAATCATACCAGGCTGAAGTTGCTTCTTTGCAAAGTTCTGAAGTGCATGACCAAGCTCTTTCAGAGGAATGGAGCACCGTAGGCTTGTTTCAGATTGGCCTAGAGGTGTTTCAGCAGGCACTTCTACACTTACCCCTTCTGAGCTGCATGGAGGTGCTTAGGGAGCACAAAGGGAGACATCTGCAGTACTCCAGATGGATGGAGCCTCAGAAGTGTAGGGCAACATCGCCTGGTTGAGCCATACCTTGGCAAATATCAGAATTCTACATTTCCTTGATTAGCACCTGAAGTCTTTATTGAAAAAGAGAGAAAGATTTAACTAGGAAATATTTGCACTGTCAAGAGTAAGTCAGTGGGTACATATCACAAAAATTCCTTTTCCCTCCACCTTGTTTAAGAAAAGCAGTAACAAGCCAAGAAAAGTAAAGACAGGCTTTCAACAAACAGTATCAGCTGTCAGAATGTTTTAGTTTCAGGGTTTTAGTGAAAAAGTCTCCTTTCTCTGGTTTAAAATAATGTGACAAAATTTTCAAACATGTGTTCTGACACCTGAAAGAACAGTTTCTTGTTGTGCCCTGTGTTTTTACTAAAGAAATCCCCTCACTTCTCATGCCATGATATGTTTAAAAGAAAATGGAAGAAATTTAAACATTTTGACTCTGCCTAGGAAAGAATCAAATTTATACTAAAATAATGATCTATTATGTGCTCTGAAAACAGCAAACAACAGAGACTAAACTTCTCAGCCCTGGCCTGGCAAGTATCCAGTATCAACAAGAATAGCACTAACGTATTTGTTCAACTAATTCTTGTGGTACCAGTCAAGGTGAATTGACCATCTCCCACACAGCACTTAGACAACCCCTGCCCTGTATTATAAGCTTCTCTAATGACAGTAATAAAATATATCACTAGCAGCCAAAATCCACAAACAGCATCCAGATCCTGTGTAATAGTAGAAAATAATTCTCTTTTTGCTGAGTGAATAAAACCCGCACCAAAACAGAGATATACATGCATCTGCATAGGTATATGTGCATAATTACACAGATGCAGCTACTACTTATATACACAATGCCCCCACCCTGAAAACACATTTAAGGAGCTGGTGAAAAAACACAGACCTTGTCCTACTACTCAGTGCAAGCTGCTGGCAGCAGGACAGGCAGCAATGTGTAATTCTTGCTCACTGTGAGCTGTTCCATTGTCTTCTCTGACCATCTTGGTATCTCAGCCAGATGCCTGTGCCTTCTAAAGCCTCTCATTGCAAAGTTCCTCTATCCCAAGGAAGCCATGGCATTTGGGTCCTTGAAGCATATCCTATATGTATAAAGGAAGTATTGCATGTTGGCTTTGTGTACTGCCGGAATAAGAATCTGCTTCTTCCCCCATCTCGCCCCACCTCATTGCTTTGATAAATAACAGTAACTCCAGCAGAGCTGTCAGTCCAACATTTTCAACTAATCTAATTTTCTGTATTTTTGAGCAGGATTTATTAGTTCAATTCTAGTTAAAACTTGATCCAGTTCCTTTTTTTTATTTTGAATGATGCAAACTCTATCTTTGATATGCATCACTAATTTAGATTTTCTAGGATTTTAATGCTTCAATTTTAGTTCCATGTCCAGTAACAGTCTCCTGAGTCCAAAAAAGACATGATTATACTGGAGCATGTCCAGAAAAGAGCCATGAAGATAATTAAGGGACTGGAATATTTTTTATGGGAGGAGAAACAGAGAGCTGGGACTGTTTTGTCTGGAGAAGGGCAGGCTCAGGGGGATCTTCTTAATCTGCATAAATACCTGAGAGGCTGAAATGAAGGAGGAGGAGCTTGACTTCTCAGCAGTGCCCTGTGAAAGGGTTGGAGGAAATGGGCTGAAACTGAAATGCAGTAAGTTCCATCTAAATATAGTAATTTGCTTATTAAACCACTGTTATAGTGATGAAGCATTGAAACCTGCTGCTAGAAAGGTTGTGGGAGTCTTCAACTTTGGACAAGTTCAAAGCCTTGCAATCAGTCCTGAGCATTCTGCTCTTTCTGGCTTTGCTTTAAGCGTGGTATTGTACTACACCATCTCCAAGGAGTCCCTTCCAACCTCAGCTATTCTATAATTCTGTACAATTATAAGCTATTACTATAAAAAAACCCCATGGATATGCAAATGGCATCATTAATTCTGCGTAAAAGTGCTTTTTAAAGAAAGAAGATACGGTTAAAGAAATGTCACCAGTAAACCGATTCCCAGATATATAGATTCATTGCTGGTGCAGTGCCAAAAAATAATATTTCATTTTATTGCAAGAAAATTTGCCTGAGTTTCCAGGATGCTTCTCAAGCATAATACAGCACTCTTGTATAGAGGCATTCACACAGGCATCAAATAACTACACATACTACAAATCTGGTTGCCAACAGCTTACTTGAAACTGTTGGACCAAATAACTGGTCTATAATTCCTCCTAGATGCTGAAGTATTTTCAAGCATGCATGAAGCAGTTTGCTTCCCCCTTTCCTTCCTTATTTCCCAAGAATACAAAGTCATGAGGAGCAACTGGCTGCAATGGTAGTTCTGCTGTACCAGGGCTTCAATCTAGATGATGTCACTCTTAGAAAAGAGAGACCCCAGCTGTAAAATAAAGCTCAAAACCCAGCACCCATTTCTCAAAACTTCTTTCCTTGGATATGCTTTTCATGTTCACCTGATTTACCCTGCCCAGTCAGAAGATAATGTCAAATACACACTTTTGCAGGAACAGGAAGGAACAGGTTGATAGAGATGGTAGACAGAGGCTGAGACTTCGACACTTATGTCCTGCTGCATTTTCCTTGACCAAAGCAGTTTCCTCCCATTGCATTGTACCAAGTAAAGGAATGCATCAGAAGTCAATGGATCATAAGCAGGGTGTGTGATCAAGTGTCACATGGCTGAGAGCTGGCTGTCAGTGGAACACACTGTGCTCACATGCCTCTCAGAGGCCGTGTACATAGATCTATCAGCCCAGCACTGCTTTCAGAAACCTAATTCCTTTAATAGTCAACCTTGAGGTCACAATCAAAGAGTTAATTTCACATGGATAACAGGCTGAAGCTTTACACTGGTATTGCCACACTAAAAACACAGAATAGATATTCTTATAGCCACTGTCCTACAAATGACCTACCTTTTACTCTCTGCACAGCCAGGAAAGCTATTTGTCTTTTTAAAGCTCCATGGTATTGGGATTTGGGCCCCATTTGTTACCCACCCTCCTAGTTCTTCTCGTTAATGAGCTCTAATCAGCAGCCTTCCATTTTAAAAAGTGTCACTGTCTAGTGAATTGTTTAAATTTATCTAAATTAAAATCACACCCTATTTAAAATTTGCCTCTTGGTCTAAAATCTCTTGATCAATCATTCTGTAGTTTCAGCCTAGCCTCTACAAATTTGATCAATGCGTGCTTCCTTTTGTCTTCCAGATTTTTTAATAGAAACCTTAATTAGTGCTTTCATTAATTAATACCAGACTGGATACTGATTCAGAGATATCCCGTTTGATAGCTCCCTCGCCACTGATGTTTCACTGTTAATTATCCTGACATTGTAGCCCTGGCAATTCTGTATTCACGTTACAGGTTTATGAAGCCGAGAAGGACATTTTTTCCTACCAACTTCTTCCTGAAGGAGCTTCCCACACATAGCAACAAGAAGCCATGGTAGAGTTAGAGAACAGAAATCCACTGTGTTTTCACTTGTCTGTTAAACACATAATATACTGCAGCTTATTAACTTAGTCTGAACAGAAAAGTTCAACTAATTATTCACACGTGTCTCAAAGGAGCATGAAAACCTCTTCTTTACTGCACTGATGGACTGTGGGTTAGTTTTAGGGTGCTTCACAGAGTAGTGGGGCTAGAAAGGCCAGGTAGAAGTTCACTGCTTGTGAACCTGGCAGCCAGCTGAGTTTTTTCTCACCTCTAACTCTTTCATCCAAGGTTTAATCCCTTATGTCACCACAGTCTCATCTGTTGAGCCCAGTTAATCTTCCTATAGTGTTGTTAGTGTTGTATCCTCAAGTTCCTACAGTGCTGTATCCTCAAGTTTGCCTTCAAACACTTGAAAGCAGGTAGCAGCCCATCAAAAAAGCCACTAAGCTCCTAGCCAGCAGAAAGTGCCTGAAGGCTGGAAGAAGGGGGCCTTTACTCATTAGTTTTCCCTTCTTCAGACACACAGCACTTCCAGCTCCAAAGAAGACTCATCTGAACAGTTTCCATATCTTACTCAGAAGCAAGCACTTCCCCTGGAGGTTTGCTTAAGGTGGAGAACATTTACAGTACAGTCCAGGTTCTAAACAGGTGCACTTATTTAAGGCATAATCAGAGACACACAAGGTCAGATTACTGAGAAAACCCTCTCTTATTCAAGTACAAGCTCTACAGAAATTGCATCCTGGACACCAAGGACTAGATCTGCAGGTGTACTTAGGGATACAAGGCTTGTACTTGCTAAGAGCCCCATAAGAGACTGTAGGAAAACAGAAAAGTCTTTCTCAAACAAAGCCTGATTCCAGCAATTCACCTTTAAACACTTAGCATTAGCTTTTCAAAATATTCCCCTCATCAGACTAGGGAAAGACAACACAGAAATTCAACATGCATTCTGCCAGATTTGGCATACAACTTTCTCCTTGAAATTAAGGAGTCTTTTCACTCAAGTGAAAGTAGTCCCTTCTAGCAATTTAACTTTACTCCTCAAACTTGTTGCACAATTTCTTCTGCTATATTTTCTTGTGACTTTATACCTATGCAAAATCTTTTTTCTTTCTGAATGTACCTGCCATTCCCAAGATAATTCAACAATTGAGAAATAAAAATAACTAACCTTTTTTCCCATCTTCTCGTGGTCTGTAATTATTTTCCTTTTCCAAGGCTCTTCCAAATGTTCCCCTAGGAACATTTCTCTTACATGAATACTACACACCACAGAGGAGGAAAGGAAAAGGACTGCAATATTGGCTTTGTAAGAGCTCACCTTAGGTTCCCTTCCTCTCACTTAAAAACACCTAGCCTACTATGATTTAAGGAGATTACTGCTACGTAATTCTAGATTTTTTCCTCTTGTCTCTGTGAAGAGCTCAGATTTGAGGCATGTGAGTTAAGCAAGCAAGGAGAGGAGATGGTGTGAGTGCATGAAATGTGCCTTATCCTACAGTGGAGAATGTGAATCCTGCCACGGACAGGAAGTAAAGGATCTAATTGAAAGCATGCATGTCATTTGAAAGCTAGTGGAGAGTAAGGACCAGTTGCTGAGCACCTGAAACTCCAGGTGCAATTAATAATTCAGCTGCTTAACATCTACTGAAAAAAACCCATATCCTACTTTATAAAAGATTCCATTTTAAAATATCTGTCTCTCAGGGCAGTTCATTTATCTATTGATCAGATTAAAAGAAGAATGTGTTGGAAACCTACACACAGCTAAAAGGAAGAACCAGCATGGTAGTTTAGAATAAAAGCTTGCCCAACAGGCTCTGAATTTCATGTTGTAAATTGGCAAACATCTGGCTTGAAGAATGGTATTTGAAAGTAAAAAAGACATTCTGAAAATGGATTCTGAAAAATTTTGTCTGGTTTAGACTTCATCTGTTTATATATCAAAGGACACTCTTCCTAGTGGCTACATGTCAATCTCTTCTTTCTGCCTTCTACACACTCCAAAAATGATTTTAGGATTGAATTATCTGTCAGCTTTGGATAGCCTGGATCTCTAGTGCAGAGTATATACAGTCACTTTAAAGACATCAAGAAGAAGCTATTGCTCACATTATGCAAAGATGATCAAAAAAGTGTGCCTAGAGAATGATAGAGGGCTGTATTATTTTCTGTTTTACAAGCTAAGGATGTGTCTAACTGAGAGCACCCATAGCCAGATGTATCATCATCTCACAAAAACCAGCTGCAGGAATGGAAAGACATGAGACAGACAGTGGTCATGAATCGTCCTACAAAAGCTTTAATATGAAGAAGGACTGAAAAGATGCAAACTAGAGCTGGCAGGAGACAGACACAGAGGGAAATGAAAGACTGTGGAAGAACTAGGTACAGCACATCTGAAACACAGGAAGGAAGTCTGGTTTTTTAAATAGATTTTCTTTTGAATAAAATAGGAAGTGATTAAAATGTGGAATTTTTTTTTTTCTGCATGTCATCTCAGGGGTCAAATGTTACTCAGATTCAAAGGAAGATTGAACAAATAAGTGTATAATGGGAACATTCATTAGAAAGGGTGCAGGCTGGGATATCAAACTCTTATGCTTCAGGGCAAAGGTCCCTCATCAACTCTATAGAATTAGAAACAAGACTTTTATAAGCAGTTATTCTGGCAGGCAGGGAAAGAATTGTGAATTCATTTATAATGCCTTTGACCTAAAACACAAGGGGAGGATATAGATGCAAAAAAGAAATAGAAATGAAATTAGTAAACAGACAAATGAATTAACATGTAGCTACTGAGAAAGAAAATCTCCAACTTACTCCTTAGCAAAAAGAAAGGGATGAAACATCAGTTAATCAGCCAGAGAGAAACTTGAGGTTCTGAGGTTAGGCCTAATGAGGTGGAACTACGAAAAGACAAGAAAAGTGCTCCAAATGTTTGAGTAAAAGAGCATTACATTTATAGAGAGGGTGAAACAGAAATGTGACATATTGAAGAGATGAATGGATTTTTTATTAAAACAAAAAAACACAGAGCAGATGCAATATGAAATGTTTAAAAGTTTTGTTAATATAAGTTGATGGTTTACCAGGGAGGCAATTTGTCTAAATGATTTGCTATATGTACTTTCCCATCCTAGCACAGGCAGAAGGTAACATAGAAATGATCACTCCCCAACTGACTGAAACTTGTTGACAGGAAAGGGTGATGAAACCTGAATTATGTGGTTTGTGCACAGAAATGATAATTTGTCAGGGCTGTTTGACACTGGCTTCCTCGGCCAATGAATTCTCAAAGAAGGAAGGCAGGAAGATAAAACCTGAAACCTATTTTCTGTCTCATGAGGCAAATTAGAAGAACGGATTCTGGTTGCAGAGTTTGCTGTGTTATTAACTTCTCTCGACTCTGAACACTGCCTATGTTGATGCACAACTTGTTGGTAGCTGGAGTGATCTTTATTATCATAGCTCATGACTACAAGTGAGCCATAAGCCATGTTCCAGCCCAGGCCATTTTATTATCTTTGTGTGTTTGAAGTCAAAAGGACCCCCCTTTTTGACAGGACAAACTTCTAAAAACTGCAGGCAAAAAAAGTCTGAGTCACCTTACAATTATTACTGAAGTAATGCCCATAAATACCCTTAACCTTTGTGTTTAGCATGGTAACCTTCAACCTTATAAATTCTTGTAAGAGAATCTCTGTAATGATGTAACTGAATTATAAGATCATGGTGCTGCATGATCAAGCATATTACTGTCAGACCTATTACATTTTTTCCCAGTGTGTGGGACCACACAGATTCATTTGACAAAAGGCAAGCAGGCAGGGAGTGGGGTGTGTGACAGCTGGAGGGTGTGCCCGTGCCCCACAGCTAGAGGTGCATAAAAACCAGAGGTGAACAAAACACCAACCTTGCATCACCTACAATGGATCATAGACTGAGTCGACAACTTGGGCGTGGCACCCCAGAGTGGGCTACTGGTGTGGCACTGGACACTGGTGGGGCAAGCAAGGGAGTGAGTTCCCAAGGTAAGAGGTGGATAACTTGTGAGCCACAGGGGATGGCCCCACCAGCCAGGGCTCATCCCACTGCCCTCATGGAGGGAGCAGGGCAGGCTGGAAGGGGGCAGCCAGGCGCAGCAAGTCCATGGGTGATGAGGTAGGTCTGAGGTCAGGCTGGGAAGCCAATTCATGGGTCAGGGGCAGTCCATCAGAAGGGTCCGCAGCCAAGCACGGGCATGGCCGCGATGCGGCTGCAATGCAGACTGGTTGGGACTCAAGGAGCCAGAGCCCAAGCTCAAAACCAGATCCTGTGTGAATGGCAGTGAGGAGAGACTTCACTGAGTCCTACCAACTTTCTCCCTAAGACCAGCAGTGGTGTCACAGGGCATTAGACTGGCCCTGAGCTCTGGCAGTCAAACCCCCAGAAGGGGCAGAGGGTGCCCTCAGGGCCCTGACATGAGGTAGAGACTGTCCTCATCCATTTCTGCCAAACAGAAGTAGTACTGCTGTTTTCTTGTACCACAAGTTACAGTTCTGGGGGTTCTCTTTGCAGGTCTCACCCTTTGCCAGAAGCAGTTCACAAGAGCAGCTGTACCCACTCAGAGGACGTGTCTCCTGAGAGCTGCTTCCTGCAAGGGCTTTTAGCAGATGCACACACAACTGACTTAAGAGTATTGCTTCCCCCAGGTACTTTCATCAGCTTCCAGCAATCTCCAGGTCACGGAGTTCCTGCATCAGGAGGGGGGTCTTTAGGTGTGGCGTCTTTAGGTGTGGCAGCCCAGATTAATTTTTCATACATGAATTTCTCCAATTCCCCTAAGAGCCAGCATTGGCACTGCGGGTGCCCGCAGCATTCTGTAGCAATGAGATCACCTTTTTATCATTCCTCTGGCTCTCAAATTCCTTTATGAATCACTCTAAAAAGCAGAAACTATGAATCTGTGTAGCTAAATCACTGCTGAATTCTTACCAGTAACTGAGAACAGACCTTGATCTAGAAGTATCAGTTGCTTTGAACGATTTGATACTACTGTGCTCACATGCAAATATAAAATTTTGGGCTTAGAAATATTAGGAAAACTACTTTTGGGAAAAAAATGATACAATGTGTTTCACTTACATAAAATCTGGCAGCCAAAATGTTGAGCAGATTAAAAAAAGGAAGGTAAGGAACATGTTAGTAAAAAAATTATTGCATGGAGACACCTCCAGAGACTCCAAGAGCAGAGCAATCACAGTGTCAGTGCCATTTATCACCAAGACAAGACTCGGTGTTCCCACTGTAACCTTGTGTTTCTATGGAGAACGCCTTCTTTAGTTTTCTCCCCATTTTGATTGATACAATACACCAAATATGCTCAAATGCTGTTTCCAGACTCAGTCAAGGTTCCATGATAGAGAAAAAGTACACAATTTGTCAGTCAGCAAAGAAAATTACCTTACAGTCACTGTATTTGGGATATTCAGTGCAATATATAACTGGGAACTGCTCACTAACTCTATGGATTATGGGGAAATTTGAAAAATAACACTGCAGAGCTGGGACAGATCAAGACATCAGCAGAATGCTATCATCCTCTGATGCTGTCAAACACAGGGACTTTTCCCCATGTCTCTGCAATGGTAATGTGCAAGGGGATGAGGATGCTCTGCTATTAAACCTTAGTCACATTGTCTTTTGAAGTGCAGGAAACCCTGTAACACCAAGAAAAAATATTCAGGGATGGAGCATGAGAGCTTGTTGGCAAAGTTAGCTGGGAGTAAATGCCACAGGGCCCAGCTTAAGGTGGCACATACTGTGTATTCCTAGCCTACCCTGAGCTGCTCGAAGCACCTCCAGGCTGTTGCTGCTCCCCAAGAGCAGCTTGTCTTGTAAGAGATGATACCCACTTCCCTATCTGATGCAGAAAGCTGATGCCAAGTGCTCTGCTGGCTTTAAAACACTGAAGGAAAAGGAAGACTTCATTTTCCACATGATTCCATTTCAGGTGTTCTCTGTCAAGGGTCATCTCGAGGGCTTCTCCTCATGATTCCATTTCAGGTGTTCTCTGTCAAGGGTCATCTCGAGAGCTTCCTGTACACAGAACATTGCTTTTGAGTTTTTGAGTGGGAAAATGAAGAGTTGCATTTCATACTTTCAGGAGATCATTTCAAGACAGGGTTTCTGGTGGAGTTAGTGAAGTCACAACTGGAGCTATCAGGGCATCTCACCCCTCTCTTCCCCCATTTTTCTATTTAAAACCCATCTTCAGCACATGGGTCACTCAATTTGCCTATAGATGCTTACAGTGCATGTGTAAGGCATTACTATTCTCCTTCCATTTGTTTTTCCACAGCATTCCATGAAATAGCATGATGCCATTACCCTGGGATTTACTACTGCTCTGTTTTGCTCCTCATATCTCACCGTTCCAGAGCGTAGGAAGCTAACCTCCTGCTCTGTTGTCTCAATGCAATTTCCCTTATCACCTCCTGGGATATCTTCTTCGTAAGCCTTGGACTCTGCTTTAAATAACAATCTTCAGACTGACTTTACAAAAAGCACACTGTACTCCCCGCTGTCAGTGCAATGATAGATTCTGTAAATAAATGGATTATGGCACAAATCACAAACAAAAATTATTAACAGTGCCAGAAAATAACATTTGTATAGACTGTCAATTAACCAGCTGGGAAGCCTGCATATAGAAAACATCTGCATTTATTTCTACTGTATCAGTATTTCATTCAACAGTGCTGGGTTATTTCATTCCCTTGATGAAATGAGTGCACAGTGTGCCTATTAATGGAAATAAAATAAATGTACTGTGTGAGATAGGAGAAGATAGTGTGGATAGAAACAAGCACTTTTGGGGGAAAGAAAAGCAGCATTTGTATTTGAGGTTTTTTGCCTAAGATAGAGTGTTTGTGCATAATTTATCTGATGCATTTGCAAGGAGCTGTCTACTCATGAGATACGAATTTCAGGCAGCTAAAAACACAGGCCAAATCTCACTCAAGGGTAAGAGGATCTTTAAATCCCAGTACCCAGTCAGTCTCATCATGGCCACAGTGATGAAATGAACATTGTGTTCTCTAAAGTGGATTTTGTCACCACTGATTCACTGCAGAGTGATGATGTCATATATAAAAACTCTTTCTGCCCACTTCCCTAGATTCCAGCTTTCAACTATGAAAGGTAATTGAGCTGCAAAATTACCTCATGTATTTTGTCCAGTGGTGGTCACATACGTACAGGTCACATGTAAGTGGCATAGAAGTAGACATATAGGTAACATAAGGAGTGTTTACCACATGCATTTTCTGAGAAAAGCATGGAAACCAAGCCTTACTTCCATTCTTAGTTTCAGCTGTGATCCACTCTACCAAAAGCTGAAGGGACACTAGAAGGGAAAATAGGCATTTTACAAGAGCGTGGCACATGTTACATCTTGGCTGCAAAAAAAAGGCTTTATTTTCTACAGCTCCTGCATATGTCTGCAATGGCTGGACTTGCTCTTAAAGGTCTTTTCCAAATTAAACAATTCTGTGTAAATCCGGAGTACCTCTGATAAGGTTGTAAGGGATGCCATTTAAGAACATGGCCATAAATTCACTGGAAAACACTTGTCACTCCTGCAATATTATTTTCTAGGTCACAAAACTCCAATAAAAAGATAATATTTACAATATTATCTTTTTCTCCCTCAAAAGCATATGTATTTCCAGAACTGAAGCACTCCTCAGCACCTTTTAAGTTCAAAAATTTCAGCCAAAGGACAATTCAAATGTTCTACCCCAAATATCATTTACTCAAGAGCACAATTGTTCCACTGAATCACTTTTGTCAGGTAAACACTGCAAATGAAGACTATCCTATAGTGCAATGCATCATGAATAAACATTGTCAACAGAGCAATTTTGACCAAAATGAAAGACAGAACTTCCCAGGAAATAGAAAAATAATTTTCTAGGTAAATCATATAGTCCCTCTGGAAGTCACTCTGAAATTGCATTTCTTCCTCTTCAGCTTAAAATTCTGATTGTACTGAAAATAATGGAAATGCTCTTATCAATTTTATGAGAGAAGGTTTTTTTAACACAGTCTTTATAAAAGAATAGTGCCAGGAATTAGTCAGGAATAGCATTCACAAAGTTACAGCCTTCCTTTGGAGCTTGCAGATGGGTGGGAAATGTTTTACCCTCACTTCACCTGCAACCCTACTGGCTGTGAGTCAGAATTTCCATCTGGAGCAGCTGAGCCATTGATATAAATTAGCAAATCACAAAATTCACCCCAGCATTAGAAGAGGGGTCTTGTTTCCGTGAAATGTGTTGCCTTCTAATTTCATACCAGATGGTGGGACAAGGTCAGACCTCTTATCACTTGTGTAATTGCTCCTGAATTAGTCCATCTTCTCAAACTCTCTGACCAATTTAAAGCATTAACCTTCCACTAGGCAAGAGAAGGGCTAGGATGTGCAAACCAATTTCAGTATGTGTCACAGCAAGTTCCCCTGAGGGCTTTATCAGCTATTTGTTAATAGTTGAGGAAAAGGTTGATAAAAACAGCTGTGCAGAAAGATTAAATATATTTCCCATGTTAACATTTATACTGACTCTGAGTTCACAAATACCTCATAAAGTATTAGTTGTAAGACAGCATGTACCAAGGCTGTTTTTTAAAGCAATTACACTTAATTTGTCAATCAGAACCTTTCATCAGAAATTAAACAGGTAGAAGCAAATGAGAATTTATAGACAAATCCCTTGCCTCAAAATTTGCTTTTACAAACATTACACACAGTTACTACAAGAAAGGTCACTGAAATAATGGAATTTGGATGAACAGGCTGCAGGCAGCAGCAGTAAACATTTCTCTTTGCCCTGGTAGCTTAATAGTGTAAGCAGAGCAGGGGAATGCAGGGGAAGGTTTTGAATCCTCACTCTTACTGCTTGGAAGTGAACAGTGCAAGGTGGGTGCCAAGGAACAAGTACTTGCAAATGACTACATATCAAACAGCTATAGAGCAAATGGATAGAAAGGACCTGTAGAAGTTTCCTAGCTGAGTGTTTCTCAATGGTTTTTCACCACTGCCTCATCATATCTTAGATGGCACATTTTCCAAACAATTTTAAATCCCATAATGTTAATGAAATATGCAGCCAAAAACAAGAAAAAAAAAAAAAAAAAAGAATAAAAATGATACTATAAAAAATGAAAGCATGAATGATCCCATTTCAATGCACTTGTTGCTTACTTACAGAAGAAAACAATCACGACAAAACAAGACAAATCTTTATTTGCTTAAATTTTAGCTTCTTCAACTAGTAAATGGGGAGAAACATCAACATCATAGGCTATTGCTGAGTCCTAAATTTTGTGTGTATTATTTCTCACTGTGCTTGTTTAGACTGTCAGGGATGAAAATTACACAAATTTCTTCAGTGACACATGGACCAATCTAGTGGTCAGTTAAGCTGACTGAGTAGTCTGTTGGTCAAAATGTGACCCCTGTCACATTCAATCATTCACACTCAATTGACCCCTGTCAATTCATCCTGTGATTTCTTAAGAAAATGAAAACAAGACTCTTGTCAAATTTAGCTGTGAAGTTCTTGATTGCAGGTATCTGGGTTTGAACAGAGGCTGAGCAGAGGCATGATCAGAGAAGATTCTTCCTTCTGGAATTCATTCTTCCTTCCCTTCTAACACACTCCTGGTGCTTTGGTTGAAGCATACAGTTAAAGATAGATTGTATCAAGATAGTTTTGAAATATATGTTTGTTCAATTTGTGCAGATGAATATGAATTAATAATACTTGAACACGCTTCAGCACTAATGGAATCTTAAGATTTTTTACTCAAAGTTTCTCTGTCTGTAGGTAAGGACCAACTTTTACTCTTCGTTTTGTATAAAAAAAGGAAGATCATTTTCTCTCAGTTTAGCTTGCACAATAAGAAAGATAAGCAAATGGCTAGTAGTTAGGATAATTAAGAGGCAAATTATTAGATGTGAAAAACATTTTTTCGAATAATCCTCTGAAACACTCTTCATTGCAACACTTCAAGGCCTAACTAAAAGTTGCTCTGCATTCTGTGTAACCTTAGTTAGTGAACCTCAATTAACCAAAACTCCTTCTTAAGCAAACAGTTTAAAGTCCCGAGATGCTGATTAATTATATTGGAAATTCCCTCAAGCATTAAACCACTTGGTTATCTGAAATGGTTCTTTGCCATTTCCTGCATACAGGTAATCAAGCATATGATACATTACAGATGTCAGCTTGTTATTTTACCTAGTAACTCCAGAAATGAGCACTAAATTGGAAGGAATACTGTAGCACAGTTATCTAAAGTTATAGATAAAGTGAACAGAATTTCTATTTTCAAGACCTTGCAGCTCCTAATGATTATTTTAAATTATTCCTTACTCCTCATGAGAAATATCTGGCCTACAGAGTTATCATGTTGGCCTTGACACCATGGGCTAATTAGATGTTAAGCACAACAGCTCAAAAAGGAAAAAAGCCTTCTCCCAACATTAATTCTTAAGAGGATCATTTGAAGAATTTGTATGGCAGACTGTTCCTGTGCAGGGTGCACAGAGGAAGCCCAAGAAACACCAGCACTGCAGATAATTTCCATTCAGCAAGAGAGCCAAGCACTGTGGGAATGAGGACTCTGCCAAAGCCTGGACTGCAATGGCCGTGTGTCTCTTTTAGAGAAACACCTGGGTCAGATAGCAACCCTCAGGGGCTGTGACCACTCTCTTGACTTAGCTGAGAAATGGAATCTTCCCTGTCCCATGAGAGGCTGGTGTGAAGCCACTTGCCTGCCTGCTCTTTTGAAAAGCAATTACAAATTCCTTCTCTTAGCTATTGCTCAGGTTTCTTTTTTTTTTTTTTTTTAATCTGGATTATGTTATTTGTATGCAATCACTGGTATAGAAAAAACTTTTAACCAGGACATCTCCATGGATGCTAATTTAGCACAATTATACTTAATGACAGTGGAACTGCTTAACAGGGGTCTATTCATTTAGTGATACACAAACGAAGTATCTCAAGCTCTTAAATCAGGGTGAAATGCCAAACTTCTATTACAAACAGAGATTCCAGTCATAATAAGGAAATAAATACCAAAGACAAATTAAACCCTGTGAGTAATCTCCTTATTGCTGTAGTTTTGCTTTGATGGCTACTTTATGTCACGGCAAGTCTTTTCAGAAGCATTTTTGTGTCTCTTTATCAGGATAGCTGTTTAATTGAGTTGGCTGTCTACCAGTTCAGAGAATTCTACTGAACTAACACTCAGATTTGTTTAGTGGTTTCTAATCAGATGTGTAGTTGTGATGTTCCTGCAGGTCTTTCAATAAGCTTATGTGCTGAAGAGTACAGGCTGGTGCAGTGAAGAAGGTGTGTTGCAGATATTATACATTCCCTAGGGTACCAGATTGTTTTTCTTCCTTTCATATTTTATATAATTATTACAAATCACTATTGGAAGAAATCTATGTTTTGTTTACAGTAAATAATTGTATATCTCTGACCTGGATGTTCAGATTAAGAACAAGAAAATATGAAACTAAGAAAAGAAGTCCACAATAAATAAGGGAAAAGTGGCTTAATCACTATTAAAATTGCCTAGCAGCTAGGATGGCTATTTTTTGCAGTGATACACCACCAATCCAAATCACTCTAGAAATAAAGGCACAAACTCAATTTCCATTTAGTGCTGCAGGTTATCTGCCACAAAAACCCGACAAAGAGATGTCTATTTGAGAGGGGGAAAAAAAGGAAGAATAATAAATTACTTCTAGAAAGGAATTAATGAATATTTAATGATAGCTTTACTTTCAGCAGCCCACGTGTAATTTCAAGACCTAAAACCAAACTTGGCTGTTCATGTGCAGATTTTCAGGGTGTGAAAGAACAGGATGGTCTTCATCTTTTTTGAAACACCTACACCTGCCCCAGGGCACTGAGGACCCTGGATCTTGTGCTGGGGGGGTGAGGAGAGAGAGTTTCTACTGTTACAGCCAAAGATTAAGTGGCCATTGTGCAAGAGAACCCTGATGGTGTCATTGTCCCCCATCTCCACATCCACCCTCCCCATCCTCACTACAGCACCAGAAAAAAGGCATGGACATGAATCCTTTCCTGCCAAGTTTTCTCTCCTGCCTCAGCAATCCTCTGTTTATGTGAAGGTATATTTCAGATAACAAAAAGGATTGAGAGAAAGGAGTACACCATCTGGTTTGTGCTTCTTGAACTTCAGAATTCTTTTCTTTCTTCATGATAGATTTTTTTGGTTTCCTCTCTTTGCCCACTAAACTCTTGAAGTGAAAATATGGAATTTCCTTCCTACGCAGGAATATTTGGCATTTTGGGGAGTAAACATATAGGCCCAGCTCTGCATCACTCAGTGAGGCTTTTAAGGTACCACTGTCTTCATCAGATAACAGCTTGTTATTGTTGGTTACATCATAGAAATAATTTTTCTGAAGCATGTCAAGGCTAGAAAGTAGCCAGCTTTAGCTACAAAGATGTATTTTTTTTGTGTTACTGTCTTCAGAGGAGGAATAGGATTATTTGTCTGTATGCTCTTTGTACCTTTTGTCTTTCTTCCCTTGTTTTGCCATGGCTTCTTTAGGACCCATGTTGAGCCAGACTGCACCTGAGAAGAAATTTGTTCCTTAGCACATCAGCTCCAGGAGCTGTAAAAATGTAAGAGCACTGCTGGAAATGTCTCGCTCTCTGAAATACACAGCAAACTGTATGCATTACTTGAGTAAAAAAGATTCCAGCATTCCTGTAGTGGTAGGACATGGGGCAATGGTGTTAAACTGAGAGAGGGACAATTTAGATTGGATATAAGGAAGGCATTTTTAGTGAAGAGGGTGGTGGGGCACTAAGAAATGTTTCTGAGGGAAGTTTCTCACACTGGAAATGCTCAAGGCCATGTTGGATGGGCTCTGAGCAACCTGGTTCGATGAAAGGTGTCCTTTTCCATGGCAGAGGGTTGGACTAGATGATCTTTAAATGTTTGTTTCAACAAGACATTCTGTGATTCTTGCCATTCAAATCATATTTCAGAATACTTCCAGTATGGAAATGCCCCAAGAAGCAGAAGACTATGACTTTTCTAATACAAAATGATGTAAATTTGCTAGTGAAATAGAAAGCCTATGTACAAAAGATCAGCATGGAATCTTAATATAAACTATATAGGATCTCCTGAACATTTTCTTTCCTGAGTTTCTGAACTCTCTGAGAAGGTGTTAATAATGTAAAGGATCTCAAATGATGAACATGGGTCATGTTGTTTGCAGAAAGAAAAGGTGATTTATTATTTACAAGAAGATCTATCAAATAAGATGTCAAATCACTGGTGGTTTTGTCCATACCGACAAGCTGCTGAGTGTATATATACCAGTTTCATACTTCAGTTTATCCTGACTCAATTTCATTCATAATTGACAACTGCATTTGCCTTTTTATATTTGCAATAAAATACCATGCAAACAAAATTTGTGAGTATACGTGCAGCAAATCTCCTATCAACACTGACTGGATGCCACATTTGGAATCAATTCACTGATTAGTTTGAGAGTGATTAATGTGAGTGCTTAATTTAAATCCCTGATTTAAAAACATTTATGGAATGAGAACTGACAGCCTAAATAGCACTTCAAAGTGCTACAACTGTTCCTTCCATGGATTCTGCTTTTGTGAAGTGTGGGGGTAAGTTTTTGCTCAGGTACAACATGCCATAAGGTGATGATGTTCAGATGCCAAATTTTTCAGCCCTTCTTGCAATAAGAAATGATAACTGTTAACAGGTTTTCTGAGGAAAAACTGGAAGAAAATCCACATTTTTCTTAAAACTGAAAGGAACATTAAGCAATGGCTGAATAGGGTACGAGGGTTAATATCACAGTATACCTACACTTGGAATTTCAGCCTGTTTTATGTCCCCTACTTCCAGCTAGGACATGACAAGTAAGATTGAATTTGGGGTTTAGATAATAAAACAAGTCCATGTAGAGAGTCCAACAGTTTCCTGGTGTAACTATTAATTCAGCTAGAAACTTTTCTCAGTGCTGTCCTGTCAGACCTGGTGCTTTCCTTCTCTGCACATTTCTGTGCTACGTGGATGAGAAACCCACAGTCCAGGCCCAGCCATGGCTTTCCCAGCTGTCTGCTGTGCAGTCCTCCAGGAGCAGCACAGAACAGATCCAATGTAATGAATGTACCAATGGCCAAATGTCAGGGCTGACACTGGAAAAGAGGGGTTCTTGACACTGGTTTTAAAAGATGTTATGAAAAAAAGAAGTCATAACATCAAAAAATGCTCACTTGGATAGACTATGAAGGAAAGAACCCTAGAAGATCAAATAATTTCAATTATTTCTTTTTATTAGGAGACAGCTGCGTGCTCCTTCTTGAACAGACTCAATACATCTTTGACTGAAAACATCCTCTTGCATCTTTGAACTCATCCAGTTTTGGTTGTTTGCCATGAGATACTGCCTTCTGATCCTTCTAAGGCTCTTCCTTTCTCAAAGTCAAAATCACAGCAGCATTTTAATAGCTAAAATAAATATTGAACACTCTCATATCTTAATTTATGTAAATATGGAATCTGTGTTTAGTTGACGTTTTCATCTGTTTAAATCTGCCTGGACATGGTGGAAGCAGACAGATTTCAATGGGAAATGAGAAATGTGCCCAGCTGAGGCCTCAGGCATTATGGATTTTTCCCCTCGCTAGCTCCTTTTGGAAAGACTCATTGGTTAAACCCAACATGTGTATAACACTGTCTACCAAGGTCCAACATTACTGTTCTGCCCACGCAGAATTCCCAGATATTTGGAAGGTGCACAGTTCAGAACTGATGTTCTCCTTGGCAACTTCATTTTTGTGAACTACTTTTGCAGCCTATAGCAAATTCTCTTCTATTTCTTACAGGTATATGCAACGTGAATAACTACAAATTTGTTGTGCTGCTCTGCCTATACCTGTCTAGGTAAGAAATAAAATTGCCTCTTTGTCCTATTCACTACTTGAGGCTGCCAATAAATATGAAAACTCACAGTAACCACCCACCATGATTAGAAGAGATTTTCATTGTTTTATAGCACTCATGCAACACAGGACTGACCTAAAGTGCTCAACGTTGACATGGATTATATTCAAATTAAAAATTGATGGGAGAAACCCTCCAAACCTCATCATTAGTTCTACCTAAGTAGCTCCACTTTATTTTGGAGTGAATTGAACCCTATGGACTTGGTATGTAGAATCAGGTAGAATGGAGTCTTGCCCTTTATTGCCTTCTGCCAATGGAAAAAAATTTATATTCATACTTGACTACTAGAAACGCACAATAGTGCAATTTTGTTAGAGTTATTCACTGTTCTTCAGGAACACAAAAAGCACAGGTTCTTTTTCCTTAAAAAAAAGAAAAAGAAAAAAGAGAGAAATCGCTCTGCAAAAACTTTTTCTTCATCTTTTAGAATAAGCTCATTGCAATCTATCTTCATTTAAACTGTAAGGGATCTGGCTTGGGTCCTGGAATAGACTCTGGTTCCTTTTAAAACAGGGAAATAGCTTCTAAATACATTGAGCTGCTTTTTAGAATTTATGAAGTAGAACACAAATCTAAGAGCTGGCAACATTTAGTGGTAATGAGGCAATTTTTACATGAGAGAGTTCATTACAGGATCAGCTCATGTTATTTTCCAGCAGCTGGAAAACAGAATCTTTCACAGACTGGGAATAAAAAATCTCACTTTAAAATTATCTTGTGTATACCCTAATACACAATTAGTATAAGATGGAAGCATAGCAGAATTCCTCCTGCTGCTTCTAATGCAATGGGCTTTTTACTGAAGGAAGCATGGGTGTTTTTCTGAAGGAAGAAGTGATGTTTTCCTTGTACAGTGCTGTTGTGCCAGCTGACCAGCAGCACATGGTGGAGAGTGGGTCTTGGCTGTGCTATACTCCTCTGCAAATGTTTTGAGACAATCAAAACTGTATGAAGCAGAACCTGTCCCCGTAGCCAATAAAGCACAAAGACAAGGATTGTGCCTGGCTCTGTGCTGCAAAGAAGAGAAATTTCCTTACACAAGCACATTTCTTAATAGCCTACCATAACTCTCCAAGTGGTCTTCTCTACTGTATTTTTGCCATCAGATGGCTTTACAGCAGAAGTATGGCCCAAGAGGAGCTTGAAGTCTCCTCCCTGTCCCAGAGCTGGAGTGAGTTTGCCAGCACTGAGCCATGTAGATGCAATTCCTACCCACCAGTTCAGTCGTACTATTCTTTAACCACTCGGATTTTGACCAGGACGAGTGGCAATAATGCTGTTTTTCAAAGTGACTGTATTGGCCAGCCAGTGGATGCTACTACAGGAGAAATCCCAGCTGCTTAGCTCCTCCTTTGCTTTTTTTTTTTTTTTTCTGGTAGTCTGCAGTGTGCATGCTGAGAGATTCTCTAAATGACCCAGGGCTGCACACACAATCATCCCAAAATGGGAAATATTTTCCCTTTAAGTTGCAGTCTGCTGCTGTTCGAAGTATTTTCAAAAGATGCTAAGACAACCATTTCACTTGCTATCCCCAAGTGTCCCCAAGTTCAAAAGATGCTTAAATCAGTTAAAAACAATAGGACAGCAAAACATCCCACTTCATCCTTTTTAAAGGCTGCAGAAGCCCAGAGGACAGCTAGAACTTAAGCTCTCAAGAGGAATCCAGTCATCCCAAGTCAGCTACAGCTCCTCACCAGTTACTGAGCTGGCTCCCACACTCAGTACTGGTGCAGAAGGGGCTGGTGGAGACCAAGGACAAAAACTGCTTCCCCAGCACTCAGTTCCCCAGCCAGCTGAGGCAGCTGGCTGTCATCACTATTTCCCTCCTCTCCAGGCAGGCATTATGCAAGGCTCAAACATGCCTTAGGAGTGAGGCCACAGAAAACACAGTTAGGGAATCAGGATGGGTTGGGGAAAGGACGAAGATGAACTGAAACCTATGAGGAGTTTTAAAAGAAGGGCATCTCTAAGAAGCTTATTTTCTTGCAGAGGCTTGCAAACCTTACATTAGCAGCCTGACTGAAGTCAACAGATAGGCAGGCTGGGCACAAACAGCAGTGGGAGTCAATGCCAGCAGTTATCACCATGATTCTTTGTCTTGGAAAAAAAAAAAATAATTACAGAGAACTACACAAGTTAGGTAATAAGCAATATTTTTTTTTAAAACACGTGGATTGCAGTGGCAAAAGTCAAGGAAGCTTGAAAACTCTTGACGGGAGTGTTGAGAAATCCCAAAGTGCAATGTTAGACTGCTAAACCAAGATAATTTTTTGTTTCAGACAGAAGATGCAAAAACAGAAAACAAAAACAACAGAAAAAAAAAAAAAAACCACACTAAAAAAAAAAAAAAAAACAAACACGGAAAA
>VZSE01015521.1:836027-960174 GCA_013398275.1 Promerops cafer
ACTGGCAGAAAAAGAACCAGGTATCTCAGCTGCAAAGAAGGCCAAACTGTGAGCTAGAAACAGATTGCCAAAGGAAGATACCCAAGCAAGTCAGCCAAGTATTTATTTTGATTTATACCAATGCTTGGCCCAAAGCCCCAAACACTTTAAAATATACTACTTGAACAGTAAGAGTATGAGTGAAAATGCAACTTCAGCTTCACATTAATTTTATGGCAACTTAAACTTATTGTTGACCTTTAAAGAGCAACTACTAATGGTTTGAATTTCTGAGACAAGTGAATAAGCGCCGAATGAGAAATACGAGAGAGAGAATGAGAAAGAAAGTATACTCCAATAAACCAATACCAGGAACTTTTCTGGTAAGAGTTTTTTGTTATTGAGACAAAGAGGCTGCAATTCTTGGCCTACAGCTCACCCAGGATGTATAGGTTTGCAGCAAGTTTCTGGCTGAATTTTTGCCTCTCTCTACAAGAATTCAAACTAGCTGGTAGTAGCAATTTCTGTCCTGAAATCCAATCTATAGCTCTAAGAGACTGTCATGTTGTCATGGCTCAGTGAGACCCAAAAAGAATTTCACTGTTGTTTGCAAACAGATTGATATGGCTGCAAGTCAGGGTATGCTCTCCTGTGCTGAAGAAGATATAATTTAACACTCTTGGACCCAATTTTACCCTTATTATAGGCAACCAAGATCTTTGCAGTGAAGTCAGTGGGCAGAAATCAGACCTCTTACTGTAGGCTGACAGACAAATAACAATCTGCTATGTAGCAGAATGTGATTTACCCTGCATGCTAAAAAAATGAGTTTAAATAATGGGATCAATTTAGTATCGTGGATTCTTCAGATATGGAGGACCAGTGGATTGAGATGCATAAATGACAACGCATTGATTTGAAAAGAGCCAAGATCATTTGGTGAACACCCTCCTACTCCTGGATGCATTAGAGATGCACTTCCTGAAGCAGTGAACAGACAACAGCACGAAGGATTAAAGCCTGAAATGGGGGGAAAGAAGCCAGAGAAGGGAGTTCTCCAAAGATTAATCTGCTATTATATTTTTAAGACCCCTTTGTTATTATCAGCTTAATTATAACTGGATTTGCCTTGCTTTTTCTTACTCTCTTGCTGTAGCCAGAACTGGCAGCAACACTGCAATCCTTGAAGCAAGTGCTGCTAAAAGGAAAATCCACAGGGAAGCCCGGTGTGTGGCTTTCCAGGCGCTTTGCATGCAAGGAGTGAAGCCGTGGTTAATTACCTGCCTCCAGCCACTCCTTAAAAGCTGAAGAGCTTTTCTTTGTATGGCTACAGTAGCCATGGCAGCTGCTCATTTATTAGTTGCAGCACACATGAGAGCAGGCTGGGTAACAAGACTGTGTGCAAGGTGAAGATGGCAAATTTCTATTTCAAAAAAAAAGAGGCCAGTAATCTGTTTACTGAGAGCAGGTAATGGAGGTGCCAATCAAAACCTGAAACTGTCACGCATTTCACCATTAGGGAAGAATGACTAACAACTGAATATTGCATTGAAGTACACAATTATGTTCTGATCTAACTACCCCTGGCATCTGATAATACATCCTTCACTAAAGATGGGCCTGAGTCCATCATTTTTGTCTCAAATTTGAAGAAATCTTTGACAATATTAGTTGTATTCAGACCAGGATTTGGAGCTAAACAATCTGACTGCAGAAAAACAGAGACTCTTGCAGTGAATTTCCCTGATATTTTACAGTTTCAGTGGGGAAGGGTAAGAGTGGAGAAGAAAGGGCACTGTTTGATATCACAGTACAAACATTATTGCTTCTGTCTCTGCCAGAAAGTTGTCACTGAAAGAATAAGGTGCAACTGTTTTTAATGTGTATGTCCACATGAAGAGATCATGATGAGCAGCGATCCTGTTCTCAGTCCTTTCTCCTGTGGAAAAATCCATTATCACTGTGCTTGCTCTCCCACATGGGCCTGTAGGGCAATAATACTCAGTTATGGGACTATTTCACTTCAGTTATTTATAACTATTTCACTGTCCTCTTGCCTGACATTCCCATAACTAACACCACTGACCAGCCAGATATTCCCAGCCCTGCATCACCTCCCCAGATGTTGCCATTCCAAATCTCCTGTCAGTTGTGTGCCAGGCAAGCTTAACACCTGATTTTTCTCAGCAGGTTTTCTCCTAAGTGTACCTGTTCCCAAAGAGCTCACTCTCACATCATCATCTCCCTTGCAAGGGAGGAATTGCTTTTAATTTCATCCAGATTTCACAGCAACTAGCACCTGCTAGCTGTTTTTTGCTGGGACATTTAATATTCAACCCCAGTTCTGTGCTATCTTTTGCCTCTACAATTCCAGCAAATGAGGACATGCATTTGCAACATGATACGCAGCCTTTTGTCAGCAGATGCTTTGAACAATCTTTGAACAATCTCCTCCATGTCTTGGTAAGATTATTTCCTACTGAGACAGGAACAAGTGGGGCATGGGAAACCAAAGCCCTGGAAATGGTGAGTTATAATTGCTTTGGGAAGGCATCCGCTTTCCATAAAACCTGCCTGTCTAAAACATGTATTCAAAATGGGCTGGCTACTCTGTTAGACCCTCCCAAATTCTCATCTGCACACAAAATAAACAGATGAAACACACAAACCTCTCAGCTTCCAGCAGAGGCCTGCTTCCTTAGAAACACTTGGCATTTCTGTGGGGTCACAGCCGAGACCAGGTCTGAATCTGGCAGAGAGCAGCTCGTTTAGCATAGGGCTGGTACCTGTATTGAAGAACACGTTAAATCTCTGCCCAAGAGCACAGTTTGGAATTTGTACCCTGGATTTCAAAGGAAGACTAATTAGTCACTGTATAAAATGAAATAAAATTAAATAATCAAATAAAATAAACCAAAGAAAATAGTAATACACAAAAGAGAATAAATTTAAAATTAAATTAAATTAATTTAATTAAATATATAAGGTGTTTGGCATTGGAGCTTAGGCTAAACTAGAACTAACATATAAGACAATAAAAAGCATGGGGTGTTTGGCATTGGAGCTGACTTAATCCAATGAAAGATGACCACTAGTTGACTTGTGGCTAATACACAAGAGCCATTTCTGAGTCTCAGGCAGAGGAATCAAATGTAGGAAACGGGATATTTACATAGTTTAGTTCCTGAGATAAAAGAGCTACCCAAATTTCATTTAAAGCTCAAAACGGAGCAACATTTCCCTCAGTAAATCACAGTCCTGCAAAATAAAAAAAGCAAAATATTCTTCCTGCTCCACTCTCCCTGCAAGGGGGTGACTATAAGAACTATCCACAGCTTGCAGGGCTAAGGCTTAGGTTTTTAAGGTATGTAATAGAACTTGCCTCTACAATTTCCATCTCTCTCTTTTTAATTACCAAAGTTAAAAGTAGGTGCAGACACAGAAGAAAACTGCACCAGTATAACCTAATGGTAGGCGGGCATGCTAGTGAAATTTAACTTGCTGTGTGGCAGAAGTACTGAACTTGGTCTGAATGAAACATTAATAGAAGATTGTGTATGAAAATATCACACGACTGGATGCTTCTGAATACATGGTGTGGGAGTGCAAGGGACTGACATCTACAACACAATGTGTTAGTGACTGAAATCAACTTTGTTTAAAATAAATACCATTTTCCCCTTCCATATGGTCTCTTGCTGAGTTTTGTGAAATTAATTTTTTTACATGCTGCTTTGGTAGAAGGATCCAGGAACAAGTGATTCTCATTCCAAAACAATTAGCACATGACTAGGGAACAAATCTGTCAGTACATCAGTCTGGAGACTAAACTTGATGCAATTCTCCTACCTTAGGTACTTTTAAAGAAAGTATTCTAGAAACCATTTCTCTCACCCATTTAAGTCCTTGGGATCACTGCCATACTGCATGCAGTGAAGTCTTGCTAAATCAGCAGGACAGACTGTCACAAGAAGTGGTAGCACAGAATGGTGGTGCAGAATGTTTTAAAATGCACACACATACTAATCAGGGGTGATATGCACAGATCTTGAATCACTTTGCAAATTAGTAATTAAAAAAGCACCATTCCTAGAAAGTCAATTGACATTAATGAACTATTTTGAAAGCAAAAATTACCCAAAATGCTGGCATAGAGAATCATAAGAAATTAAAATCTTCCAAGCCCTTTTCAGTAACACACAAATTTGAGCATTTCAGAAGCTTTGTTCTTATTTCAAGATGCTTTAGATTGAAGATTCATTAAATCTCCCTTCTTCTTTCAAAACAATTTTGGTTTCACACAACATAAATATTTTCATAAGCCCTGGAATGAGTAAATAGGGATAAATTCTTTGTACTGGGGCAAGAACATTGGAGATCCATAGGACACACCACTGAGCCCAAGCAGTTTCCAGGCAATTTCCAGTCCTCATCCGTGATTTAGAAAGAGACTTCTGATATGACAGTGCTCTGCTTTTCTGTTTCTAAGCTCAGCTCTGCAGAAGCAGCAGAGTTCTGACATTTTCAAGAAATTATGAAAGACATAGATACACAAGGATGCATTTTCATAGATACCCAAGGATGTCTGCTTTAGAAGGGAAACAGATTTGGGAGACAAGGAAAAAGATGACAATGTATTCGGCAGCTTATATAATTTCTGTTAACTTCAGCATGATCAACAGCTAAAATGAAGTGTCTATTTTTACTTCTTGTATACTTCTGAATAAATGCTGACCAAAAATGCCACAGTGAAATGATAAGTTTTCCTTCCTATTTGTTTTTGATTTGGAGGAGCACCTAAACAGTATATGACCTAGTAAGAAAAGGAGTTGAAACTGGAGAGCATATACACAATTCACTCTTTTTTTTCCATTTTATTGCTCTGAAGCAATAAATGCACCTCCTCCATTTGTTGTGGTCAGTTTAGCTAAACTTGAAATAAAGATCATGAAAATGTGCTGCTGTATCTCTCTCAGCACCTGTGCCCACTCACGCTGTACACCTGGCAGTCCTGTGGAAGCTGCCACCCTGCCACACATGGTTGAAAAACTGGCTTGAGGCATGACTCTAGCCCATCACAACGGTGTGCACAAGCAATAAATATGCCTTAGCTCAGAGACAGCAGCTAAGAGCTCACCTCCGAGCAAAGTCTGCCTGCGGCAGCTACAAAGAGCCCTGGCTATGACAAAGCCCTGCCCTCTGTTGGAAACGGAACCTACCTCCTATGATCAAAGGCTGGAGAGCACAGCTAAGCTGCAGGGGCTGACAGATGCAACTGAGAAAACCTTTCCGCTTTAAATCCATTACTTTTTCCATTAGAGAGAGCAACACCTATGTAACTGTTTTGCAGACTAGTCTGTGGAGACTTTCTGATTACCCTTTTAGTATCTTACAAGACAATCAACAACCAACTTAGCCAGACTTTTAGCAGCCACTCAGTTGTCTTCTTACACAGCTTTCTCCACCCATGTTATCCCCTAACACTAGAGAATGAAGTTTTAGGTGATTAGGAAGGATCATACCAGGGTACCATTAGCATACTGTCTGTTTCAAAGCCAAAAAGGAAGCACAACAGTCACCACTCCACATTCCCTCCCCTACCCACTATGACAGGAGCTAAACACTGCTGTTTACAGTGTTACAGCAGGAAGCCAACCTGCCAAGCTTCTAGCAGAGCAGAGGACTGACTTATTTGCCTTCTCTTCCAAATTCCCCTGGCATTTGATGCCTACCCTACCTGCCCTCCAGGTAAAGGTCTTGTGAATGGAAGTTATGTCCAGATCATGGGATTCCGAAAGGAAAAAATGGCAAGTTATGACCCTAGAAGGAACTGTGCCTAGGCACCAGTCTAATGCTATACTTCTCATTCACCTCACCCTGATCCTAGTCCTAATCTAACCCTAGGCCTGGGCTAAGACTTCTGCCCTAGGACAGGCTAACCCTCCAGGTGTCCATTACTGACATTAGAGTCCTGCTGGCAAGAACCCTCACTAGGACAACCCAAACCACTTTGAAGACTGTGTGATTAGGTGACCTCACGCATGGCTGGTGGCAATCTTGTATTAAGGAAAGTTTTGACTATACAGGCACTGGTCTATGAGACCCAAATACGTCTTTAGTAATGCATCATAGGTAGCAAACAAAGAACATGGCAAAGGGAAAAGGCAAAGGGAAGAATGAACAAACTGTGTCCTGGGCTTCTCTTTGCTCTCAAGCACTTTAAGATTAAATTGCGAGAAAGGCAATGATTTTGTTTGCCACAAAAAGCCTTTTTCCTCATAAGTCAGATATACTAAGCATTGTCAGGACAGACCTAGAAGTAAAAAAGCCTACAGACACCCAGTGCTAAGCACCAGAAGGAAGCATGGCAGCTCTTCTCCTGTTTGCTGAGAGAAGGTCCTGCCTGATGCTCCTGAGGCCCGTTCCACCAGCACCCCCATCTCCTGCAGGCACCTTCCGACCCGCACTGCTTGAGCTGGCTCAGCACCAGGCTCACAGGAGACGCTGCACATCCACAGCTCTTCCTTAACGTGGCTAAACAAATAGACGAAAACAACTTAAAGCCGGCCTGAACACATCACCTATACGCTGCCGCCCTGGCCTCTTCCCACTGCAGAGCAAAAACCAAAAAGAAACCCTTGCAGGGGACGGAGCCGGGGGAGGGGCGGGGGGAAAGTTCATGAGGAGGCCACGAGGCCAGGTCGCGAGAAGAGCCGGACTGGTGTCACCGCGCAGGCACCGCCGCGGACTCTCGGGGACAGCCCGGTTGCCGCCGGCCGGGCGCAGGATGTGAGCTCACGGCGCCGCCCCTTCCCCGCCCGCCCGGCGGTGCCGGTTCCGCCGCCCCGAGTCCCGCTTCGCTCCCTCTCACCGCCTCCGGGGCCGGGGTCCCGGCTCCGCCTGGGCCGGNGCAGCGGGGCGGACCCGGGGCTGCGTGAGATCCGCGCTGTGTTTGTCCGCAGGCAGACGCGGGAGAGCCCCGGCGCGGTGTCCGCGGCCGGAGGAGGTGCCGCCATGGGGAACCAGCTGGCTGGCATCGCCCCCTCGCAGATCCTCTCGGTGGACAGCTACTTCTCGGACATCCACGACTTCGAGTATGACAAGAGCCTGGGCAGCACCCGCTTCTTCAAGGTGGCCCGAGCCAAACACCGGGAGGGCCTGGTTGTCGTGAAGGTGTTTGCCATTCAGGATCCCACCTTACCCCTGACGAGCTACAAGCAGGAGCTGGAGGAGCTGAAGATAAGGTTACACTCGGCACAGAACTGCCTCCCCTTCCAGAAAGCCACCTTGTCCGAGAAGGCTGCCATGCTTTTCAGACAGTATGTACGGGACAACCTTTATGACCGAATTAGTACCAGGCCATTCCTGAACAACATTGAGAAAAGGTGGATCGCTTTCCAGATCCTCACTGCGGTGGACCAAGCGCACAAATCTGGAGTCCGCCACGGTGATATTAAAACAGAGAACATCATGGTGACCAGCTGGAACTGGGTTCTTCTAACTGACTTTGCCAGTTTTAAACCAACTTACCTTCCTGAAGACAATCCTGCTGACTTCAATTATTTCTTTGACACATCCCGGAGGAGAACGTGTTACATCGCTCCCGAGCGCTTTGTGGATGGCAGCATGTTTGCCACGGAGCTGGAAAACATGCGAGACCCTTCCACTCCTTTGGTAGACTTGGCAAATAGCAATCAGCGAACAAGAGGGGAGTTAAAACGTGCAATGGATATCTTTTCTGCAGGTACTTGGAGCTATCAGGTGTTGTTTCTGACTAATGCAGTGCAGAAGAGCTTAACTGGGGTTTTTTGATTCCTTTTTTTTTTTACAGCGGGCTTGGAGAACAG
Organism: Promerops cafer; assembly: GCA_013398275.1. Taxonomy (NCBI): domain Eukaryota; kingdom Metazoa; phylum Chordata; class Aves; order Passeriformes; family Nectariniidae; genus Promerops; species Promerops cafer. The sequence continues at coordinate 843,854 of VZSE01015521.1, forward strand.
CTTGTTAAAAACTCGCATATTTTAAGCATAAAGACCCAAACCTTTTTCACTCCCAGAAAAATACAAAGACAACATAGTAGGCTACATAATTTAAGTGTATCGCTATTATCTGAGGAGAGAAATCACAGACTATTCTGTTATGGCTCAACTATGCTGTAGGAAAGAGGTGGTTCTTCAAGGCACAGGCCATCATCTTCTGTTGGCAGAGGAGCATGTGCCTCATGGGGCCTGAGAGGAGAAACCAGTCAGTGGCCCAGTTCTGGAGGGACTGACACAGCTTTCAGGGTAATTTGGCAATACTGGCTCTAGAAGCCCCTTCTCATTTTATTTTCCCCACAGGCACGAAGTGGGAGCAAAGTCCTGTTATGGTCCCACTCACAAATACTAGTTAAGAGTTTGACTGTTGGAGATTGCCTTGAGTCTTGCCCTTGTCGTGAAAGTCATGAGTTTAGCCCTTGTTTTTTTGGGTTTTTTTCTCCCCTTAAAGTGATTGAAAATATGAATTTAAAGGAAATGGTTACTTCATTTTCCAAGTTGCTCTTATGGCCAAACTTGCAGGACACTCCACTGATAAAGCAGACTATTGGGAGCAAACTGCAGGAGCAGGTTCTTTGAAGAGAGACTTGTGTCATGTACACAACACTAGGGGTCTGTTTTTGGCAGTCGTGTGAGTGAATATATGCTGTCCCCCAGCATCAGCTGTGGGACCAGAAGTTATTTCTTTACCTTCTGTAAAAGGGCTGCTTAATTTTGACCTACTACCCAGTCCCTGCTGAGTTACCTCACTCTTCTTCCACATGACAGTGATGTGGGTTCCTTTTCTAGTGATGGATTTTCCAGCTGGCAGGTGGCTGAAGTCACTGCCTCATGTTTTCTAATTGCAAACTCCTCTGCTGTTGACATGCTTGAAATAAATTACTTGGAACATATTTCAGGGATCAAGTATAAAAGCCAGGTTTTGGAGCTTGAGATGTTATCTCCATTCTGCAAATTAATTTGGCAATGCATTTGCCTTATTTTTAATTGAGCAAAGACTTATTTAGGGTTTGTTCTTGTCTGCATATAGAAAATAAAGTTAAAGTGTCCGTTTATAATGCTCTGACATCTTGACTTCTTTTTTTCTTTCTGTCCCAGGCTGTGTAATAGCAGAGCTCTTCACAGAAGGTGTACCCTTGTTTGATTTATCTCAGCTTTTGGCTTACAGAAATGGCCTCTTTTCCCCTGATCAAGTCCTAAACAAAATTGAAGACCGCAGTATCAGAGAGCTGGTAAGGATGGACTACAGAATTAGAACTGTCTGTGTATTCTGTTTGCAGTTTATTTCACCTATTTCAGTGACAGATTGCTTATTGTTTGGGTTTGGGTTTTGATGTTTTTGTATTACAAATGTCTAAACCTTTGATCTTTCTCTCCCGCTCCCTCCTGCTTCTGCCTTTCTCAAGGTCACTCAGATGATCCATCGAGAGCCAGATAAACGTTTAGCAGCTGAAGATTATTTGAAACAGCAACGTAACAATGCATTTCCTGAAATATTTTACACTTTCCTTCAGCCCTACATGGCCCAGTTTGCCAAGGAAACGTTTGTGTCAGCAGATGAGCGTATACTGGTCATACGTAAAGATCTGGACAACATCATTCACAATCTGTGTGGGCACGATCGCACAGAGAAGGCCGAGGGAGAGACAAAAGAGAATGGGCTGGTTATTTTAGTGTCTGTGATAACTTCCTGTTTACAGACTCTCAAGTACTGTGATTCAAAACTGGCTGCTTTGGAGCTGATTCTTCATTTAGCACCAAGATTAAGTGTAGAGATTCTTCTGGATCGTATTACTCCTTATCTGTTACATTTCAGCAACGACTCTGTGCCCAGGGTGAGGGCAGAATCTGTGAGGACACTAACTAAAGTTCTTGCTCTCGTCAAAGAGGTGCCACGCAATGATATTAACATTTACCCAGAATACATTCTGCCAGGCATTGCACACTTGGCCCAGGATGAAGCCACCATCGTTAGACTTGCATATGCTGGTAAGAGGATATCCAGTCAAAAGTCCAAATCTTGAGCTTTTCTGTATTCTCTTAACTGTTTCTGTCAGTAAAACTCACCAGAAGTCTCAGAAGTGACTGCAGGTAATGACACCTGTACTCACATTTCATTAGCTCTGATTGTTTCCCTAAAATGGCCTAATGGAACTGAATAAATAAGAAACTAACATAAAGCATCAGTGTGTTGCTGGGTTGCAGAGCTGTTTTCCAACAGCATGAAATTTGATATGCAGGGGCTGAAATTAGATTATTTGCTCTGTAATAGACTGGCTTATACTGTAACAGATGTTTTCTTTAGATGTTATTCAGATGTGTGAGTTCTGCACGGTTCAGGAAGAAGCTTTGTAGTCATGCCCATATTTGCTGTTTACTATGTGCCCTTACTTGCTATGACTAGCACATTTTCACTGGGTTTTGGGTTTTTTTAGTTATAAATGTAGTTTTCAGTTGAAAACGTCAGGTGATGTTTTTCCTTTGTTTACTAAGTGAACTGATAAAACAAATTATTGAAGGCTTTGTATACTTAATGAATAGAACCAATTGCTTGTGGTCACCGTGATCAATTTAAATTTCAAACACATTCATGTATTTAAAGGTAGCCTAACTGAGTTACCTTCTGTTACTATAGTACACTTTTGGAAGTGGTCAGACTGGTGACTTAAGAGGATTTGGTCTGGGCTGTGGACAGGCTCCATTGACATGTTGCTGTTGTTTTGGATGACACTCAGAACGGCTGCTTAAGTGGGACTTCTGCCTTGAAGTTATTGTTCCTGTGCCAGCAGTGGCCTGACCCATACCATGCAGCCTGAGTTGCTTCAGCAGCTTCCAAATGGTGCAGAAGGGTGCCAAATGATCTGGATAGATACCCGGACAAATGTTCTAAAAGTGGATTCCAGGGTAACAAGTTGTTATTCCCTAGGATACACATCCTGGTGTGGTGGTTTGTTGTTATTTTGTTGCAGTCTACTATGTGGCAATGTTAGCAATGTGGCAGAATTCAGACTATTTGCACTTTACATTCTATCAAGTTACTTAGTTGCTAAACTGAGGGCTAGTTCTTGAAGAATTAAATTGCAGTTGTTACACCTAATATCATTAGGATTTTTCCACTTGTTTACATGAGAAAAGTACTGCGTGATTTGATGTACTTTGGTAGCTTTGCTGGGAGTCAGCAGAAGTGGGTTGACCAGAGCATCCTGTGTAATTTCAGTCCTGTTTGCCCCTCATGACTGGTGTTGTCAGTGGCTGTAATCTCTCTTCAGGGAGATCATCAGACTGATGTAACTGGGCAAAGTAGAACAATTCTTAACCAAAATGTTTTCCTTTGCAGAAAACATAGCATTATTGGCAGAAACAGCTCTGAGATTCCTGGAGTTAGTACAGCTGAAAAATCTGAATATGGAAAATGAACCAAATGGTGAAGAAATGGATGAAACATCTCACCCTAGTGATAACTATGACACAGGTAATGTCACTTTTTGCCTGCTTATAGTAGCAAATCATGGGCCGAAGTTCCTAGGTAGCACTGATCTCTCTCATCTCTCAAATTTAGCCTTCCTATTAAATGGGAAGAATGTTTTGCCTTGACCAGTATCAAAGTGTGTCTGTTACAGCTTCATGCAAGACAGACACCTCTGCTCTGAATGTTGTGAGAGACAAAAAAGTATATAAATGAGCATATTTTTCTTCTCCAGAGGTCCTCAAGGTATTTGACTGTGATGCTGTCTGCCTGGTTGCATATCCAGCTTCACTTCCAGCTTGTCTCATAAACAAGACAGCTGCAAAAACACACCTCTGTTCCAAGTACTGCTTCTGTTGGAGTGGGAAGCTTTGGAAAACCTGTCAAATTCTAGCATAGTAATTTTTCAGCAACCGTATTTTTCAGCAGTTCTTCCTTTTCTGTCCCTGTGCTTCACAATTCTTGTCTGTTTGCCTGGCAAAACTAAATGTGTGGATGCCATTGGCAGTCACATTACTGTGTATTAACTTTGTATTATAACTAGCACAGAGAATAAGTTAAAATCCTAAGGATGGATTTCCTTTTCTTTTCCCTTTGAAAAGACACGTGGTAGTAAGTGACCTGTGTGTCATCTCCAGTGCCTTTTAGTGTTGCATAAATTCCCAGAAGAATGCTGGGCAAATCTAAGCTGGGAAGAGTTTGTGGTTAAAAACTGTCATTTCTCTTCTGGGCTAAACAGATCAATCTGTGACTAATCAGAGTTGGTAAACATCCTGCACATATTCCATTTGGGGAAAAGGCAATTATCTCTTAACTAGTTGCAGGATGATACTTCAAAATAAAACAGCAACAAATCTACTAAAACCAAATATAAAAGATCCTCTTCAAATTCCTTCATTTAAGGCATGGGGTGCTCAGAATTGCTGAGGAGTAAGAGGGGAAGCTCCCTCATATGGGCTGTGTTTCTAAGAAATGCTGTCCCCTATCCCTTGAGATAGCTTGGAGATGAAGGAAGTAACACAAGGAAGAAAGAAGCTTGAGTAGTTCTGTCCTTTTGACCATATTAGAAACCAAGCATGAGAAATTTGAACCTAGGAGGCAGATTTTTCATGTGGCTGATAGACAGGGTCATAATAGAAAGCAAATTAGCTGGACTTCTGACTGCAGGCGAATGATAATCACCCCTCAAAACTGGTGCAGCAGTTGCTGAAACTTTTTGTCTTGCTTGTTTGAGATCCTGCCTTGTAGTTTTCAATAATATGCAGTGCATTAACAATCTGTTATTTCCATTTAATAGAAATATTGTTTTAATTGTGTCACAAAGTAGAGGCCATAGGCAAGGTCATCTTCAAATTTTTCATCAGTATTGTTAGGTTAACTGCAGAAATTTAATGAAATTGGAAGCATTCGCTTTTTCAAGTGCTCTTATATTCCTCTCTGTATGCTTAATGAAGTGAATCTATCTACCTAACTAAAACCATAGTCTTGATCTCTTGTCAGTTCACAAATTTTGAAATTCACAGTCAAATAAACATATCAAACCAAAATTGCCTCAAAGCATTTTGTTTACTGTGGTAACATTGCTGCTGACTCATTGTTATGCTTCTTCACATCTGCATATCACCTATATGTATAAAATGAGTGGAATCATCTTAGTGGAAGTTGCAACAAGTTTAGAATAAATTGATCTGGTAAAAATGTCTCACATTTCTCTACTCTTTGGCTTTGTCACCACCTCATGCTTAGCCTGAAGTCTTTGATAGGCCCTTGTTGGAGCTGTTGAGGTTCTGTTGCATTGCCAGTTTTACCAAGGTGGATGTTGTTGAGGACGACCTGTCACTCACTGTAACTCCTTTAGCAGCAGGTGGTACATGTTTCTCCTCAGCCAAAATATTCATCCTGTTGTCCCTTGCAGAGTTGCAAGCCTTGCATGAAATGGTCCAGCAGAAAGTTGTGACTTTGCTAAGTGACCCAGAGAATATTGTGAAACAAACACTGATGGAAAATGGAATAACACGTCTGTGTGTCTTTTTTGGACGTCAAAAAGCCAATGATGTTCTTCTGTCTCATATGATCACTTTCTTAAATGACAAGAATGACTGGCATCTTCGAGGAGCTTTCTTTGACAGCATTGTTGGTAAGTCTTTGGTTTCGGCCAAACAGAGTGGAAAGAAAATAATGTAAATAAATTAACAGTTTCCAGGATAAGAAAAAATAAGTCATGTAAAAGTCCTTTCTTATAAAGATTTCTAGAATTTATAAGAAAAGAGTTTTCTGAATTATTGGGTGGAAATGTTTCTTTAGGGAATGAAGATGAAACAATGTAGATACAAATGTATACTTCTTTTAGTCTAAATATTTAATACAAATGCGACTGAGGCATTTAAGTCTAGGGTAGGTTAACATTAAAAAATTGGAATTTAAATGCTTTTTTTCTTCTTTGAGTCCCTGCTACAGCCGCTAACTTAAAAAGCTAAATTATGGCAAGTGATTACTAGGATTTCTGCAAGCTCTATAGCAGATGCATCACTTCACGTGTGCATGTGGTCCCATTCACTTCAGTAGATCTGTTCATATGATGAAAACTAGGCATTGGTATATGCTGAAGTTATAACTGGAAAAGTTTTTTAGTGCCTTAAAACCTCACCTAAAGATTCCTGTCACTTCAGAATACTTCATAACAATTTTAAAAATCTTACCAATAATGACATCAGCTCTTAAGTATATCTAATGCTCCATCTGTGTTGGAAATCCACATGACCATTGCTGAGAGTCAGTGCTCAGGATTTGTGGGTTAAGAAAACTTTCCCAAGAGCAGTTCCTGAGAGCAAAAATGGTGCTTGAGGTGCATGGAAAGAAAAACAATCACGATCAAACTTTCAGTGGGGCCATTATGGTAGCTACACATTCCATTGTGATGGGAAGCCACAAAATGCTGTGCTGGCAAACTGCCAAGAGATGATATTGGTAACATATCAGAAATTGTTTAGAAGGAGCAATGGAGCAGCCAAAGCACAGGTCAGAGTGTCCTGGCTCCTTGCAAGACATAGAGAGACATGTGAGGCAATTAAGAGTAAAAGTGAAGACATGTAACCTGTATTTTTAACTCATCTCCCAGTGTTCATTCAAAATATCCACAGAAGAATTCAGATTAAGTTCTAAAGTTATGTTTTTATTTTGCTTCAGGCATTTGTACATCTTTAAAACTGAGCTCTCTAACTGGTGTTTAAGTAAGTGCAGGCACTGCTGCCTGTGGCTGTGAGCAGATGCCCTTCTGTAGCAGTGGCACTGAGGGGATTTCTCTTACTTGTGCTATTTCCTTCTTCTTCCTCCCTTTTAGCAAAGGGTTGGAAAGTCGAGCATTAAGACATGAACAAGTATATTGATTATTACCTTATTAGATTAGAAGTGATAAAGTTATTTTATGTTTACTCTCAATTCTGATAGGAAGACAGAGTTTTCTGGTGTTTATCCATTTGCTTTGGATTTTTATGTGTTATTTTTATGTTTCAGGTGTTGCTGCTTATGTTGGCTGGCAGAGCTCATCAATACTCAAACCTCTGCTTCAGCAAGGTCTCAGTGATGCTGAAGAATTTGTCATTTATAAAGCCCTCAATGCTCTTACTTGTATGTGCCAGCTGGGGCTCTTGCAAAAGCCCCATATTTATGAATTTGCTTGTGATATCGGTAAGTTGGAATACTGGAGAATACCCTGTTTTCCTAGTAAAGAAAAGAAATCTCAGTACTACCTAGAGCTACACTGTCAGCTTAGCTGTCCAGAATACAATCCTATAGTTCTGTTTTAGAATCTAAACAAAACTGTGGTATGGACCTACTGCTAGTTGAACCATGTTAGTGCTCAGGACTCTAACATAATAGTTTTGGTGGAACAAATTGGAAGCATCTTCTTGGATTTTATATAGGGCAGCAGCAAAAAACACTCACTCCAAAAACTTTCTGCCTTAAGATCTTTCCTTGGTTTACATGGCAACCTGCTGTAAAGAAAAAATCCTGGTTGCTCCTGGTAGTCCATCAGACACATAACTTGCATTCACTTATACATTAGCTTTTGAAGATGAGAGAATTCAGACAATTGTGATTCTTTCGTATTCTAACACCATAAAAACTCATTAACTCAGTACACCCTTGGTTGCAGAGTTGGTCTCTCCTTCTTGATCATGCTTATCAATTTCATTTAGATGTGCTCAAGATTCAACAGCTATTTATGGAAAAAAAAATACCAAATGATCTTTTGAGATGTAGTCTGCTTCTTCTTAATGTTATAGTTTTTCAAATGCACTCAGAATTTGGGGCAGATGATCTGTGATTATGTCTCATGACTAGATACAGTGCCTTGGCAACAACTTCTTAAAGCCCACGTAATTAGGGGGACTTCTGAGTCTCATAATCTTAGAATATAAGTAGTGACTCTTCAAGGAAGAGAGGGAAAGCAGGAAGGAATAAAGTATTACTTAAAAAGAAAAAAATAAATCACCAGTTTTAGGATTCACTGTAATTGTTAGAATGTGGTTGAGATTTATTTTTGGATTAGTCTCCATTGCAAATCTGTAGTTGAAAATTAGGGATTGAAATGAACAAATAAGGAAAATATGCTTTTTGGCAAGAGCAAGGAAACTGAGCAGCATGACTGCAGTGAAATCCATGAAATAATTTCCTCCATATGAATGTTTTAACCTTAGCGCTCTGGAGGAGAGAAGGCTCAGTTTGGGAGTAATTCTATTAGAAGGAAATTACATCACAGGCTTCCATGTGCAGGATGATCTCCTCTCTCCTATATGAATGATATATTTTAACAGCTCATTTTTCTTTCAGCACCATTCCTCTGTCACCCTAATCTTTGGATATGTTATGGTGCAGTTGGATTTATCACTGTGGTGGCACAGTATTTGAATATTGCTGATGTCTACTGCAAGCTAATGCCATACCTCCATCCTTTTATCACACAACCAATAATACAGGTAATACTTCCAATAATATTAATGGGAATATGTCTGGACTAGCCATGATTCTTAAGTTTGTCTTGGCCATGGTCCTGACTATAAGGACCATATATACTTTTTTTCCAGTTAAGATTACAGGCAATTATAGATTTTTGATCTCTGCTGGCAGATTTATAAAATGGCCATTGCTTTCCATGTTTTAAAGACTGTTGTCTCAAATTTGTTGCAAAATGCAAAACATTTTACAAAGCCTAAAATCAACAGGTATATTTTTGGTTCAAGCCTTTTCTGCTTTGTTTATAGTCAAACTCTTGCAATAATGTGCTAGTTTATAGGAGTCTAAAAGGCATGAAAAGTTGGCTGTGAAACAAGCGGGTTTATGTTCTGTGCTTTCATCTACAAGACCAGTCTGTTAATTAGTGATTACCATGCTTGTGATTTCACCAGCACCACTCCTGTGTTTCAGTGCTTTGCCAAGGGTCAGGGCACAATGCTCAGCATGAATTAATTAAGTAATTTACTCTCAGTGCATGTCCAGGAATGACCTGCATGATGCTGGTAGGCATATGATCATATAGGCATCTTTGCATACAACTTCAGGACCTGTAGACTGCACCCCTCGTGTGTTTTAATAGATAGATAAGAAATAATTGCAGTACATATATTAAGAAATGCATCCTGTATTTAACATTTTGTTGTAAACCTTGCAGATGCGAACTTCACTATAATAACATTTTCCCTTGTTTTCATGTTCTTTGTGCTGTGTTTTAGGCATTGATTGATAAATTTGTCTTATTCACTTCCTGCGCCATATTAGTATATAAATCTTTTCTTCTTCATTTTAGTATATAAATCTTTTCTTTGCTATGCAGCATTAAATTTAGCAAGCAAGTAGTGGGTAACATTAAGTCGGATAGTAATATTAAGTCCTCACTCTGGACTCATTTTGAAGTTGTTTTTTATGTAGACAGCAAGCTATGAGAAGCACTTTGTAGGAAAGAGGAAAGAGAATGGATAAAGTGTGACATGACCAACACAGATCTTATTTTCAAGAAGGGAGACAAGTTGAATCTAGATGATTTGTACAAGTTATATGGATATCATCATGTTGACTGGTCTGTTGTTCTGAATTGCAGGTAGACAAAGAAATAGTCCTGTTAAGTGTACTTAAGGAGCCTGTCAGCCGTTCCATATTTGATTATGTCTTAAGATCAAAGGATATCACAAGCCTCTTCCGGCACCTTCACTTGCGTCAAATGAAGAGAACTGGAGCTCTCTCTGAGTGCCCGCCCCCAGAGGACCCTGCCATTGCACAGCTGTTGAAGAAGCTTCTTTCACAAGTAACTGGGTTTTATTTGTACTTTAAAAGTCAGGCTTGACACTCTTGGGCTCTGTACACCTCCACAAACCCTGACCTTGCAGTTGCTGCTGTGAAGGACTCCCAGTCTGAGGTTCTGATCCTCCAAGCTGTTAACTTCACTGATTTCAGTATATGCTTGTGGGACAAGTTGTTCAGAACTTAAAGATTTTTAAAAGATCTGCCAGATATAGACACCTACAAATACCACCTAAGTCTTTAAAAAATGGCTGTAAGTCTCAAACTTCTGATGCATCCGTGAAGTGGCAGCATTACAGAGCATTGCTGGATTAAGTGCATTGTGCTGGATAAGAGTATGTATTTGTCAAAGTGCTAGACATGTGCCAAAAGCAAATGGAGCTGGAAAGTCTTGAGGCTTATGTGTGAAGAGGGGAACATAAAGAATCACCTACCCAAAGTAGTGAGAACTGGGAAGAGAAAGGACTGTAACTGTGTGGGGTTTTTTCCTGCCTATGGCTGTGGGCTGTAAGCATGGTCTAGGTGGCAGCTAAGCAGACTGCACCAGATAGTGATCCAGCATTAAATTCTGTTCTGCCCTTTCCCTTTTCCTTGCCCCATTCCTTACACAAAGATATTCTTACACTGCAGTAGCTTACCTTCTGTTTCGTATGAGCAATGGACAGATGCTTTGAATTCTGGAGAGGTGCTCTTCTGCACTTCTGAGCCAGTCATTAATTTTACTGCTTCTAAAATCTTCATGCCTTGATGCATGTTATTGTTAAAAGAGAGTAATATTACCTTTTCTTTTATTCTGTAGGGGATGACTGAGGAGGAAGAAGACAAACTGTTAGCACTGAAGGACTTTATGTTAAAATCTAATAAAGCTAAAGCAAATATTGTGGATCAGAGCCACCTGCATGACAGCAGTCACAAAGGGGTGATTGACTTGTCAGCTCTGGGGATAACTGGGAGACAAGTGGATCTTGTTAAAACAAAGCAAGATTCTGATGACAAACGTGGTTAGTATATTTTGTGATCTATATAGTTGAAGTATAGCCTTCCTTTCAGGGTGTTCTCAGTAAATCAGCCTGCATGACTATCACCATCCTCACTGAGTTTGCAATAGGGAAATTACTGCTTCTGTTTGAAATGTGAGGTGGTGGAACGTTCTCTGATCATTGAAAAATGGGGATTATTTTTTCCCCTGAGAATATTTTAAATTATTTTGACTGCATGTGCAGTTGTTCAGCTGATTGTGACAAACAGGACTCTAGTGACTCATGGGAACAGTGTAAATGTTGAATGCTACATATCTGCTCTGTCTCCTCTCAACAGGTGCTAAGCTCTTTAACTGTGAAAATCATGGGTGTTTTCTTGAGGTAGCCTGAAGAAAACTGAAAACTCCTCAGCCTGGCACTGATGAGTTGCCAACTGTTTCTCACCCAAGTATTTGCTTTTTGACCCTAGGGTTCTTCAGCTTCTCATCCAGTCCCATTTTACTTTTTTTTAGCTGCTCTTCTTTCAGCTCAAAAAACCTCTTACATTTCCTTGTTCAGACATGAAATCCACTTGCTGCTAACTATTCCAGTTCTCTGTATCCTCAAAATTCTTCCTTACCAGACATTTTGAGCTTCCTCTTTACTCTCTCAAGCTTGTAATTCCCTCCTCTATTACATCACTGGCAGGTTCTGTGGTTTTACATATAAAAATATAGAAATAACTGCAAAGCCTATAGCTATTAACGTCTTATTTCTAGAATTAGAGTGTTTTCCATATAATTGTAAAGGAAAGTACAGAAGTATAGGATTTTTCATTTTTTTGCATCCTTGAATCAGGAGTCAACATGATTTAAAACTTAGTGTATATGAAGTCTAGTTGCCCTTGAAGTCTTTATGACTTTAATTTTTCTTCACTGACTTTGTCCAAATTTAATTTGTCCCATGGTTTTCTTTTTCTGTCTATATTTTAGAGTTCTAAGTGACTCTAAAGGAATGCTGAAAATAAATAAATTTCCTATTTAAAGAGATAAATACTTGAATCTACAGGTGATGTTGCAATTATGATGGAAAACTGATTGTATGTGATACTAACAATGATTTGCGTACTGTGCTGTTACAAATTTATTCTTGATATCCCTGCTCGTTGCAGGGACTAAATGACCCAAACCCTTCCATGATTCTATAAGAAAAATTTATCATATGGATGGAGTCTAATCCTGCAGCCTTCTAGATTAAAGCTTTCTCTCTAGTGAAGTGATTTATTACATGAGTCAGCTATAGAATCAAGAACAGGTGAACACATGAGGCAGGTGCTTTGTTTGGTTTCCCTCATGAATGCCTGTCAGCTGATCTCCACAACATGGCAGTAGGGTTTTCTCTGTACATAAATAACAATCTGGCATGTAAACATTAGACTTCCATGTAGTCTCAAAGTAATGACAATCCTGAGTGAATGTTGTCATGGTAATGTTGGGGGTGTTTTGTTTTTTTCTTCTCCCACCTCCTCCCTCCCTCCCTCCCTCCCTCCCAACTACTTATAGCTAGAAAGCATGTAAAGCAAGATTCAAATGTAAATGAAGAATGGAAAAGCATGTTTGGGTCCCTGGAACCCACAAACATCTCCCAGCCAATATCCAAAGGACATGGCCAAACTACTGATCCTGAAGCCATCCAAGCTGGGAAACCACTTCGTTCAGAGTCCTCAGCTGGCATTTGTGCCACTTTGTCATCCTCTCCACAGGTATACCTGAAAAAACTATGTTCTCATCTTACCTGAAATCATTTAATTGTTTTAAAGTCAAGTGGGACTATAGGGATGTGATGTTCTTGATTTGTTTGGAGGTTATTTGACACTGGCCATACTATTGGCTGGTGTCTTCTTCAGCAGAGTTGCTGACTTTCCAGTTCTTATTTTTAAAATAGGAACTGAGAGAGGACTGAAGTAAGTTTAGTCCATTGAACAGAAGAGCTTCACTAAGAAATCGATGCTTTGTACAAAGAGATGGGGCTTTGTGGATTAGACAATTATTATGTAAACTTTTCTGGCAGGGAAGACTTTTCCTCAAATTGCATGCCCTGATAAATGTTGTGAGGAAGAGATATCGTGGTTTTAACTTGGAAATAACAGCAGCATACCTGTACCTGTGATACTTAGTACTGGCTAGAGTAGGATAAGCTGGGAAGTCTGCAGGCCATGGAGGCATCTCTTGACACTGAACACTTTTTTCTGTTTGGCTTCTAGTTGGAGATTAACTTCTGCTAGCTTTAAATGAGTGTGTCTACTCTGAGCTATAAGGGAAACACTTCACACTTTGGTTTTTAAAGCCCAATGTAAACGAATTTGAGAGCTAACCTTTAATTTTGTCAGTCTTGAGAGCAATAACTCCCTCTGTAGTAATCACATTAATAGGTGTGCACAGCACATTACAGTTTCTGTAGGTAGAATACAGAACAGAGTAGGCAAACAAGGTAGAATAAGAGAACGTTAATCTTTTATATAAATAATAATTTTCACTATTTTAATTGTCTTCTTGCAAGCATTAATTTTTTAAATGCTAATTCATTGCTAATTGATTCAATAAAAAATATTTTTTCCATTTTTATTCACTGTGTGTGACACAGAAATCCTATGAGGGGGATTTATCTGTGTGTAGAATGTAAGGCATATATTTTAAAGGGCTGATTTCTTACAGGCATCTGATGGAGCAGTTGTCCAGCCCAGGAAACCGACCCTGCAGGCCCTGAGCAGCACGATGTCCCCATCTGCACACCAGCTGCGCATCACCACCTGCAAAACTGAGCTGCAGCAGCTGATCCAGCAGAAGAGAGAGCAGTGTAATGCAGAGAGACTTGCCAAACAGATGATGGAGAATGCTGAGTGGGAGAGCAAGCCCCCACCTCCAGGTACATCACAGGCCACTGAGGTTATTAGATAAAAAAATTATACATATATATATGTGTGTGTGTGTGTAATTTGAGTGAAGATATCATCTTTTCATGCAAAAAAATGCAAAGGATGAGGAAAAGAGGAAATCCTTAGTTTAGGAAATGTGTTTACTGTGCAGAACACCTATGATGTAGTGTCTAGCTTAGAACTGAGCAAGCAGGCTTTTGCCTTGAATATTTAAAATGCCTTAACACTGTTTTCAGTGCCGTCTGTGCTTTGCCGTTGTAATGGCTGTATCCTGATACAGCTGCTAGTGGATGGATCTAGAGGGACTTGCATGTTCCTAATTAGGTTGTGGTTTTGTTTCCCCTGTAGGATGGCGTCCCAAAGGGTTGTTGGTCGCTCACCTTCATGAACACAAGTCTGCAGTGAATCGCATTCGGGTCTCTGATGAACACTCCATTTTTGCCACTTGCTCAAATGACGGCACAGTGAAGGTCTGGAACAGCCAAAAAATGGAAGGGAAAACCACTACAACCAGGTAGCTTAAAAACCTGTGGATTTGGGGCTGCGATTTTAGAGTGAAAAATAAAGTAGAGCAGGGAGGAAAATACAAATCACTTGTGGGTATGCTGGAAATATCAATAAGGAAGTATATTGGTGTTCCTCTTGGCTTGCATCTATAATATTAGATTGCTGTTTCAATTAGTTAACAAAAGAAAAAATGCAAAGGGACTGCTTTGTAGCCATAATAATTATAGGCTTTTTGATTTCATTTCTGTACATGTATAAATATATTCTGCTGTTGTTGTTTAAAGCCAACACTGGCTTTTTTGCTTTGCCATTTTGGAACAGCTAGAAAACGTTATTTTCAGAGCTCTCTCAAGAGCCATTGGTTTTAGGTAGGTGTTTAAGAGGAGTAATGTTTTTTTAAGTGCCACCAAAAATAACCTCTTCTTTTCTCTCCCCCTATTTCTCTCTGTACTGTTTAGATCAATTTTGACATACTCTCGGATTGGAGGACATGTAAAGACACTGACATTTTGCCAAGGCTCACATTACTTGGCTATAGCTTCAGATAATGGTGCCATCCAGCTTCTTGGTATTGAAGCCTCAAAGCTCCCTAAATCCCCTAAAATTCATCCACTACAAAGCAGGTATGTACTTAAAGCAGTTAAATCTCACCACACACAGAGCTCAAGCTGTTAGTATATTCCTCAGATAGATCCTTCAGCTTGCTCTAGGCTTCTTGCTGGCTGAGCCCAGACTGTACTGGAAGGCTGTAATCCGTGTTCTTATCCTGCTTCATAAAGAAGAGTTGAAAGGCAACTGTGTAGAGCTGACCATTCTTAGCTATAGCATATTTGTACTTCCTGTGTCACGGAACACATTATGGGCTTGAAACAGCTCTTCTGAGTAGTTCTCAGTTGTTTTATTTATGTACTGGGATTAGTTAGTTCCTGTGTTACAATCTTAATACTTACAAAGTGATTTTGAAGGTTCTTTTGCAGGTCATTAGATAAATGTTTATAGATGTACAGCATGTGATGTGGCCTCAGACCTGCAATTTTTCCTCCCAGGCTCTTAATGTGATGAGATGGTAGAGATATGGATGATGGGATACTATTTAGGGGAGCCTTTGGGCTTGTTTTAGCTCTTTCTTACCTCCATATGAGCAGTGTTTGAATATTTGTCACTGAAGCTACAGCTTAATCTTCCAGTTTGGGTGAGATATGTCCAGGCCTCAGAAAGTACTCACAGTACTGCTGGTGGGGTCTCACAAGTGTGGAGCAGAGAGGGAGAATCACCTCCCACAACTTGCTGCCCACAATTTTGTTTCTTCTGTTGTGGGTGGCTTTTTTGGCTGTGAGCACGTATTGCTGGATCATGCTGAGCTTCTCATCAGCCAACACCCCCAAGTCTTTCTGCTCAGGGCTGCTCTCAAGTGTATTCTCAACCCAGCCTGTATTTGTGCTTGGCTTTGTCCTGACTCAGGGCACAGAGCTGTGTTTACATTTGCAAAGGGCTGCTGACAAGCCTTGCAGGACCTATCAGCAGAGAGATTTGAGAGAGCATAAGCATTCATTGCACTAAAATCAGAAAGCTGTTTCTGAGAAGTGACACAAAGAGGAAAAAGCTGCTCAGCATAAGCTGTGGGAAGGAGTCTTAAACTTGGAGGGAGTCATACCTGTGTCTAAATTAGTTTATAATTTTAACCCAGGTCATTAGATCTGAAGGATGATGGCTGTGTGGTAGATATGCATCACTTCAATTCAGGAGCCCAGTCAGTACTGGCTTATGGAACAGTTAATGGATCTCTGGTTGGATGGGATTTGCGATCCAGCAGCAATGCTTGGACACTGAAACACGATTTGAAGTTAGGCCTCATAACTTCATTTGCTGTGGACATACACCAGTGCTGGCTGTGTATTGGTAAGCCTGTATTTCTTGTTAGTTTCTCTCTCTTCCCTGCCCCCCTCTTCCTTACGGTTTTCTCTTACAGTAACTACCGCTCAAGCTTTTGCTTGATCTGATTTTACTAGCATATGCTTTTCTCAAACAAGAGGAGAGAAATATCTTCTCATCTATTTTTTGGAAGCATTCTGCCTGCTAAGTATTTGAAGCTGAAGGCCATCTCCCTAGGAACAGAGCACAAAGGACAAAAACTCATATATTTATCCCTCTGACTAAGGGGAGCTTTTTCTCACCAGGAACGAGCAATGGTACCATGGCGTGCTGGGACATGAGGTTTCAGTTACCTATCTCCAGCCACTCTCATCCTTCCAAGGCCCGAATCAGACGCCTGCTCATGCATCCTGTATATCAGTCCTGGGTAATAGCAGGTAAAAGACGTCTTAAACTTACTGCACAATTGCCAGAGGTTGTGATTACAGCAGCTTCTCTTTCAGCTTCTGCTTCAAGCCCTGGTGGAGAGTTGAAAAGGAAAAAAGTAGGGTTTAGCCATTGTTAAAATGATAGACAGCCTTTACAATTCTCATCTTCTGAGCATTGCAACTCTCATGAGGGGCCCTCCCTGTGTATTGTCTACCCCATCCCTTTTTAAGGCCAGAAAATTAAGGACATGTATTGAAGCTGATGGGAAATCTCCCACCACCTTCTGTAGAGCAGAGACTGAATTCCAGTTCCCCCTTCAGTCTAAGCCAGCTGTGTCATGGGATAGACCTTTTGGAAATCTCCAAGGTTCCTCATCTGATATGCTTACAGCTCCTTCATCCTCACTACATGTGGCATTGTCATGGACTTTTATATGTTTGTGTCAGGAACTCATTCTGAAATGGACAAGTACCTTTAATCCTTCAATAACAAAATTTATCAAGTTGCTGTAAAATGAGAGTAGTTTGAGTTTCATATTTTACTTGCCTCTTAGGCTTCACTTCCTATTTTGCGTTATTAACCACCCTGGGAGATAAAAAAATTTCTTGAAAAAACATGCAAATAAAGCAAGTTTCACTGTGCTTTCTAGTTTGTTTCCTACCTGCGAAAGATTAAATTAATGACAAAGTTCCTAATTTTGGATTATTATTAAAAAGTCCTTGCCTGCTAGGTTGCTGCCAGGCTTGTAAGCAATCCCTTGAACAGAATTCTTTACCTGTCCACATGAGTGTGGAACTTCATTGTAGCTACTGAACTCTGTAACTTTGGATTGTTTTCTTACCTGCATAGGAGTATTCTCCAAAGCCCCTGATGACTATGCTGAACAAACCATCTATCCTTCTCAAAGAGGTTATCTAGGGAGGAAACTGAGGGTTTTATACATTTTTAAAAGGGTTGGGAATTAAATCAGGTTTCCTTTAAACTCTTTTAAATCAGGCACTTTTAATAATACCGAAGCTGCTTTCAGGCAGTAAAACCAAAGTACTAAAGCAAGACTAACACAAATGCTGCAGGGAGCAAACAGAAGGTGTCATACCCTCTATGTGATGTCAGTAGAGCAAACAGCAAGAGCCAACCAACCTGTTTTGTACTTTTTGCACTGACTTTATCTTTCCTGTAGCTGTTCAAGGCAACAATGAAGTTTCCATGTGGGATATGGAAACTGGTGATCGACGCTTCACTCTGTGGGCCAGCAGCGCACCACCTCTTTCAGAACTGCAGGTCTGGTCTCTTTCTTTTCCAGTTTCTGTTGTGTAGCCAGGGTTAGAATAACCTTAGACTACATGCTGTGCATCAGTACAGAATTTGCCCTGGGATTCATTTTGGCACCATAACTGTTTTACATGTCAGAATTAAATCCCCTTGGTAAAACAGCAGTGTAACCTGAATCTTCATTGGTACCCACCACTGTCTATGGAATGTGTTATACCCACTCATGTTCTTAGAAAAGCAGTGAGCTGATCAAGTTTGTAAAGATTATGACAAAGCCAAAATTCATGGTGTGGCCTCTTGTACTTATTTTTACTTGCTGTTCCTGGGGCTATGCATACTTCTGTAAGCATCTGCTCTTTTACACATTCTTTCTGTAATATCATACCACTACTACACTTAACTGCTAGTTTAAAGCATGAAG
Organism: Promerops cafer; assembly: GCA_013398275.1. NCBI lineage: Eukaryota > Metazoa > Chordata > Aves > Passeriformes > Nectariniidae > Promerops > Promerops cafer. Next base: position 862,048 of record VZSE01015521.1, read on the forward strand.
TGGTTCTTCTTCAAGGATTTAATTGAGAAAGGAGCAATCTGGAATATCATTCACAAATACATAGACAAAAATTACCACAGCTGCTTCTATAAATGTTGTAAATGCATATCTAGAATCTACTTAAACCTAAGTTTGGATGTGCTACAGGGATTGCAGGTTGAGTTCATTTCAGTCCTGCCCTTTTTTACACAGGGAACTCCATGATCTAAGATAGTTTTCTATCTGTGCCATAATGCCTTCATAGCCTAAAAATTTAAGCATCCATGTGCTTTTCAGTAGGATTTGCCTGCCTGATTCTTTTAAAAATAATCTCTCATCATTTAGAATACAATTTCTAAGATTAAAAAAAATAAAAGGATTACGGAGGGTTAATTCTGTTGCATTGCTCTATAAAGTGTAAGGAAACAATTTACATTAATATATTAAGATGTGGCCCATTAAAGTGACTTGGCATTTGCCAGAAAGATTTGGAAACTGAATGGATGAATGTGGCAAGGAATGCATTCTCTTTCTGAAGCATGGTGAGAGCTGTTGCTGATAAGTTATTTTTTATATATCCCTTTTTCCTGCTAGCCTTCTCCTCACAGCATCCACGGAATATACTGTAGTCCAGCTTCTGGTAATCCCATATTACTGACAGCAGGCTCAGACATGAAAATAAGGTAAATTAAACAACTTCCTTGTTTGTCACCCTCCCCTCCACCCCTGCTGGTGTACTAAATTTTGCCAAGTGTTGTCTAAGTAATCTCTAAGAAGCCAAAACAATAATACTGAACATGTGTTCATTAGTAAACATCAGTGAGCTGAGGAAATTGTTCTCAGCAAAAGGACTGCAGAACTTGGTGCTTCTCTGAAACACAATGTGTGCTCTGAAACACAGTGTGTATCCTTCTGTAAAATTCTTCACGGGCTCCATGACAAAAACCAAAAAATAACTCATGTGTGAGCTTGATACGAGTGTAGATTTTTCTGCATCACTCCCTTCCACTAAGTGTAGAAAGCAGATATAATTTGTGCCCACTCATTTTCATCATAAGAGCAAGACCACTTTTAAGCAGCTGTTTTAAGCTGATAAAACTGAACATCTCACCTTGATTTTGTTTCTTCATGTTTAGGTTTTGGGATCTAGCCTACCCTGAGAGATCATATGTTGTTGCTGGAAGTTCTAATTGCCCATCTGTTTCCTACTACAGGAAGATAATTGAGGGCACAGAGGTGGTTCAGGTATTTTGATTTGTTTGATAGACACCTATTCTGCTTGCCTTTGGATGGCCCTATGGATTGTACTCATTGCATGATGTGTTTAATTACAACTCACTCACTCTTAATTTTTGTGGATGGTGTCAGGATTGCATTTTTGGGCAGTTGAGAAGAAGTTATTTTAAAAGAAAAACATAATTTGTTTTTGACAGAATTGGACTCACCAAATACTACTTACATGCAGAAGCCAGAGTCATATGTTTCTTTTGGTATATTGAAATTTAGACTTTTAACATTTTTGGCTTTGATCAGTGTTTGGAATGTCTTTTGAGTAGGACCTTAGCAAGGCAATGTGAGATGTACTGGCACCAGGATAATACAGTAGCTGCATGCTGAAGTTTTTGTTATATCCTTCAGAGTGACTTTGGTAACTGGCAGTGTTTCTAGTTGTTTAATAGCACAATGTTTTGTTTCAGTTCAACAAATTGAGTGCTCCTTCAAAGGTGACTAAAACAACTCAGTAGGGGTCTTCCCAATGCACTGTTTTTTAGTGTTTCTTCTCAAACTTCTAAATTACATTCATGCTATTGAAGCAGTTTTTATAGAAGCTTTGGATGTATGTGTTCATATAACTTTTTTTCCCCCAATTGGAATATCAAATCTTAGTGTCATTAAAATAAATATGATAAAAACCCCCATTGTTTACCTAATCAAAGAGCTGTAATGTCAGTTCAGATCAAGACTTAGGCCGTGTGTGATGAAAAGAAATTAACCAAGGAGTAATCCTAAGAAAACTGTCAAAGGATGCCAGGTTGTATGGTTGGGCATTTTTGTTTGATTGGTTTTTTGGTGGAAGAGGTTTTGCGGTCTTCTTACACTGACAAACTAATATAAATGACAGTCTCTCTTTGCAAATGCTCACCCTTCTGTAAATAGTGTTTCTCACTTTGTTTTTATACAGGAAATTCAGAACAAGCAAAAGATGGGGCCCACTGATGAGACCCCTCGGAAGGGTCCCGAGTCTCTCCCAGTTGGGCATCATGATATTATCACAGACATCGCGACTTTCCAGACCACACAAGGATTTATAGTAACTGCGTCAAGGGATGGCATTGTTAAAGTGTGGAAATAAAAATTGTACTAATATATAGTATGTAAATATTTGTAATAAAGAAATAGTCTTATAATGAAGTTTTCAAGGACTGTTTCCAGTTAATGGAATGGAATGGACTTTAAAAACTATAAAAGTGATGATAAAATCAGTTACCTTTATCCTACCACCTTGTTGGCACTTCCTAATCACTTCTTATATTAAAGCTTTTTGGTATCTATAGCATTTCCTTGAAATATCAGGGAATCTATGAAGTCACTTAACTTGGTTTTGACTACATTGTTCTTCAAGAACCTTTCAGAAAATTATTTAAGGATGTCCCACATGACACATTCTAAATGTGCACAAAGCAAAGAGCTGGTGTCTAACTGCTCCTGTGTTGAATCTGAGAAATGAAATAAGAACCAGAGCACTGATGTCCCTGTACATTCTAATAACTATAATAAAGTCCACTTGAGCTTCCCTGTTTGGTACTTGGGTTTCTTTACATCCGTGGTTCCACTGCAGTGATTCCACAGTCTCAGCTGCCAGAGCCATTGGGCTGTTAATTGTCATTTGAGATCAGCTTAGTATTGTGTCAATCCTGTCCTTTGACAGTTGTGCCCTTGATACTCAACTGTGCCTTGCATCCAGCTTGCTATCAAGTTGAGTCTAAGGCTAAGCTCTTCTATCCTGGGAACCTAAAGCAGCACCACCGGGATGGTGTTCTCTGCCATTCAGTATGGATGTCAAAAATAGCCAAAACATGGCTTTCAGCAGGAAGTACTTTTTCATCACAGGATGTTCATGTGAGAGGCAGTTCTAAATGTCAGACAGGGGCAGTAAATGTTCTCACCACTCTTCCACTATCTGATCCAGTTTTTCAGATTTCCAAATCCTTTTCAGACTTAAGCTTTAATAACATTCCTTACCTGCAGTTCCAGGTACTACTTTTCCCCCTAAAACAGGTGATTGACCCTCTCTGCATGGATGGACTCAGAAGGTCACAGGCAACAAACAGCATTAATTTGACATGTTTCTTGAGTGTAGCTGGAAAAAATGGAAGCCTACTTCTCTACAGAGTATCTGATAGAAGCAGGGAATGCTCTTAACTTGTTCTGAGTGAGTTCTTGAACTGAGTTCTTTGAAGAGACAACACATGAAATAATGTCTTGTTTAAAAAGTCTCAGAATTCAATGGAAAAAAACTGCCTGCTTTTCCCTAGTGAGTGCATTACTTGGATAATTTAGTGTAGTAGACATTGCCCCAAGTGTAACAAAAGAGGAAGTGGGCTCAAGAAGAGTGTGACATTTCTTTGCAGACTTTTTCATTGCTGCTCCCTGTTATGCTGAAAAAAGGTTTTTCTTTGCTTCGTATAGAGGAGATGCTGCTGTCCCTTTATGTTGTATGAATTCAGAAATAAGGAAGGTTTTCTCAGTCCACTTGTATTGCAGAGCAGCAAGGAAGAAGGTGGAAAGTCAAGCTTGTTCTGCTGCTGTATCCATTTGGTGTACAGTTCTAAACAGGTCCTTGTACACCTGGTGAAGGGAATCACCTCTTCGGCTGCATTGCTTGGTTAATGGTTCTGCCCACTGACAAAATAGTTTGATGAAAGAAGCAGATCTGGTTTCATTTTCAGGTGTTACAATCCGCTGACACCATATGAAACTTAGGAGACATTTAAAGTAGTATGAAATACATAGGACACTTGAATAGTGGGTATAGTATTAAAAAGAATTTGCAATATAATCTTATCTTCACAGAGTTAAAATAATTTCTAGTAATCATTAAAAAGTCATAAACCAGGGTAAACAATGAACCATCATAACCAGTAAACTGTCTGAGTGAGGCTTTTGCCCATATATAGTAATGTTGTGGAGGAAAAAAATAAAGATGTCAATTTTTACAAGAAATCTCGTTGGGCTTCAGTGGGACCACTTGCAGGCCCAGCTTTGAGAAATGTCAGTACTGCCAAGCAGCACAGCGGTTACAGTTTCAGTTCCTCTATCTGTTGAAATACACCTTTGTTGACTTTTGAGTCTTTTTAGTCTTGGTGTTTATGGACAGTTCAGAATCATTTTGCTTAAGAGATGACAGTCTATTAAAAATATCTAGATCAAATATGAAGGGTTTCTTTAATATATTTTAGGTGAGTGTATACATTGTTGATTTGAATGCCTGTGTAACTGAATTTATGTACGTGAGCTGCTAGAGTCACAGAATCAATTAGGTTGGAAAAGATCTCTGAAATCATCAAGTCCAACCTCTGACCAGTCAACAAGACCATGGCACTGAGTGCCATGTCCAATCTTTTCTTCAACACCTCTAGGGACAGTGACTCTACCACTTCTCTGGGCAGGCCATTCCAATGTCTAATCACTCCTTCTGTGAACAAATTCCTTGTAATGTCCAGCCTCAATCTCACCTGGTGCAGCTAGAGACTAGAGCTACCAGAGCTTATAGCAGCTTGGAACAGTTTGGTTCTTTTAGAGAAAACTGTTTCTGCATGTCTTTGTAGAAAAATACTATGTCTTCTGCTCAGTTTCAACATTATTTGGTAATCTTTGTGTGTCATGTATTTGGGTTTTTATTGTATACAATTTTTTACCTAACAAATTCTGATCCTGACCCCACACTATGCAGCCATTTAATCTTAAGGTCAATCCATGTCTACCTAGTCACATCGAGGAGGAATACATTCCCTAAAATTTATAAATTATATTTTAAAATACAGCATTCTTACCAGATGTTAGACAGCCTTTCACAGGAGCTTAAATTGATAGTATGGATACCAAATGGAATAGAAAGCAGTAATGTGGAATTCCTCCATGGGTGCAGAGCACAAGGTTCAAAGAGAAACAAATGTAGTAAAAGTCAGAAACACACTCACCTGGTGAGGAGCCATGAATCCTTTCGTGACTCAGCACAGCCAACAATTCAAGGGCGTAATCCAAATTATAAGGTAGACAGAGAACATAGGAGTTTATATAACCCTGTAAGAAATGGCAGGATGATGTTAAAAGCATGACTTGCAAAAATACCTTACGAATGTCCAATTTGCTGTACTGCAGGACTGCAGTATTTAATATTATATTTGTGGTGGCATCTGACTGAAATACACAGCTCTTTCTTCTGTTAGGACCTTGCATCATTCACTTGAAAAGGTTTCTTTTGGCATCCTCACCACATTGCCAATATTATGTCTACTTGAGGATCTCTGGTAGTTCAGATTTTTATGATCTCTGAGGTGTTTATTGCTGTTGCAGAACTCTGAGAAGCAGACCAGGCTGTGGGCAGCCAAGGTGTAGGAGACAACAATAATTGGCTTCTACAGGCAAGTCATTGTATCTGATTTTGGTGACATTGCCTATTACAGTTATAATTTCTTTCATTTTTTAAAATATTTGAGGTGTAGCTTCTGAGTGCAAGTCAAAGGCAAACACCACATCAGTGGGAGGAACAGAGTATGCTGGCATACCCAAACCAAGAGCAGAGTTACAATCCACAAGGATTAATAAAACCAGGCATTTTTCTCTCATGTTTAATAGCATTTTGACCTACAGACCCACAATAAACTGCACTGAGACTGATCACATGGAAAAATGTTGCTGGATCACACTCCGGGAAGACAGTGAGGTCTTCTACAGTGTTGCCTGTAGTCCCAAACTTTTAAAATCAGAGCTGCATTATTTAAGCTTAGGAGCACCTTTTAGATCAGGGTAAAGAAAAGACAACCATGCTGCACTGCTACACTGTAGACTTCCAAAAGGGGGAAAAGAAAACAAAATCATATTCAATAATATTTATCAAAACTCTTGCATCTTATACAAGCAGAATACTATTCTACTAGTAGCATGGATTTTTCAACTTCTAACTTACTGTTCCTGTAACAAGTGAAGCTTCTGGCTAAGTGGAAGTGCTGATTTACCCAATAATTCAGGACATGTCTTTATTTTTATATTTCTCAGAGTAGCAATATTGATTCAGTCCCTGTTCTCCCTCCCAAACCTAGAGAAATGGCAGATAAAACTCAGTGATTTCATCAATATTTAATCAAAAGCATCTTAGAACTCAGGAACTTGGTGTTTCACCCACAGTGCAAAACACATTTCAAGCAGCTGGCTAAACTAGTCCCAAAGCCTGAAGTGCAAAACTGTCTTAGGAATTTTGCACAAAGATACAGGACATTGTGTACAGAAGCAGAACTGAGATTCAGTGAGTACAGAGGAATCATTTGTAGCTCCTTCAGGAAAGATGGTCTTAAACTATAATTATACCACATTGCTGACAGTTACAATTAGACAAGTTTTGGTGAAATATTTAAAGGAAAGATAAGGACAGTGGAGAATGGATGTGAAAGGGCATGACATTTGCAGTGACGTTTCCTCTGGGTTCATGTCAATAGAAGCTTTGTATCTTCAGACTAGGCCTGGAGCAGAGCTTGGCAAAACTTTAAAGGGAGGCTGAAGCAGCAGAATCCCATCAAAAGAAGGCATGGATTTCCTTACCAGAAAGGCAATTCCATCAGTGCTAAAGGAAATCACAGAGGCTGCAAAGGTGGAGAGCACAATCATGAAAGACTCCATTTCACTGCCATGATGATGATGACATCCTACTGCTGTGTGACATTTAAGCAAGGATAATGTTTTCAAGGATAATGAAAATGAACTTTGGAAACCATATGTAAAAGACAATACTGAAAGGCAAAATATATTCTCAGGAAAATATTCTGCAAGACATAACAAATAATAAACTCCTTTCCAAATATATTGGGAATGAGAATCTGACAGTTTCTGTTTGGCCAATAATTGAGGAAGGTGTAAAAGAAGATTTCAAACAAAACAAGTCCATGGCAGATAATTAGATGGGTACTTTGCCTCTGTGTTCACCATGGAGGAATTCAGGGGGGTTCCTATGCTAGAATCCTGTTCCTTTTCTGCATATGTATGTGATGTGCCACAGGATCTCTCTGCCTGAAACATCTGCCAGGTTGGTAGGAGAGGTTTCAATCAGTAATAAATTGCCAAGACCAGAAAATTCTCATCTAAAAGATTATATATTTTAAAGGGCATCAGGAATGAAACACCAAACTGCTAAATATGGTTTGAAGCCTCTTGCATAAAACTGCTCTAGTATTAAAAATGTTGAAACAGGCAGAATTCACAGCAGATCTTTTAGAAAAAATCCTGAGGAGTCTTGAGACCAGTCTCATGTGTGCAGTAGGCAATCTATTATGAATTATAAAAAAAGCAGAGTTGGTAAAGACATCAATAAATGTGCTCTATCAAAGAAGAGTCAACATTTAAGGTGGAGTCTTTTATCATAAGCTTATCTGTGAAAGAATTGCTAGCCATGTGAACAGTACATGTCTGGCTGATTGTCTTGCTTTTCCAGGCGGCTTTGGACAAATTCCCCAGTGAAAGCCTTCCAAAATGTTGTCATCTGATACAAAATATTCCCACAGATTAACACTGTTAAAGATGGTTGTTAAATTAAATACTATTTTATACTAGTTAAGACACTGTATGTGATACCACGAATAGATCAGTTTTCACAGTGGAGTAAAGAGATCCAGCAGAGATGGATGACCTCTGTTTGCATAATGTTTATCAATGACTTAGAAAAGAGAAAGGAACAGCAATATGCCCAAAGTGGCTGAAGTTACTTGGGGCAGTAGGAACAAAAAAGTGGCTGCAAAAATTTTACATAAGCATTTCATTATGGTGGATGGCTGAACGATCCCATGCAAAATTAAATTATTTGTAGGTAAAAATGGTGCACATGGTAACTTTGTGTTTAAAATGAAGAGTCCTGAATGAGTCCTGAATACACAGTCCTATTCAGGAAAAAAATGTTGGAATTATAACAGTCCTATAAAAAGGTTAACTCAGTACTTGGTATTGATCCAGAAGTTTAAAAAAACGTTAGACATTACAAGGGAAAGAATAGGATAATACACCAGTGAACAAATCCATGGTGCCCTCTTACTGTGAATAATGTGTGTAGTACATCCCCTTAATAATGAAAATATATATAATACAACTGTGGGAGGCACAGAGAGGCCTATTGTGGGTAAAGAATGGTTTCCACAAAAAGAACTGTTAACCAGACTCAAAGACAGTGTCTGGAAAACAGAAGCCTGAAGAAAGAGATAACAGATCTGTAAATAAGCAATGGCAGGAAACACTGAATGGGCAATAACTGTTTGCTCATGCATTTAATGCAAGAACTACAGAGTATCACATAAAAGATGAGATAAACATGTACAAAAGAAAGTGCTATTTCATAAAGCATGTAATTAAGTGATGAAACTCATTGTTTTGGGCTGTTGTGAACACCAATGTTTGCCTGTGTTCAAATAATACTTAAGTACATTCAGAGCAAAAAAGAATCCATTAAGGGCTACTGATAATCAAACTGCTATATATAAAAAAGCCATATTGAAAATTAAAGTTGTGATTTTGCAATAACTCTGGCATGAATTTTCTGACAGGGGTGGCCTGTGAAAAAATAATAAAATTTTATTTGTGTGCACACAGGTTTCTGTAAAATGGGAGAGAAAATTGTATTTTTATTAAAATAATTTCCTGAATGGAATTCAGTTCCCACAAAAACAGAAATGGTTTGATGTTAGCAAGACTGCTATGAATTACCTGACTATTCTGAGATTTTAAAAATCCAGCCAGAATCACAAATCCCCTTTCCTTCCAACTTTAAACACTTATGGGGTAGTGTATCCTGACTGCAGAGAAAGCAAAGACTTAGCTTTGCTCAGATAATTTACTTGTCAAAATTAGACCAGTTGGCATAAGGCACAAAGGTGCCATGGATTCTGGGAGGCAGAAAACCATTAGCACTACCAGTAAAGTAAAGCTGGCAACAGCTCTGAAAGTAGAAGGGAAAGTTCTATTTTTACCTCTGAAGATAACAGTCCAGATTTTCTTCTCCAACAAGGAGAGGGAAAAGCAAAGTGTTAAAAATCACTGGTTTTTCATCCTGCACTCTAATGAGTTTGTGCTGTGCTGGTTGGAGCCTCCAAGAGACTCTTCTATTCCAGCTGACACCACTTTGGCAGCCATCCTGTAGAATGCAGTGTAGGGATAACGACTGAAATGAAGCCCATTTTCTCACCTTATTATTTCCATAGCTCATTGATTTCTTCAAACTGTCAGCTTCAAAGGAGGTAATTACAAATTAAATCATCATCTACATACATCTGTAAAAACTGGGTTTTGAGCAATTGAGTCAGAGACTAGAAGAAACTGAAATAGAATATTATTACAATACATTACATTGGTATTTCATAGAACTGATTTGATAAGAGATAACAAGTACAGTCTCTTGGGAAAAGACTATGTCACAAGAGACCTTGCTAGCATAATTAAGGAGAAAGAAGTTAATATTCTTAGATGCACAGAAAAGAAAGGCACTGCCAAGAGAGTGGTCTCTCAAGGATTTATGGAAAGCAAGGACAAGAAGAGTATGTATAAAAATCACAGGGGAGACAAAGACCTGAGAATTATGCAAGCAAGCTGAGTAACAGAAACAACTTTGCTCTCAAATCGCAAATCAAGGATGGTTGATGTTACTGTTTCAGATGATCAGAAGGAGAATATTACATCTTCGAAGGTAACTGGGTCAGATGGGCTAATCTGCAAATGAAATTGCCTTCATCCATGTACACACTGTATGAAAAGGTGACATTGCAAGAAGAAAACACCTTTTTGTTATTTATCTCATTAAAATAATCACCACTGAATCTGAAATGAATTAATAAATACATGAATCAACATGATTTACAGCATATATTCAGAAGTGGTGATGGCAAGGACAAAATCATCTTCTATTGTTTTCAGAATGTCAAAACTTTCATTAAAAAATAAGTGCTTGGACTTCCCACTTATCTCTTCAAGATGAGATTTACCTTGGCAGTTCCGTGTAAATATCACATCTGCCTGTGAGATGCAGTTTAGAGGGCCCACTTCTGGCACAATTTACATGATATCAGTGGAATCTTTTGCTTGAGCCAAAGAAGGTAGAAAGCTTAGGAAAAGGTTGGAAATCAAAGTTGAGTCATAACCATCTGCCAGCAGCAGTCACCAGAATGCATTTATTCTTCTGTACTTCATCCCCTGAGAATATTTCTAACCAGGTTTGGACATTCCCATTTTTATTACTACTTCTTGAAATTTGGGGCTGTGTGAGTAAAGGCATCTATTTCAAATGACATTTTTTAAATCCTTCTTTTTGATATCTTGCTTGTGCGTGGTTTTAAAAGAATGACTTCTCAAATAAAAATTGCAATACTGCCTTAGCATCTGAAAAGAAAACAATGCCCCCCAAAAAACAAGGGAAAAAAAAACAAGAAAAAAAGAGTAGTGAAAGTGAAAACAGAAATCAATATAATGTGTAAAGTCAGGAAATTCTCCTGGATGCAAAGCAAATTTTTAAAAGAATCTATTTCTAAATGCCAGCTGAGTTAACTATGCAAGGGAGAATGAAAAAGATATTGCCAAGGGAGACAGAACACTTGACTTTTAAAATTCATAAATCCTCATCTTGCAATAAAAATGTAACATGGATAAATGTATAGCTCTGTATTAACTAGCATAAGCCAAATTTTAATCTCATACCGAGGCAGGAAAAGGCCATTGTGTCCTAGGCCATAAAAAGGCTGAGTGAAAGAAAAAGCCCCTGGCATTCAATGACACTTTTCCATCACACACAAGCCTCATACTGAAAAGTAGCATGTGCTTTGGAACTCCATGCCTGTCATTGTATCATACTACAAGACAGGCTATGCTGGAACACTTATTGGTTTCTCTCTTTTGCTTGGAGAAAATGAGCATTTTATGCTGTATTATATTTTGTGAATGTCTTCTCAAATGAGGAACAGAAAGAATCAAAAAGCCAGAGTAAGTTAGTCAGTACAAACCAGCCACAGGGAATGATACAGTCACAAGTAGTACTGTGGTTACCTTCACAGCAAGTACTCAGGATCCAGAAACACAGGTTTAATCATGTATGGCATAAATTATGAAATAAATTTCTGGGACAGCTTTTATTTGACAGTTTAGTTAGAGAAGATTAGCTGGAAATCTACTTCTTGTTTCATTTTCAGCTTAAAAATACAGTATCCTCTAAAATTCTTCACAATCTCATAACCTGGGCTAGTTTTAAGAAGACAGTTTTTAAAAGCAAGATTTCCACATGTACAATGAAAATCTGGCCATTTTGAGAAGGAGAACTAAATGTGACGTTAAGGTAAAGGTCCCAAAGTTTTGAAGTTCCTGCAGACTTTAGGGAGATGACAGCAGTACAGAGGTTAGGGACAAATTTAATGGTCTATAAAGAGGAAAAACAGGGTGTGAGCCCAGATACAACCTGCACTGTCCAGGAGACACATCACATATACCCAGCCATGGCAATGGATAATTCTATGCATCCATGTCAGAGCTTCCCTATATTTTACAGTGCAATCATTACCAAAATAGCCCAAGTACTTCTGTGCTAGACATGCTAAGACATGTGAAGTAAGAATCAAAGGTAAACTTCACAAAGAAAGGGGCAGAGGGATCAAACAACTTCAGCTGTGTCACAGAACTAAGATGTCTCCAAGTAGTTAGACGATTTTATGTTTGGTTTTGGTTTTTGTGAAATGGTTAAAATAGATGTAAATTTCTTACTATAAATTATCTCTTTTTTGAAATTTTTTTGACTCATCTATAAAAAGAAGTTGATATTCTGTGTCAAATAAATTATAATTAACAGGCTCAAAAGAATAATGGCACATGCTCATTTCTTGCTGTTAATTTATTAAAATAATTATCTGAAGCTTCATGAAAAGAGTCATCTTTGAGAAGTCAACATGTTTTCCAATTTTATGATGACTTGAAATTACATAACTCAAATGAAAGTACAGTGTTGTCTCCCTACAAACCTCCTCTGTTTTTCCGTATCAGAACTCCATTACAGCCCAGTTCTTCACAAGGTTTCTTGGAAGATAAAGAAAACTCTTTTTTCCTTGCACTCTATCCTCACATCTCCTAGATTCCTATACCTGTGGGGGACAATTCCATACTGTGAGATATAAAGGAGGCTGTAAATAGCAAAGGGCATACACATATGCTATCTCACAAATATGCCCAATTTAGTTTTTGCTTCACAATTCTCTTTCATCTGAAAGAAATTGTCCTATGGATGATTTTTGTGCAGAAGATTTTAAGAAGGAAGGATATACATGTTATAGCAGAGCCATCAGGATAAATGGAAATCCTGCAATGTAGTTTATTAACGACAACAAAACAAAAAAGCAAAAAGCAAACTTCACGGCACCTTGCAAATCAATTAACACCAGTAAAGAACTCAGATGGATAAACACTGTGGCAGGATGCAGCTTCTCAGTAGTCTCACCTGTGCAGTAGAGAGGCTACATATTAACATCAGAGCTCAAGTATATTTTCAGGTTTCTGAAAGCAATGGAGATATTTTATTTCTCTGAGGCATGAGGAACAGGTACTCCAATTTCAAAGCTGTACTGTACTTATAATATCTTTCTAGTGACCTTGGTCTCTGTAACTCTTGGAAACACTGAAGAGAAACAGACATCTCTCTGGAATGCAGCATACTTTCAGAGCAAAATCATGAACGGTTTCTGCCTGTCCTCAGATTACTCTGTGCATTTTAAGCACATTCCTTCTCCCTTTCCCAGATATCTAACAAAACAAACACAAACATCTGCTTATGAAGACAGAAATTTGTTTCTTTGGTTATTTCTCCCCATCTTCTGCATCCTCTTTGTTTTCAAGATACCAAATATTTTGTTGAGGGAATCTCTTCCTAATTCACACGCTTGAATGAGCTTGTAGATGTAAAGAGTGCTCCTGTAGGAGCCTGTGATGGAAAGAGATGGGAATAAAACTTCTCTCATCACTGTGGAGCACTGTAGTCCCTAAGAGCAAAACATAATCCCCTTTTTCCTCTTAAGGTTGCATGAGAAAAGAAAAAATGAAAAGCTAAAGATATGAAGATACAGAAACTGGAGAATCCATGCACTTCATCTGCAATTAATTTGATATACTCTAAACTCTCTGTCTGAAGGACCTGAAATCCCTGCCTTCTGGTCTCCTTTTCCATAGAAAACTGCTGCAAATGACTTCTCATCTGCAAGTTTTTAAAAGAGCCTTCATCAGATCACGATTTCAGCAACCATTGCTGATGCATTGTGAAGGGACAAGGAATAGTAGAAAATTGCAAGGAAAAGACATTTCATCTCTTTATGGCACTGGCAATTTTCTTCTTATAGTATGTGTGGTTGGAATTCACACCTTGGCAAAGGCATGAGAGGTAGAAAGAATTCAGAATAAAACTTACAAAGCATGTTTTAACATTTGATTGCAAACCCCAAAACCCATTCTCAGGAAATGCAATTCAAGCAAAAGCTAAGAATGATTTGTAGGACTTTTTCTTGTTGAGGATCCATTCCTTTTAGCTAAGCAGCTATTGACTATTCTGATACCTACTCTGCAGTTCAGTTTTTATTCACCTAAATCTTGGAAACAGCATGGAGCTGAGAGAAACCAAAACACAACCTTGTACTTTAAAAGGCTAGCTCTCAGCAGGTGAGTGGAAAAGCATCAGGCTTTTTGTCCCCCTTAGAGAGGATTCACTCAAAAAATGGTGGAGGCTTATGTGAATCATTCACTTGCAAATAGAAAAGGAGAAAAGTAATGAAAAGAACAGCTTGAAGCAGGGGCAAAACCAAAGTTGATTGTTACAAGTCAATAACAGTGCTATTATCAGCCATGATCCATTGTAATGTGAACTGCTGCTAGAGAAAACTCAAAACAGGGTAACTGCAAATAAGAGATGGTGTTACTAAACATAAGAAAATGGAAACAAGAACTCAACCAGATTTTCTAGCTATTTTCCTCCAAGACTAGGCTTTCAAAATCTTTGGTTTTGCTCATTATTATTACCATTTTTTCTAATGCAGGAATTCAAATTCTTCTCCAGGTTCATGCTAAACCTTAACAAGTAGCTTGTAAGAAGACAATGTGCCTGCCTACATAAGAGAGATCTTCTATACAGTAGTAATGGGAACCAGGAAAATGTTAGGAACTTTCACCCACTTCCTAGTTGTGCTTCAGGGAAATAACCCTGAAGACAATGGCTTGAAAACTTCGTGTTTCATAATGTCTTCATCTTTTTTTTTGCTGATCAGAACTCTGGCTCTGCAGTCCTTTTGCAGCACTTTCCAGTGTGTGTCCTAGTGGGCAGTTCTCTAGTGAATCTCTGCATTGAAAGTGAGCCCTTTGCACTTTGATTCAGTTTCAGAATCAACCAATGCCTTTGGCAGGAGAAATCACAAAACTGGCTGCCACCAGTGACTGTTTTCCTCAGTTTTGTCTTCTCTTTTTTCATTGTGTTTATGCCAACAACAAAAAAGTAGCATTTTAATATGTTACAGCACTTGGAAATTTTCAGAAGGGCCCAATGACTAGTTTTGTGCCACTGCAAAGGTTTATATAAAACACAGAAATAACATGAGAGATGCCATTAATTATGCACAACAATTTTAGACTTTTTCAAACATGGTATGACACCAATTTCTAACATGTTTTTTATAGTCCAGTTCCACTCTTTCTCTTTGCAAATCAAGCAGAATCTTACCAATCAAACAAGAAAACCTGTTGAAAATACCCATGAAGGACAGTGCTCTGAAAGCAAATCTTATTCACTATTAACCCCTAATGTCTGAATAATTATTTAATGGACTTACATAGCTCTTCTATTCTAAAAGTGGAGTCTATTGTACTTTTCCTTGGGCTCTTCTGGTGTGTAGTTGTCCTCTCCTGTCCAGAAAACAGTAATAAAATTCATTAGTTTTATAGGACTTAGAAGATTTTGGCCAAGTTTTGTCCTTTATCCAAGAATAGCTGCAAATTAAGTGACTTCCTTGATTTTATACACTTATAACAAACACTATATATATATGAATGCTATGGTGGTCTGATTCTGCACTTATCAACAGGAAAATTTGAATTAAAAAAAATGAAGGACCTTAAATAAACTTAAATTTCTATGAATATGGGGATTATATTTTTACCTTACTTATTTCCTAGGTAAGATGTTCTGACTTTTCACTCAATGTCTTTTCATATGGTCTATATTCACAATTTAACACACTTTGTAAAGGATACAGTCAATCAGTAGACTGTTCTCACTCTCGTTTGACAGGCAGTTTGTATTTTTACAGTAGCAACAAAATTAGCTGCTAGAATGAATTCTGAACTCAGTCCCATTTGCATTCTCTGTATTTAAACAACCCCAATGATGGCTGAATTTGCTCTCTAACTATATGATGAATCTACAATATATGATCCCCAATATCCAACAGAACAACTTTCAGGAGTTACTTCAACAACTCTTCAGAATAAACAAAGGCAGTATTTTTGAGTTCAATATCATATATACAGGGAATGTAATGACCAGAATATCAGCTGTCTGGAACAGAACCTCTGTGAGGCTCTCAGGTCATTTGGTGGCAGCTTTTTGGATCATTTACGTTCTTGCTTATGAACTTTGTCTCCAGATAACTGTTTATCGTTATGGATAAACTAGTTCTGCAGTGCCCTGTCTGTGTCTGCCCTCACTCCACTGACTCTGCTCTAACAGATGCAGCTTGAAATGAACTTCCTCACATTTTTACCAGAAAGACAGTAAACTCCCTCTCTGCCCAGGATGTGACACAGGGGAAGCAGCTGCAGTGATCACTGGCACCTTGTGGTGATTTTGCAAGGTGAACAAGGTTTAAAATTGTGCTGGATGCAAGAGTACACAAAACCTTACCAAATTACATAATCTTTTATTGTGGCATTTTAAAGGGGTTTTTTTGTTTGTTTATTCATTGGTTTCAGAAAAAAGTCACACCTTTTTGGATGAAGACAAAAAGTGCTTTAGGAAATAAGCTAAATCCAGTGAATGTGAAATAAGTGGCAGGTCGGATCCTAGCGGACTCGCTCTCTCGAGGAGGCCTGAGGCATGTGAACAAGAACAAAGATTCTCAGTAAGCTTCAGTCTCTCGTCTGTTAACCTCTGAGCTGAGCATGACACTTGAGGAAGAGGTTTCCATTTCAAATAACTCATCTGCAATAGAAACCACCAGAATGGGACTAAATAATTCAGTCTTAATGAGAAACACAGTTCCCCTTTGTGGTTTTTCACGAGTTACACTGTACCTAATATGGTCTTTTCATAGACTATGCGTGACAAAGCCTATGTCCCAGTCTTGTTCCCAGTTAACATTATTTAATTATGCCAGTCAGAATGAAAACCTAATAGCTTAAAATAATCTTGGACATTGCTCCTCGAGTTTCAACTGCACGCTAGAGAAACATCACCTAATAAAATTTTTAAAAAGAGTTTTTCTTTATAATATAGGGCAAAAAGGAAGAATAAAGCCTTTAAATTCATAAAATCCTTCCTATGTAGCAGTATTATTACAAGATCACACAGTATTTTTGGTGAACCTTAACAGAATCTAAATCAATAACTCAATTTTCTTAACGTAAAATTCTTCCATGTCCTTCTTACAATTGGTTTTTCATATATCCTTTTATTCATTCCTAGTCAGACAGAATAATAACTTACTCTCAACACAAAATTTATAGTTATTGTACATTATTTTTTACATTTTTTCATAGAAACAAACCCTCATTCCACATCATGTTCTTTAATGCCGAGTACATGTTATTATATTTGGTCTTTTTCATCTTAAATGAAATTACATTATTTCCTAGGACATTTATAATAGACAGATCACATTTCCCTGTAGGGCCACTTGGCAGTATTACATGAACCACTATAGTTATGAACTCCTTTCTAACATTTTTTTCACAGCATGTGACAAGAGTATAAATTCCTTTTAGAAACTAAACAGCAAAATAATAAAAAGCAATCCATACTTTAGTGAATTTACAGCATGCAGCAATTTATTTTAGAAGTAGAGTGTACCTATAGTAATTCTATAAAATGCCCTATTAAAAGCAATGTGACTACTAACAATTTTGAGCTTTATTACTTAAAATATAAGAAAAAAAACAGTAGAAAACACCTCAGAAGAGGTTTTGTGCTTTCATTAGCTGCACTATGGGCACTATTGATTTCACCTCAAACTTTACAAGAGAAACAGTTCATTGGCTTGAGGATTTTGAAGTCATCAGTGATAAGGAAGTAGTAACAAAGTAACAAATGGAGTTTTCGCAACAGTGGATAGGAGAGATTTGCAATGGGGATGACAACATCCAGCTAAGTAGCCAGGCTACTCAACTGGTCCATGTCTTTCAGTTCCAAAGACTCCCTGACTCCCTGTGCTCATGCTCTTTCATAGTCTCTCTTTTGTGAAAACTGTGCATGAACTGTGTCAGTCTCACTGCCTCACAGGGTGCCTTTTCCCACTGTAGCTTCCCTGCTCTGTGCTCCTAAAGCAAGATGTAAGACACCCAGTTATCAGCCTTTCATCCATTTTCTTTAAAATAAATGACAGAGAATTGGAAATAAGATCACAAGAGGCAAGCACATCAAGTGGCAGAATGCAACTCATTTCTGAGCACTCATTTTGTAAAGTGACTCTGCATTCACTCATAGGCAAAAGTAGGTCAGACACATCTATATATGAGAAGATGGCTCTGCACCAGAACAGACAAGTAAAGGAATTTTCCAGTTTTTCTCATGAAGCAGAAGCTCCACACCCATTCATTCTTCAAGCAGTCCGTCAAAACAAGAAACTTCATAATAAATACTGGAGTGACTTCTACTGCACTCATCTCCATAACAGGTCTCCATACCAGCTTGCTTAACAGAATAAGCTGGTCCGTGGCTGTAAATCACAGCTATTTTTTTCACTTTAGCACCCTGTACAGTTCTGAAAACATTCCTGGTCCGAATCTCATCACACATCCAGTGTCCTGTTCACTGGAGGATCTCTGGTGAGAAATATTTTTTAATGCTTTGAGTAACGTATTCTTGTTGTGGAACTCTGAGAAGGAGATGAGGTGGTGGTAACAGAGTTGCAGGATACAAAAAACACACCCAAATTATTTTGTTCTCTTGCATCTCAGACACGGAGAGTAATACAGATAAAAGCTATGTAACACAATGATAAACTACATCCCACACTTGATAGAAGCTTAAAGAAAAATGGGGAGCTAGACAAAAATCTGCCCAGTGTATACTGAAGTGAAGCACAGAAGAGTACAAACTGTTCGTTTTTGTGAAAAGGTTTTACAAAGATAGTTGAAAAATATTGCTAAATTCTGTTAGCACTATTTACAGATGGATAAGCTGCAGCAGAGAAAAGAAGTTGCTTTTCCAGCAGCACCCAAACACAGGACAACAACAGGGGTAGAAATGATCCTGGGTTTTGTCCAAGTTCTGGCAGGCCCACATTCACCTGCATTCTGAACCTCTGGTAATGCAAATCTGCTGCAGCCTAAGCCCCCTTGCTGACTGTGCCTGCAGAGGAAGGACCTGCACTACTGACCTCAGAGTGAGCCTGCAACAGTCTGCATTGGGGTGTATAGCTGCACCCTGAAATTTCAGCACACAACATTCCCTTTTGAAGCTCCTCTGTGGCACAGTGTGGGCCTACACTAATTCAAGTACTGCTGTGTGGCTCAGATACTGATTTGATGCTATTATTACTGCATTATTACTAAGAGAACTCAGGTTTCATAAGGAATGTGACACTTCTGTAGTAAAACACATTTCATCTTGTAATTAGCCATTATATTACATCTAAAAGCAGAAATTGTGCTGAAGAAAATAATCTGCTGCATCATGAAGAAAAATGTAATTTAAAAAATCACAGGCTACAGCAGGCAGCATAACTACAGTAAAAATAAGATCATTTATCTAGCACTCATGAAGGGAGGAGATTACTGACTCACCATTCCAGCCAAATTCAGTGTAGGACAGGGGTTCCATTATCAGCTCCTGTACAGACTGGTATGAGACACATTTGGGCATGTAACACACCAAGTACTGAGTTTAGTTAGGGAGAAAAAACCGCACAAAGCAAAACAAAGGAGATCAGTATTGAAATCAGAAAAAATAGAGAGAAGAAAGTTTTAAATAATGGGTGTGATAAAATTATTTTTCAGCTCAGTGTGAAGCAGCGGAGGAACTGGTGGGAGTGAAGTTAAACAGAAAAGAAGGTCAGAGAAGGGACAAGGAAGATAATCTGCAGTGCTGAAGCTGCAAGACAATTAGAATTATGAAGGTCAGAGAAGGATAATTCAAGCTGTATATCTCAGGGAAAAGTAGAAAGAAAGAATAAAAAATAGTAAGCACAGGAACATAGAGACTAGGGGGAAAGGACAAAGGAAGAACTCATACTACTTCATTATTGCCAGCAATAGCCTTACTAATGGTGTTAAATAAAATATCACTGAAACAAAAGGATAGAAGCCTCTAAGAAGACCCATGACCTTTATTGTAAATAGAAATTTGTGATATATAAAAGATTTGAAGAAACTCCATCCAGTTTTAAATGTTGTTTTCAGTTCATTTTCTCTTAGCTACAAATGGATTAGCAAGCTGAAGCTGCAGATCGGTAAACACCTGACTCAGTGAAGGATTTAACCCCTGTAAAGGAAACACACAGCTCAGAATGTTTCATTGAGTGGATCCTACCATTACATAGGCAAAGTAGTTCACAGCTTATCAGATCTCTTCTAGGTCAATTTGACAACTACAGAGTACCATTAGTATCAGTAACATAGGAGTAAGATGTACTCACCATCCCAGAAAGCTAAAGAAAGAGAAAAAGAAAGTTTAGTTAAAAAATGTTGCATCTAAAGAGTTTTTGAAACAAAAGCTGAAGTCACTGTTGGAACACACACTGAATTTATTTCCCATTGTTCTACAGATTTTAAATCTTTCAGTGATTTAAGATGCATTACTGTCTTCCACTGCTATGTATGCTTGCTAAACTCCTTTTGGTTTCATTGGAGAATGGAGTAAAAGGACAAGCAGGACCAGGGCCTGCTCCACACCAAACATTTTCATTGAGAGGTTTCTCTCAGCATTTACAGATATGAGTATACTTCTTGTTGTAGAAACTCACACTATTTGGCACACTCACTTCCTAAGGAAATAGGATAGATAGACTAGGAAAAATATTGCAAACTTACCTCATCGTAACTGGAACCACTGGATACCAAGACACTTAACATTTCTAATAAATTATGCTACAGTAACTTCAGTAAAATAATCTAAATAAGCAAAAAAATACTTTTGCATTCTCAGCCCTAACATCATTTTTCAAGCACCTGCCTGCTAAGACCATACATTCACAAGAGTGCTGAACACAGAACCAATGTGATATTAATAAATCAGGGAAGAAAGCGATTACTCAGCTTTACAATACCAAAATACAATTGAATGCTTACAGCTGTCTTTGTAGATGTAGGTAATGGGTTCACATGGCTGTGGACAAGAACAAAAGCCATACATGAGCACTTGAGTACTTAGTGAGGTGGTGCATTGTGTGTGTTTGTAACAGACTTTACTTGAGATATGTACAGAAGATTAGGCTTGTCCATTCAGTCATTTACTCCCCTAAAAAAAAAAAAGAAAGAAAGAAAACAATTTCAAGTTATGTTCTCTTCATCTCACTTAATTGCTCAGATATTTTGCTAATTGTGGGGGAAAAATCAACCAAAGCCAAGGGTTATTTGCATTACACATTTTTATATGTTTTATTTAATGTCTACTAAGATCGGGGGATATTGAAATTCCACAGTAGAACTGAAGGGTTTACTACCTGATATCTGTTATTTTAATTATATCTTTTATATGTGTGTATATATACACACACATATATACACACACACACATATATATATATATAATCTTTATTCCAATTAGGTCGAGAAAACATATGGTTTTTTGTTTGCAAGGACCGACCTCTAGTACTTACAGGAATTTTTGAACATGACTGTTGCAATTCATTTCAGCTTTAATCCTATTTTGAAGCTGTAAGAAATGGACAGTGTATCATCTGTACAAAGATGTATAGGGAAAATACCACCTTAGAAAGAGCTGCAGACTTCTTAGCAATGGCAACAATTAATGAGAGGGAAATGAACCCAATCTGTCTTTTATACCGTGTTGAACTTGCAAAGCTGAAAGTCAAAGAGGAAATAAATATTTCTAAAGTGAGCCTCTTTCATTTGAGACTAAAGATACATACTGTTGAATTCCCACAATGGCACTTCTAAAGACTTTGCTAGAAACACGTAATTGCAAAATTTACAGAGCTCTGACAACCAAAAATTACAGTAATCATTCTCTTTTGCATTAGTTAAAAGGAGAGGCTCGAAGTATGGGTCAGGTACACTTTTCAAACATGTGCAAATCATGCATTTAGATGGTGACCTCTGAAAGTTACATTTATAGGTATACAATTAGCCACTTGCATTCAGAGGTACCTGATTTGTGCTTGCATACAGGTGGATTCCCTGTCTTCTTTATTTAATAAAATATTGAAGTTCACAAGGTAATACAGTCATGCAATTTACAATATATGGGCAACACATTATTGGAAGTCATCAGAACACTGCACAAATAACTACTCCACACACCATAACAGGAAGAAAACGTTGTGTTTCATTCCTTATTTTCCCTTAAAAATGAAAAAGAAAAACAGTTTCCAGTAATGGCAAAATATGTGGAGTCTAGGTCTTGCCCTGCATCCTGGAGATCCCCTGTCACTTCAACTGTCTTCCAGACCAGCAGGTCCTGGAATAGTTCTATGAATAGTAGCACGTTTCATATGTGGTATTCAAACATCATACCGAGGCAACATAACATTTTTATTTTCTATTGGAAATTAACAGATTTCTTTCCTTCTTCCCTTATTTGTTACATGCTTAAGTTCCACTGAATTAATGGTAAATGAGAACTAAGAAAGAAGAACATCAGGTCTGACACCATTTTCACTTATGAGATGAACAACCTGGATGGATAACATCAAAGCACCAATTTTCTTCTAGTAGTTCAGCTCATTTTTGTTAACAGAGTTATTCATCCAATATGTTCAAAATCCATTTAAAAATACAGTCCTTAAAATAAAATTAGCACATGCTTCAGCAGGGAGCAGCCAGCCCTTGTCAGTCCCTGTCATAGCAGAGAACATCTGAAGTTACTATTCAGCCATGAGAAAAGCTTGTGAAGTAAAGGGAGAAAGAAACACAAAAGAAGCCAAAAAAAAAACAGGACAAAGAAGTTATTGGGGAATAAAAGTGATCATCTCACTGCTCTTAAACCAGCTTATTTCTTCTACAGCAGTTTTTTACCTAAAAGGCAAAAAGGGAAGATGAATTGGAACACATATGGTAGGATATTCAGAGATGGTCATTGCTTCTGTTTAGTGTGACTTACACAGGGACAGAGTATTAACAGCTTTTGGAAATGAGAGAATTAACATTTAAAAATCAGTACAAGTGTGAAATCAGCACACGTAAAGGAGGAACCTATTAAAAAAATCCATTAAATAATATCAATGATGATGTACCTGTCATTCTGCCTCTATACATTTTTAGTCCATGTTCTCCTGCAAGTCCCTTGTCTCCAGCTTTACCCTAATAAGTTGGAAAAAATGCAATTAAAATCTGACAAGATGTTCTTCTGATAAAAATGCAAGCTTCTCAAGAAATTACGACAGCATTTTCCCCCGAAACACAAGGATATAGAATAAAAAAAATTAGTCATAGATTCGTGTAAAAAACTCAAACCAAATATGCAAAATGACCAGTCAATAATTTTTTACTGGGAAAAGGAAAATAAGCTGCAGCTCTTACTTTACTGCAGCATCATAAGATAACAAAAGACTTGCAACATCTTGCTTCACAGAACTGAAAGTACTCCTCCTTTTAATCTGCCACAACTATCCTGTTGACTGGTGTGTTTTCTCCAAGTAATACTGTCTGTGGCAGAAGTGGGCTGCTTCCAAAGTGTGATTTATCTACTTGTTTACTGAAGCACACACTGATTTCCCATGAGAACAGTGAAGAGCTGTCAGTTCAATTTATTTAACAAAACTTCTAATTGCTCCCTAATTGCTGTGTAAGCACAAATACTGGAGAAAATATTAACAGGCAATTTCTGTGCATAGAACATTGAAAAATGTCCAGTGATATCAACAAGAACAAGCCTCTGGCAGATTTTCTGCATCTATGGGGGAATGTATACCAGTCAGCAAACTGTGGGAACATGAAGTACTTACTCTTCTTTACTCCACATACAAATGACAACTTAGCAGAAAGCTTTGGCTCAGAGATCTGTCCACAGTGTCACCAAACCATGGTGTTCAGTAGAGCAAGCCTGCTTTTTCTGTGGTGATAGCTCTGCATCCACAGTGAGTATAGATGTTAAGAAGCACTATTGTTTGAAGCCTAAAGTGTAGTACCAATGTCACAGATCATTACTATTTATGTAATTTTAATTGTTTTAAGAATTGATTGGGGTTTCATACTTCACATTCAGCCTGAAAAAAGTTTCAGTCTTTTGTCTGGCTCAATTATTCCATCAGATTGTGAAAATCAGTTTATTTACTCTGGTTTTTATTTAAGTACTTAACCACAATTATACAGAATATTTGAGAATGCCATGAAGGTTGCAGGAAGTGTGAGCATGAACAGCAAAAAGGTAAATACACACCTACTAAAATTGCAACTGCTCTTGAAAGTAAGTCTTTACAAAAGTCCCTGTGCCACAGCACTTGGAGCAGGAGACACACACAGAAAGAAGACCGAGGTGCAAAGGTAGAAAACCTTTTCAGGAAGGGTTTTCACTAATGAAATAACTAGAATTCCTGGGAACTAAAATTATGATCATTATTAGATTAATAGCATCAATTCATACTTGATACTTTCTGCATGAGCAAATCTGTGACCTTTCATCTTGTTTTCTGTCTTAGCTTACTGTAATAAAACTGTCAAAGCCTCTGTTAATAGCTTGTTACAGATAACTACAGCAATTTATTAGGTATAACTGCAGAATTTATCACGGCTTGAAAAAATACTGGTGCAGGAGAAGTGCCTTACACTATAACTTTTTTCTGCATTATTTCTAGGAAGGTGTCGTTAGTATAAATCTGATATTTTATTAGTAATAATGAAGTTTTATGAATATTTAAAATTTCTTTTGTCTCTTAGCAATATGTATCTGTGGTTAAAACCCAGATACACAGATGTGTACTTAAAAGAATTTTGAAAAATTAGTGCTATGAAAAACATTCAGACTTCAGTGCTCAGCTGTTTACACATCCAGTGCCTTATAGTTAAACAACATAGCATGCTTTCAGTATATTCATTACTGGGAGACTCTTACTTTCTGGTTTTCCTGTCCTCTTTGACCCTAAAAATCAACGTGTACAAAAAAGTTCAGTTAACACACACAAATCATTAATGCTGGGGTTTTTTCCACTTGTGAATATTAAAAATATTTACCTGAGGTCCTTTGTATCCTTGTTTTCATTGCAAGCTATTGTAACCAGGCTGTTCACAAGTGATCTGTTTCCAAATGACAACAAAGTCTTAAGGCTTTTTTGTCTGACCTAACAGACAGTAATATGTTAGGATTCATTGTATGGAAAAGGTTTAACTTTTTCTTTACATCTTCCTCCTATGTGTAACGCACTTCCTTGCATTTACGGATGTCAATGAAAATTCCAGAGGATCTATCTATTCAGTCTGATTTCAGCATTGAACACTGCAGACACAGAAAGAACTAGCAATCCACACTAGCAAAAACAATTCAAAGACAGCAATCCTGAAATGATGCAGTGGTAATGTTCTTGAAATAAAATCTTGCGTATGGACACTAAAAAGTCATTTAATACAGTAGTCACCAGGAAAGACTTGCTGAGCACTAGGCCTGGGGGTGGAAGCTGACACAAATAAATGAAAAAATAAATTTTATATATCTAACAATACTTACATGCAAGCTATAAATACCTAAAACTTGCAGTTTTATCTGTGCAATATTTGGAGCACATATAGCTCTGTGTATCCTTCAGCACCTCTATAAGGACAGAAAGGGTAAGAAAGTTTTATCTGGAAGTGAGGTACCAAGTAGTTATTTTAGAGCATTGCACATGTGTTGAAAACCACCTTCTGATAAAGACTACTATAACAATCTTGTCTGTTTTTTCCCCTGTTCTACACTGGCCTCTTCTACTGAATGTATACCCTATTTTCAAAACTACCCACTGGCTATTCATCAGTAGTTTGCTCTTTTTCAGAAGAGCAAAAAGTATTTTATGTTCTATAATATCTCTTCTGATATAAATTCCAACAAAAAGAAGTGCAAATAACTTTTTGGTACAAAGTTGTGCCTTGTGCTTGAGAGTTTATTAAAGACATTTCTCACAGGGACAGTTTTATGAAATAGCCATACTATTGTCCTTAAATCCAAACCCTGACCAATAAAAGACGACTAAGTGTTATTGATATCCCAAGTCACCCTTTTCTCCTTTCTTTCCAGGAACCCCAAGAGATCTCTTAGAGACAAAATATGGTATATTATTTCATTTTTACCACTCAGCAAGTTTGAGGTCAAGAAGACAAAAGAAAGGAAATAATGTATCTCTTCTCCTCTAATTCCATCACTCCCATCTTCCCCATTGTTCTTGAAATAATAAAACCATGCATGAATTTTTCACCAACAACCAAAACAAGCAAACAAACAAACAGAAAAAAAAAAAAAAAGGAGAAAAAAAACCCTAAACACAGGAATTTCCCATGGGAAAAGATTAGATTTCCCATGGATTAGATTTCCCATGGGTTTCTAGGCAAAACCACAAACTCGGCACTGCAGCAGATATCTTCACACAGCTTAAAAAAAAGTAACATTGACTTAATACTCACTGACATCTCTGCAAAACTCTCAAAATCTTCAATTATTGCAAGAAAGAACCCTAAAGAATACTGCATTCATAGATTCAGGTTGTCTAGAGTAATACTGTACCCTTTTCCCAACAAATCCTTGCATCCATGAAAAGAAAAATGATGGCAAAAGTTAGAAAAACATGTAATAAAAACATTGAAGAATTATTCTAAATCACAATTAAACAGGATTTTCAGAATTTTTGTTTAATCTTTAGGCCTCTTTTACCCGGATATCCCATGTTAACTTGTCTTCTTTTTGGTCCTGGTGGTTCTCTCTGAGCATCCTCTCTGAGGGGGATGAAAAGAATGACCACAGTCAGAAAGCTGAAGAAGCTGGTTTTTCTGGTTTTTAGTCATGCATGTGTACCAGGAAGAGCCAGCTCTATCACAGTCCAGATGCATCCTGATTTTTTTCTCCAATTTGAAGGAAAGTAGAAAACACTTAACTAGCCACCTATTAATCAAATGGTAATGATTTTTTAAAATGTGTTTTGAACAGTTATTAACCCTTAATAAATGGGCATGTTTGTGATTTCAGGAAGGCTGGATATCTTATATTGCTAGATCATTATTTTCCAAAAAAGGTTTTCATCTTGTTTTTTAAAGCAATATGTGATGAAAATCTTTTTACAGAATATTGAGTGGTCATGTTAGTTCCACTAATTTTAGTGGGAGCAAGTCTGTGCTCTGATATTTGATTTATGTGAACTTATTTTAGTTGAGAAAAATCCATTCCTATGAGTTTACTGATGACAGAACACTTGCTGCAAGAAAACATTTATTTTGCAGGATTATTAGTGTACTACTTGCTAAAGATATGTGTATAAAAACACATATGTGTATTCAAGTCATTAGGAAACAATTGTCAGTGCAAACTACTGCAATGCAGTATTTCTGGACATAAAGCTGGTAGCTCTTTTAAAACCTCAGCAAGGCTACAGCCAAGCACCTAACTTCCTCAAGAGCTCAGGCTCTGCTGATCTAAGGACTCTGGAAGAGTCTCCACCACTCCATTACAGATACTGGGGGTAATCTAGGCACAGCTGAGATAGGGAAACAGGACAAGAACAGGGATAAGACAATTGCAACCTGGTCTTCAACTACAAGAATATCTTCTTTTTTGCAAGTGCTGGCAGTTCTGACTTTCAACTTCAATTTTAGTAATTACAGAGTAGGCTCTTGATAGCCCTTCAGACATGCCCTTTCTGGGGGCTGTGGCTGCTAGCACTGCCTTGCCTTGGGAATTCTGTGGGAACGCAGAGATTTCTACCCAATGAAAGTGTAAAGATAAGAGAATTTCAGAACTTAAGCTGTGGATTAAATTAGATGAGAAAACTAATTAAAGAAGAGGAATTATATGGTATTTCCCCCTTAGATCCCACTAGAGAACATTGTCCTTCACATCTCTGTTACAGTAAACCCTTGACCTCCCTTGCTGTATATTGCAGTTAATTGGTTTTTCCTGTGTTGTCAGCTATTTCTACTGGTTAACAATAAATATCTGGAATGGTGTAATACACGGTATCCTTCTAAAAAGTGTTTTAATTTGAAGAAGGCATCAAGCAGTCCCTGGTTTTTGCAATCAAATACCATATTTCTCAGATAAAACTTATATGATCTTCCATTAGACACACTTAAGAGCTAGGGCTTTTCTTTTTCTTATTTATTTACTTTTTTTTTTTTTTTTTTCCAAAAAGGAGGAATGGGATTTGGAAGTAAAAAGATTTTCCCTAAGATCTTAAAATCTGCTGACAGACATCCCTGGAACATGAAACATGCATTCACCGAGAAAGAAAGCAATCTGGGCAGAAGGCACAAGAGGGCCGTACAAAATGCTTCACTACACTACTTGACTCAGGAAACAGTGGATGTGCATGGCAAAGGTGTCTGTTGTCCAGAAGGTGCATTCAGGTTTGATGTGAGTTGGACTATGCAAGCTGCCTCTGAAGTCATTGGGATCTTTATTTTGTTTCCTGTGAGAGACACAGTGATGTACACCTCCTAACAGGCTGTCCTGTAGAATTGCTGGAGAGTAGCACTGCTATGAGGCTGCCAAAATGAGGTTCAGAGACTGTTTGGACACTTTCTTCTCTCTTCTTTCATCTCCTGAGAAAGGTCAGGTCCCAAGAGCAGAAGATATACCATGCAGGAAAGAGCACAAAGAGCACTCTGTGAAGGTAAAAGAGTCAGGGAACATTGACCTTCACAAAGCAAAGGTGATACCAATGAGCAGAAGGCGTAACCTAGATGAACTCGCATCTGCAGAGAACCCTCCTTTGACCAAGGACCCCAGAGCGGTGTTACTCTGTCAAATCAGTTTCTCAGGTCATGAAAATTCTTGGATTTGTCATTGATGGCCAGCCTGATACAACATTAAAAACATCTTCAGGCACTTGGACAGTTCCTTCACCTGACAAGCCTGACAGAGATCTGGACTATGACTATCCAGGCATGAAATTATCCGGCTTTACAAAACTCTATCAAAGACTGCTACCAGATTTCCACAGTAACTCAAGATTTGCTGAGAGATTTGTCCTAGTTCAGGGGAAGAGGTGAGACAGGTAAGAGTGGCTGATGACAACTATAACATAATCCATCTACAGAAGTGCAGTTTTATGTAGGGCTGTCAAAAGGGCACTGAGAATCTATTTGGTCTAGAAATAGACCAAAAATTTGAACATCTAGAAAGCTGGCCCCTTGGAGAGAAGAGTCCATGTTGGAGCAGGTGTGCTGGCAGGACTGGTGACTCTGTAGGGGTCCCATGCCGGAGCAGCCTCTTCCCAAAGGACTGGACTCTGTGGGAGGGACCCCACACCGGAGCAGGGAAAGAGTATGAAGAGTGGCTTGGTAGTCACCTGGTATCCAGACATGGTGAACCCACCACCTGTAGGGGTGGAGAATGTTCTGGTGTTTGTTGGCTAGGGTAAAGCTGATTTTCTTCACAGTAGCTGGTATGGAGGTCTGCTTTGTGTTTGTGATGAAAACAGTGTTGATAATTCAGGAATATTTTGGTTGTTGCAGAGCAGTGCTTGCACAGGGTCAAGGCCTTACCCTACTATGCCATCAAGAAAGCTGGAGGGGCACAACAAGTTGGGAGGGGACACAGCTGGGACAGCTGATCCCCACTGATTCAAGGGATATTCTATACCACATGGCAACATGTTCAGCATCTAAAGCTGGGGAAGATGAAAATGGGAGGTGTTCAGGGTGATGCCATTTATCTTCCCAAGTAACCATTACACATAAGGTAGCTCTGCCTTCCTAAGGATGGCTGAACTGCCTGCCTGTGGGAATGAATTGTTTCGCATTCCTTGCGTGCATGGTTTTTGCTTTACCTATTAAACTGCCTTTGTGCCAACCCTTGAGTTTTCTTCCTTTTACATTCCCAATTCTTTTCCTTGGCTGCATGGGGCTTAGTTGCTGGCTGGGGTTAAACTATGGCAATCCTTTCTAGCTGCTGGGACTGCTGTAGAATGGGTTTGTCTTTGTCTAAGGTAGGAATAACCCAGGCAGTTTTGATCAGCACATTTTTATTTGCACTACAGGAATTCTGTCCCCTTCTACAGTATGTAAATTTTTGACTGGTCAAGGCCAGTCTGATTGGCAGATTCCCTAGTGTTCACTAACTAGGTGGCCTTCACTAAATGCCAAATGCCAGTATTTGAAGATCTCACCACCCACTGCTCTCAGTGTAGTCTTTAACAGTCCATTACACTGTTTGACTTTTCCAGAGGCTGGTGTATGATAGGGAATGTGATACACCCACTCAAATGCCATGTTCTTCGGCTCAAGTGTCTACAAGATTGTTTAGGAAATTAGTTCCAAGGATTCATTTATTTCTGGAGTATTCTGTCCCACTAGACTTGCTTTTCAAGTCCCAGGATGGGCAGTGGCATGGGGCACAGGTTATGTTTCCAGCCATCTGGTGGTTGCTGCCACCATTTTAAGCACATGGCTCTTGCCATCACAGGTTTGCAGGAGTGTGATACAGTCAATCTGCCACGCGTCCTCATACTTGATATGTATCAGTCATTGTCCTCTGTACCAAAGAGGTTTTAACAGCCTGGCTTGCTTGATTGCAGTGCATTTTTCACATCCATGGATAATGTCTATGTCTAAGTCCACTCCTCAGCCATGAGCCCACCTATATGCTGCATCTCTTCCTTGATGTCCCGAGGTGTCGTGGACCCACTGAGGTAGTAATAATTCACATTTATGTTGCCAGTCCAAATCCACCTGAGCCACTTCATCTTGGCAGCTGCTGGTTATTCTTACATATTTCAGTGGCCTGACTCTCGGGTACATGAGCATGTACATGACGTACCTGCACAACCAGATTCTCTATGCAGGCAGCAATATATTACCATAATGTGGCAGCCCAGATGGGCTTAGCCCTATGGTGTGAGTTATTCTGCTTTCATTGCTGCAGCCAGGCCCACAGGGCACTTGCTATCATCCAGGAATCAGTATAAAGTGTTGACCACTTTTGCTATTCAACAGCATCTAAATCCAGATGGATGGTTTTGATCTCTGCAAATTGACTCGATTCACCTTCTCCTTCAGAAGTTTCTGTGGCTTGTAGGGGACTCCATACAGTGGCCTTCCACATCTGATGCCTTCCCACAGGATGGCAGGATCCAGCAGTAAACAAGGCATATTTCTTCTCGCATTCTGCTGATTTATTATATAGTGGGCCATTATCAGCATGTGCTACCTCCTCCTCAGGTAACATTCCAAAATCTTTGCCTTCTGGCTAGCCCATGATCACTTCCAAAATTCCTGGATGACTGGGGTTTCTTATTTGAACTCATTATGTGGTCAGTGTGACCCACTTACTCCACGTAGCATTAGTTGCATGATATACAGAGGAAAGCCTCCCTTAGAACATCCTATCCAACATGAGTAATCAGGATGCCAGGAGAAGCACCTAAAAATCTGGATCTCCTGTGCAGGTCCCTTCACTCTACTTTGTTTTACTGCAAAACTGGCTTTCAAAAGGATTTGGACTATCTTCTTCCCTTTCTCAAAAACTTTTTTTGCTGTATTGCCCTACACAATGGTATCACCAATGTACTGCAGGTGTTCAGGAGCTTCACCCTGTTCCAATGCAGTCTGGATCAGTTCATGGCAGTAGGGCTTTGTTTCCACTCCTGGGGCATTTGATTTCAGGTCTACAATCATCCTTTCAA
Organism: Promerops cafer; assembly: GCA_013398275.1. Lineage (NCBI taxonomy): Eukaryota > Metazoa > Chordata > Aves > Passeriformes > Nectariniidae > Promerops > Promerops cafer. The sequence continues at coordinate 893,481 of VZSE01015521.1, forward strand.
GTGGAAGCGAAGTGTGCCCCGCACTCTGCCACCAAAGGGACTGAGGAAAAGGCATTGGCAGTGTCAACTGTGGCACAGCACTTGGCTGCCTTTGACTGCAGTTCATATGGAAGTTCAGCATGTCTGGTCCAGTGGCACTGAGCAGTGGCACCAGAATGACTTCATTCATAAAATTCCCTGCTAATTTCTTCTACAAGTGGAAAAGAACTTCTTTCCACAGAGTCAGTAGTACAACCAGCCCTTCCATTTTCCTAGGAAGGGCTCACTGTTGTGCATGCGATTCCTCTGAATCAGAGCGAAGCCTGTATTTTCAAAGGGAAATTTTAAATTTTATTTAAGGAAATCTGGTACTTATTGTTTTATATCCAGTGGCATCCATTGTCATGTATGGAATATATGTCATTATTTCACTTTATTTCTTCAGTAAGAAACATTTTCTGCATCATTTTTACAGCTTTTCGTCCAGTTTAATCTTTTTTCTTTTTTTTTTCCAAGGGAGCATATAGAAAGATGCTGCTAGATCTATTCTTGTATCTTGTAAGTGAATCCAGAGAACAAAATGCCAGGTAAGTACAGCCACCTCTGCAGAACGGCCTATGGTGACAAAGTTAAATGCACCATGACTTCCACAGCCATAAAATGGGTGACAACAGAAATTGGGTAAGTCATCAGAGTACAAAAGTTCAGCTAAGTCCTACCCTTTTGCTGGGCTCTGCATTTGTTGTCTTCAATCAGATGTCCACAGGATTTTTTCTATCACTCAAGAGCAACCATGACAATCTAATTTTCTAAACATCTAACATCTAGTAACAAGGAAAGGGGACCAATGTTTATTTACCAGTTGGAAGCCACACCATGAGAATACACTTACACCTGTTTCAAGAACTAACAGCAAAATCATTTGAGAATGACTGATTTTATTCACACGTTGGATTATTCTGAGGAAAAAAAAAAAAAAAAGAAGCCAAGAATGATGCTATGGTAATAAATCTTTTAAATCCTTTAGGTGAATTAAGTTCCAGGAATTCTGTCATTTGAGATCTAAATGCTTTCTGGTATTTTCTATAAGCAGGATAAATGTAAGCAAATACATCAAAACATTTTGATGTCAGTGTCTTGCACCTAGTATTATTTCACGTAAATCTGAGGCACTGCTTTGTTTTATGCAGTATATTCAGAAAGTGCACATTTTGGTATTTATGGAATAAAGTCAAGTTTCAATACTTTTATGTCTTTTAAACAATGCACTGTTGGCTAACAAGAGTTTCTCAATACTCAACATGTTAGATCAATAGAGAAATAGCCTAAATTTTATTTTCACAATTACGTTACTAGAGAATAACTTTATAATCAAGTATTTCTTTCAACTGAAATATGGGAGCCAAGTGGGTATATAAAGCTTCCTCTTTGAATGCCTTTTCCACATCAACCTGATAGTCTAACTGAAGAGTTAAAGTAATTTAAGTGTCTCTGCACTAGGAGGGCTCTGTACACAAGAATCCACATTCTTCTTGTGTTTCAAATCTGTTTTTATTGCCTCCACAGCCCCCATACCAGAACTGACCACACATTTTCTGCTCTTTGTCGTAGTACCACTTCAAAATGTAATTCTGACATTCTCCACTATCTTGAACAAGGTCACATGCATCTGGAAAAGGGAAATAAAAGACAGATTTAACAAAAGAAAAATCCACCCTTCTCAGCATTGTAAATTCAGGGAAAAATAACATTCACTGCAGACTGTCGGACAAAAGGAGTAGCCATTGTTCAAGGTCTTACACAGATTCACCAAGTATTCATCTGTAACTCCACAGTTCCAGTGTGAAAACCCTCTTTTTATGATTGCTTTACCCAGAAAGAATATCTGAAACAACTAGATTTTCATTGCCATAAACAGAATGACTGCTAAAAGGTGTCTAGTTTTCTAACATAAAATTGTTTTTAAATGATTGTAAAATAACTATACCTGGTCAATGGAGACTAGGAGAATAAACTTCTTAGTAATTCCTCTCTTCTTTATTCCAATTTCTTACACTGGTATCCATCAATAACATTTCATAAATTAGTATACAATGGTTGTTAAACTATTCATGGTAGTCTCTTAGCCAAATCCAAGAGTATTACAGATTTAAATAGCATAAATTAGCAAAGTAGGTGAGAGAAGCATACTTAGTAGCAATCTGCTATTTGGTAAGAACAGATCTAATCATCTTTCACCAATGTAAATTGAGAGTTACTCAAGAGAAGACAGAAAGGCAGCTCTAGACTTTGGTGTCAGTACAACATTAAAGAGGAAGAACCGAGATATAAAGAAATATAATGATACAACTTAAAGATTTAAAATTACATAACCTTCTCCTAATCAACTTTAAAGCAAAAATCTCAAGCAACAGGGGAGCACAAAGTTCATCTCTCAAAAGGCAAGTTCTGGAACTGGGCTACATGTTTTTGAAGTAAACTGCTGGGTCACTAATTACAACACAGGATTGGGGAAGGCAGTTCCTACATCTCTCAAAAGTGACGTAGGTAATTTCTCACTTAAGCGCAGTGACCATGACTACTTCCTCAAAGGAAATATTTTATTTTATTTGTAAAATATAAACAGTAACATATCTTCCTGTTGCTGATCCTCTCTCATCCTGAATGAAGCTACCAGACATTTCCAGAACCATTCCTGAGTGAAGAGGGATGAAAAATAACGGGATAACATCTGTAGAAATGAGCTACCACACCCAAAACTATGCAGACACATTTTCATTTATTTTCACATAAATTCTCTCTAATTGTAGTTTAAACAATAAAAATACTCAACAGTGTTACAAGAATGTTGGTAACAATCTCACAATCAGTTTCTCATACCTATATCACAAGGCAAATCTGCAATGAAAAGTGTATCATTAGGAAGCACAGTTAAAAACATGAAAAATATATATTTTGATACCTCTGCTGATGGATCCTGTTCTTCCTACAGGAACAGACTGTAGCAGAGATATAATTAGTTCCTCCATGTTGAGCTAAATTAGCAGCAGGAGTAACTCACTAATTACAGTGCAACTTGGGGATTTTAAAATTAGTGACTATTTTAGTAAGGGGGATTAGAATTTTATATGATGTTATTACAAAAGCTATAAATAAAAAATGAAGTTATAAGGACACCTGTAGTTCAGTCTTTAACTACTATATAGGTTTGGACTGAATACTAGTATATGGTGACTAAAAGCTTTGGAAAAATGTAATTGGAAATTCTTCATCTTGTAAAAATATTCAATTGAGTCCTTCACAGTTTAGTCTTTTTACTGAATTAAAAAAGATTTTCATGTTCTAGAATCATACCATAATCATTACAGGCACCTCTAGTTTCTACGGTTGTCTCTAAGGTTTTCTCGTTCTTCTCCTGAGCTTTTCCACACTCTTGAGGCTTTTCTCTTTTAGCATTTCCCTCTGTGAAATACTCATTCTCCTCATAATCATCTCTCATTTCTGGCATTGTGTATACAGGTTCTTTGGCATTCTCTTTCATACTCTTCATGACTCTACTTTCATTTTTTTCTATGTCTTCTAAAACTTGACGGGAACCACTTTCAGCCATTCCAGGAAAAGGTATCCTTCCAAGGAGAGGGGGGAAAAAAATATTTAAGCACCAATATGACCTTAGAAAATGCATCTGGTTCATTTCTTCTGAAAAATGTGAAAAAAACCCCAATCCCATTTCTGTTATAACTACTTTGAATGTAACAACTAACCCAAAGGGATACATCTTACATTCAGAGGTATGCACTCAAAAAGTTAAATAGGCAATTTCCAACCTTTCGGTCATGGATGCTTCCTGTTGTATGTCTCCCCGATCTAAGTTTTCACACTCTTCTTGAAGTTCAGGTGAAGGATAACTGTTCATTTCTTCTGTGAGAAAGCACAGGTAGCAGGGGTGAGTTTTAAAGTCCTTGAAAGTAGGGTTAATAAAAGCAACTACATGGCTGTTTTTGTGAACTGGAGTTTGCATCTTTCAACAAGTAACACGCTTTATCCAGAGTGACTGACACTATGCCCAGAAAAATGAAAATCAGACAGATGAGAATGACTCCTAAACCAATCTTTTATACTTTTGTCTTGCTCTTTAACACACTATTTATCCTTCTATAGAAACTTTGACATCTCTGAGGATATGCTTCTGATGAGGATTTTAAATAAGTGGCAATTTCCTTTTTGATATTCTCTTGTTTCCATGTCAAAGCATCTAAGACCTGCTGTTCTGCATGTATGTGTCTTGAAAAGTAAGTCCTCTCTCTGCTCTGTAGAGAGGTTAAGGTCAAATGTGCAAAATATTTATCTTGTACCTGTCCCAAAGCCTAAATAGTCATAAACAGCTCAGTAGATCTGGACTTGCCAATGATCTGAGGAGAAATGTGGGCCTAAATCAGGAACATCACAGTGTTCTCTTGGCTGAAGAATGGTCTGTCTTTAGTGAAAGTGGAGTACACAAAGCCACACATTAAATAAATAAAAACTTAAGGGAAAAAGACTACTTAAGACTAGAATAAAATGCTGTTCTGTCATTACTGGCACTTGTATTAATGTCCAGCATCTGAGGTACACTAATCATGAAAGATTAGCAGCAAAGTTATGACCAGGAACTGAATGATAGCACATATATACTGACTACCTTTGTCTTTCTTTCCACAACTGAAGCAAATGCTGCAGTGTGATACTTACGTTGTAGAAGGTTTAGGAATGCCCGGCTAAACCTCTGTGCATACACCATCTCTGGTGTGGAAAACCTGCCCAGTGTCAGTGAGTGCTGATCTGTGGGGGAGCTTGACAGCTCCATCAGCTCATTGTCACTCACATCGCTGCCAAGTGCAAGAGTGAATAAGGTGAATCCTTGGCACTTGGCTCCAAGTGAAATCTCTCTCAGCCTTTCTCTGTCCCACATGCTTGTTTTGCTTCCTACTATTGTAAATATGACCCTGTGTTTTCTTTGTCTGGGGGCTTTAAAGAATATGTTTTCGACTGTCCACTGTAGAGCAGAAGCAATGGCTGATGGCCCTTCCAGCTGGTGAACAGACTCTTGGATGTGTTTCTTCATCAAATCTTTATTGCTGTATGTGACTAGGTCAAACTCCAAGGCCACAGGTGTCTGGTTTCTGTCAGGTAGGAAGCCCCTGGGAGCCTGCTGCACCAGTGCCACTCTGATGCCTCCATATGATTCATTTGGTTGTGAGGAAACAACAAACTGATCCAACATGTTGCTCACAAAGTCTTTGGATCTCTGAAACTCTTCACTGCTAATGCTGCGAGAGCTGTCCATGATATAAGTTATATCCATATCCATCTGAACCAGGGGAGAAAAAGGCACCTCACAGTTGGTTCTTGGATTGCATTTATCTAGAGAGGAAGAGCCAATAGACAGTGAACTATTGAACAATACAACAAAAGCAATGATTTATAAAAATTTCACACAGTCCTGTAGATCTGTATTAGGTTTGTGTGGCCAGGTTTTTGTAGTGGGGGGCACTACAGGGGTGGCTTCTGTAAAAAGCTGATGGAAGCTTCCTCCATGTCCAGCAGAGCCAATGCCAGCTAGCTCCAAGAGAGACATGCCACTGGTCATGCCAATTAGAAATGCTGGACATGCCTCTGTGATAACATACTTAAGAAGAAGAAGAAAAAAAAATATTATTGCGTAGATTTAATTGTGGCCAGAGAAAAGCAGAGTGAAAATATGTGAGAGAAACAGGTATGCAGACACTAAAGTTAGTGGAGAAGGAGGGGAGGAGGTGCTCCAAGTACTGGAGCAGAGATTCCCCTGCAGCCCATGGTGAAGACCATGGTGAGGCAGCTGTGCCCCTGCAGCCCATGGCGATCCACGAGGATGCAGAGATGCAATTACAGCTTGTGGATGAACCCCATGCTAGAGCAGGTGGACACCTGAGAGGAGGCTGTGAACCTGTGGGAGGCCCATGCTAGAGTTGGCTCCTGGCAGGGACCTGGAGACCCATGGAGAGAGGAGCCCAGGCTGGAGCAGGTTTTCTGGCAAGACTTGTGACCCTGTGCCTGAAGGACTGCACCCCATGGAAGAATGACCCATGCTGCAGCAGTTTTGAGAAGACTGTTGCCCGTGGGATGAACTCACATTGCACCAGTTTGCAGAGAACTGTTACTCGTGGGATGGACTCCCATTGGAGAAGTTCATGAAGAACTATCTCCCATGGGAGGGACCCCATGTTCTCCCTGAGCAGTGGCAGAAATAATGTGTGATGAACTGACCATAACCCCCATTCCCCATCTCTGTGTGCTGCTGGTAGGGAGATAGTAGAGCTGAGAAGGAGGGAGGGGTGGGGGGAAGGTGGTCTAATTTTACTTTTTGTTATCCTGCTCTGATTTTGTTAGTAATAAATTCAATTAATATTTCTAATTCCAGTTTGTTCTTCCCATGGCAGTATTTGATGAGTGATCTCTGTCCTTATCCTAACTCATCAACCCTTCACTGTTTTCTATCCCCTGCCCAGCTGTGGAGAAGAGTGATAGAGAGGCTTTGATGGGTGTCTACAAAATCTTTTTTTGTTTTTCCTAAACTTTGATCTAAAGAAACAACCAAAAAAAAACCAAAACAAAAAAACCCCAAAAACCCCCCCAAAAAAGAAAAAAAAAAAAAAAAACCCCCCCAAAAAAGAAAAAAAAAAAAAAAAACCCCCCCAAAAAAGAAAAAAAAAAAAAAAAACCCCCCCAAAAAAGAAAAAAAAAAAAAAAAACCCCCCCAAAAAAGAAAAAAAAAAAAAAAAACCCCCCCAAAAAACCAAACCAAACCAAACAAAACAAAAAAACCATAAAAACACCTAATCAATTTGGGAGCCATGGCAGGATGAGAGAGTACCACAGAGAGTTGGTGCACAAAGAGATAAACCAGGGGCTGAAAGGCCCAGGAAAGGGTTACCTCTGGCACCAAAAGGGCTCAGGCCTCAGCTAGGAATCAACATCTTAGTCTGGAGAGCACATGAGGGAAGAGATAAAGGAAATATTCTTGACTGAAAGACACTGTTTTACAAACTTTTACAAAAGACACACAAGTTATCACAGAGGCAGAAGCCTTCTACACACACACCCTGAAAGTGTGGGGGACCTCTCCCCGAAGCCTGGACACAGGTACTGTGCTTACTTCCCTGGGGATTGAGAGAAAAGATCTCAATATGTGTGCGCCCCACCAATGATTGGATGGTAAGATACATTGAATCCTAAGTTATATTATTTCTTCATTAGTGGTAACATTAATAGGTACCTTTAACCTCACACTGTATATACCTACTAGTAGTTTCTCTTTTTGTCCTTATTCCTGTGTAGTATTAGTTTAAGTCTTATGTCTGTTAGTTTTCTGTGTGTTAAATAAATAATTCATTCTATAATAGACTGAATCAGCCATTATTAAAGAACTTGTGAATGAGAGTGGGTTTTGGGGTGCTGGCTGCCTCAATAAAGCTATTTCCCACTGCCAGAGGCCTGGATAAAAAAGGCAAGGACTTTTTTAAACCCCTACTTCCATTCGTAACAGGAGCCTGAAATCTTTTTGTTCTTATAAGGAATAACAGATGAGCCTTTCTGAAGAAGGTTTTGAGATACCATGGGAAATTATTCATGCATGAGAGCAGAAAAACATTCATAAGGTAAAACTTCATAGATAACAGTTCCCTGGAGAAATTTTCTGCTGTTGAAATCTAAACATTGTAAAGGACACAGAATCAAACTCTATTTTTTCACCTCAGATCACTGTTCAACATTTTGACATATTATCATTTAGTAGCTTCTCCCCGTCTCACAGCGTAGAACTTACAGCAAATGAGCCTGCTTTCCCAAAATCATATTGCTATTTTAAGCGCGTTTCTTTTAAAAAGGAAATGCTAAACACAATAATCCATTTCACGTGTGCGAGACAGAAATTAATTAAACAGCTTTTGTGATTTTGACATTCTAATTCTTACCATCCACTGAAGAGGAAGTTAAAACTGTAACTCCTCAGCAGTGGTATTCTGTAACCATGAAATGATCTGTCACAGAGGGCAAGAAGGCCCAGTTGCAGAAGGGTTCAACTGGCTGGAATGTCAGAGACAGAAAAAGGAGTAAAGTTTCCACTGTAAAGGAGTGAAGTTTCTCTTGGAGATGATAAGAAACAGACACAGCACTGTCTTGTAGCCATCCTGGAATGGGAGCACTCAGACATCCCTATGGGCCGCAGAGCTGGGCTGAGTTGCTCCATGCAACCAACCATACAGTTCTTAACACATCTCTGCAAACTCCTTGTAGAACCATTTATGGCAGTAGGATTCTGACCAGTGCACTGTTCATTATTTGTGTACCATAAAAATTCCCCACCACCACATTGCAGTAAAATGTCTTACCAAAGCAAAGTGTACAATATGTGATACCCTCCAAATTTTCATCTTGTTGTCTTTCCCAAACAAATAATTGAAATCTTCTCATGTCATCGATCTGTGTTTTAAAGCAGACAGAAAAGCAGCATTAAGAAGACAGGCAAAATATATGAAGACTTTCTCTTTTTTCTTTTTTTTTTCTGCCAGGGAAGGATTATCACTTATTTATTTTCTTAATAGGGTGCTATTTTTCTACAGAGAAAAGGGCAGGATATCTCAGCTTTTTCTGGGACAAAGAGTGAAGATGATTTCTTGGAGGGAAAATTCTAGCACTAGAAAGTTTTAGCATGAGAGCAACCTGTGTGTTTTCTGAGATCATCTGAAGAAAGACAATCCTTCACAGTGGAAGATTTGACCACAGAAATGCTTGAGGAACTCTGAAGATGCTCCAATATTCTACAATTTCACTACCACCACCCAACCCTATCTAGATGTGATCCAATGGAAAAGCATTTCCTTGTGGACTAAGATAAATAAAAATGGCTCTAAAATATCACCGTATTACAGGAAATGAACAAATATGAATAAGCTATACTGGTAAGCAAAGAAATAATTACTTCTTTGCATTAAACTTTGGCTTTGTGTGTTATCCACCACACAATTAATTTCTGATTAACATCTGTAAAGAATATTACAGATAGAACTCTTCAAAGGATTTGAATTGGCAATGACTGTGTGTGGTCTCTAAACTGAAGCTCCTAAAGCAAAGTAAAGCCAGTAAGTATCTGTGGCTACAGACCTGTAGGATCATAAAGATTACACAGTCTCTCAACTGCAGGGGCAGAAGTGCATCTGAAAGGAACTGGGAAGTTGTATTTACTTGGGGGTAGTGGTGGTGAGGTTGGTTGCCTTGCCATCATTGTAAACTTACAGGAGTGCTGGGCAGTGAATTTTTTGCCTTTTCCTCTGCTAAGCAGCTCTTTTAAACTTTTCTACTCTGAAGACTGATTTATGTAAAGTCACCAGATGTCATCACATGCATTCAGAGTTATAATCTGCTTATACTAAGTAAAGAAAATACTGATTCTTGCTCCTGTTTATCCTGTAGAACAACCCAGCCAATAAACCATAAGTTTCCTTCTCATATGTCAGCAGAAATTTTTCATTCTGCTAAATCATTATTCAGCCAGAAAAATACATGAATCAGCTAATAAATATGAGGCTGCATGAGAATAAATATAGTATAAAAAATAAAGGACTGATGTTGCTAGATGTTGCTATATCAGAACTCAGACTTCAAGTTTTGCACTTTTTTTCATGCACAAGTGAACATATTTCCTTTTAGAAGGACAATTTTGAGGAAATAGCAGCTGGAAAGAATTTTATTTTGAAAAAGTTAAAACTGAGCACAGATGATATTGAAAACAAACTGAAATGACAGAGAACATGCAATCTATATTATTAAACCTTAAATAAATATAGAATTGCTTTCCTTTTGTACCTTGTAAAATGGACTGTTTATTTTTGTTTACTATCTTTTAGATGAAATCATATTTTAAAACAAAATTTCATTATTTTCTCCTGTACAAATGGCAATAAAAATATCAAAAGGGGCTTTGCTACTTTAATTTTCTTTTGAAAAAACTAGCATGCTTGAAGCTTTCTACTAATTTTTCTAGAAACTAGGGCCAGAGTTTGTTAATTAAATTTTTATTACTTGTCACAACTTCAGAAGTATAATGGCATCAGTATATAAGTGAAATTAACACAACATTATGGAAATTCTCTGATTTTCCTTAAAATCACAAGTGATTAATAATTCATGTTCAGAAAAAGATCAGATGGTGATCACTATGGTCAAGTGAATCACTGCTTCTTTGTTAAAATAGTAACCTTTAATGTACCCCTTTCTAATAAGGGACTGGACAGTTCCTGTAGAACTTAGGCTTGAGAACAGGATTCACTCAAATCCTAGCAGATACTCAGCAAGTGGGTGACTGACTCAGTTTTCAATAGGCTGTCTACTTACAGAGAAGGCACGTCTGACATTTGGCACCTCACTGAAGGCAATAACCACTGGAGTGATATCCAAGGCACTCAACTCAAGCACAGCTGTGCTGATGGCAGCATCATCCTGCGATGGACCACTGGCAAAAAATAGGGCAACTTTTCTTGTGAGGATGCCCTGACGAACACGTTTGAAGACATTTCTTGCAACAAATCTCATGGCCGCCCCAATATTTCGTTTTCCACTGGATCTCTCTAGCGGGATTCTCTGGACTGCTCGTAGCAGCAAGTTGTTTTTTTGGAATTCAGAGAATCGGATGAGGTAGTGCATATTGCTGTTGAAAGAAACAACAGAGACACGAGCGCCTGTTGGGCAATTGCTTTCACTGATCTTAATGGTCTTCAGCAATAACATAACAATGTTCCTCATTCTTTCAAATGCAGCCGGTGTAACATCATCAGACATATCCAAGGCAAAAACCACTTCAGTTGGATAAGCTGGGCATGTGTCTGTATATCAAAGCAGAAAAGTTATGTGAGAACCTTTCCACAACTCAAATACTGAAATATTGTTAGTTTCTTCTTCAAGTCTATAAAAGAATGGATATTCAGAGAGCAGATGGGCTTACCTGATGAGCATGCTGGAAGGAAGAGAGAGAGAGCAATTAAATTATTTTGGACCCATATGCATTAAAATAGTGATGTATTCACTAGCTTTCAACGAAGAGCCTGGCCAAAGTTCAGAGTCTGTCAGTGCAAGACCACATTCCTCTTTTACAATCAAATACTCAAAATAGTGCGATTTTACTGGATAAGAATTTTAAAAATTGTCCTGGGTTCTGCTGAGCACACATATCTGATAATTAACACACCTAATCTGGGGAACAGCTGATACACAAATACTGTCTTTTCTTAGAGAACTCCCCAAAGGGTGTTGGCACAACACCAAATATTTGTTTAATCTTTAATGAGGAAGAAATATTTGTTATAATTTCTGTAATGAACAGATAGGAAAAATGATCAAAAAGTGTAAGTCTTCTTCATATGCCTGCTGAAACCCCCTCACAATTAACAACTACCAGTCAAACTGAATCCAGATACAAACTAGCAGTTCATAGGGTTTCCAATGAGGGCTATTCCATTTAGGAAGAGTGACTAGGTGAAATCAGAGGTAAAAGAAGATGTTCCCCACTTACGGCAGTTTTTTCGGGTAAAATTCACAAGTTCACAAGGCTGCAGGTTCAAAATTTAAAAAAAAGGAATTAATGGCAAATCCCAGACCAACCCAGATTGGGAATCTTACTGTTGATTTGAGCTGAAGGTTGTATCCCAGCTGCTAAAATAACTTTCATTACAGTAAATCCAGAATCATAGAGTCCAGTTCCTTTTTACAACAGCATAGGGACTCTCTTCCCTTTCTGCAGAAACTTGGCACATTGTTTTAGACATGCCCTGTTAACATTTGAACATTGACATTTAATGCTTCAGAACATCATTTAATGGTGTTCTGAAGCATTAAAATGATCATTCCATTCTTTATGAATGAGTGCCATCCATTCTTTATTTTGTGTAATAAACTGATCTAAGATGTCACCAGTCAATGGCACTTCCGTAAACCATGGGCATTCCAATAGTGGCTCACATAGGAAGTGAGAGGTCCATGAAGGAGGAGAGGATGCCCTCTGGACACAGAACACACCTGCAATAGTACTGCTTGCAGGTAGTCATCCACGCAAGGATTAATGAAGCCTTTACTCAGAAGTGTGCATTTTACATGGGATTAGGATTCTGAAGAAATCCTGCACTTCTATTCCCAGTGAAAATAACAGTTGCTGAAGAAATGCCTTCTTTTACAAGAGGGGAAATAGTACCCCTAACATAAGCTGGTGTGTAAACTGATATGAGTGAAGAAACAGATAAATTAATATTAATTGTCCAACAGTTTGTAGAAGTTTGGACATGGTGTTAATCCACATGCAGAAACATTTCTCATTCCTTGGTTGCTTGCAGAATGGAAGAACCCATTGCACACGTGGACAAGCACATGGAAAAGATACTATAACAGCTAATTGTGCTCATTGCTGTCAGTGATTATCAATGGAAATTAAACCAGGTAATTCCATGCAGTATAGTTAGCTGTAAGGTGATTACTTACTTCCATTAAAATGGTGCCCACTGGTCCCTTGGCACCCTGAAACAAATTCAACACAGGTCCAAAAAATCAGACCCTGATAATGTATTTCCATGTATTACTCTGTAGCCCAAAGAAAATGCAGGCAAATAGTGTTTGCCAGCAATCATTTATGAATTTGCGAGGAGACAGCAGTTCCCAGCGTAGATTTCTGCTCAGAGTTGTAGGCCATTTGTCAGATTTATTTCTCAGTCCATTTTCCTTAATCGTGTTTAAATGTTCAATACTTGTTGCCCTTGAGGAGCAGTAGGCTCTGTGCTATGGTTCTGTTATCTGCACTTCACATACTTTCCAGCATCTCATGTGTGACAAGCTTTCCCTGTTCTCTTGCACAGTACAATCCCCACAGTTCTACCTTGAAAGATCCTGCAGACCAGACACCCACCATGACACCTTTGCCTACTCTGCAACTTTCTCCTTGGGAGCTGTGGAAAAACAACAGCAGTCCAAGCATCTTTTTTTCAAAATAAAAGTATTGTTTAATCTTCATAACAGGAATGAAATACAGGGGAAAAGAACTAATTTTCAAGGGAGCTTGAGTATTCATCATGTGTGCGTTTCAGATGTGTAAGACTAGTGAAAATTTTCCCTTACTCCCAGGGAGCTGCAGTGAGATACACCAGAAAAATTTGAACTCCACATCCCATTTCTTTTCCTCACCCTCTCTCTACCACAACACTACAGTTTACCAAAATTATATACTTCCTTACATCTCCAAATTACAGTCCTGTCTCCATATTTGTTCTTTACCCTTTCAGTTAACCTTCCATTCTTCCACCTGCCTGAGCTATCTTCCTCACATCCTCTGCTGTCTTGCTGCTAGCACCATCACTGCCATTCCATGCTTTTTTCTTCTTATGTTTTCCAGCAGGTCCATGCTCTTTGGTACTGTTCAGCAAGAGTTAATTGTGAATTGCCTGGGTCCTAAAGAATGCTGCTGACAGCAGCTCAGTGGTGGTGACTGAGCTGTGCAGACTTGACACATACGGATAATCAAATCACCAAGGATGGGTAAAACAAGCCTGTTTTGGCTGGCCCTGTCTACTACCTGTACCTCTTCCTGCATTCCTCTCTTCCACTTCTTACAGGGCTCCCACTTTCTCATTTCACTGATGCACTTCTACAGCAATAACTCCACCAAGCCCATACATCCCAAACTCCACCAAGCCCATACATCCCAAACTCCACTCTCACTTGAAAAGGAGATCTTGAACTACCTCTGAAGATTTCTTGGACCCTGGACTGGCAAGGCCTACAGCTGTGGCTCATCAACTCACAAGATCTATCTGTAAATTTTGTGAGTGGCCAAGCAGCAGAGAGGGAAAAGTGCTCCAGCTGGCACTCTTAACCATTCTTGTGCCCAGCATCATAGAATAAATTGGGACAGGTACATTCATTAACCAACACAGTGTAATGAGAAGGGAAAATTCTAAGTTGCACGCATTCTGTGGGCCATGTTATACAGGTAAAGACAATATTATCAACAATGTTCCACATTTAAACTGAAAGAGTAAGCTTAAGAAAGTTTAACAACAATATCATTAACAGTAGGGATTGTTTCTGGTCACTATGGAGATGATTTTCAGAATTGTCACAGGGTAAAGATAGACACATACAGGGATTTTCCTAACTACTTGAAGGGTTAGTCCTAAATCCTATTGAAATCCACAATCCTTTCCCCTGCTTAGATAGAGAATAAAACATTTTTGATGTATAACATGCAGAACACAGACACTGGAAAAGTACATCAAGTTTTATGGATTAACGGGTTATAGTCAATTTAAGCTTTAAATAAGTGCCTGTAATTTCAAGTTTGATTTTAAAAGGCTTTTATTTTTAAATTTAAAAAGAAATGCATTAGCTTTCAGCAGATCTATTCAGTTCTATATTTCAGTATTCTCTGTTCTTTTAATTAGATATGCACACAGCCTAAAGAAAATACCAAATACTGTGGAAGAAATTCTGGCCAGCACTGTATAGTTGCAGTTCCATTTCCAGCAGCAGGTGCTCCTGTGCACACACATCCACAGGCAAGACATAACTCTGTGCAACTGCCAGGCTGATTAAGCATAGTTTACCATGTGAAACAGTATTAGATATTCCATTAATCTAATAGAAATTTTAAGAGTAATTTTTTTTAATTTTTAAAAAAAGGGGTGATTTTTTTTTTTAAATAAAAATTTTATTTTAAAAAAAATTACCATAGGTCCTGATGGCCCTTGGTCACCTGGATCTCCCAGGGAACCTGGTGTGCCAGAATTACCCTAAAAATAGAAATACAAATTTTATTCTTTATAATTGCATGCACTGGTAATAAATTTCATCAGGGAAAAAACTCTGTAATGATACTTTGAGTTGGATCCTGCATTTTCATAAAGATAGTCTACCACTCCTAAGAATTATTAGCAACTAACACTTCTGAAGATTTAGACCTGCACTTTCTCAAGACTTCTTGCCCAAATTATGGCTATAAAAGATCAGAGTGGTAACAAATTTAAAAACTTATTATAAGAAACAGTTTGGGTGTAAGGGTTTTACTTTTAGAACTCTCACAGAGTTAGATTTATCATTCTTACTCTTCTACCCCTAATTCCTTTGGGTCCTTTAGCTCCTGGAATGCCCTGATCTCCTTCTTCTCCCTGAAAATAAATGAAATCCAGAATTTATTGGAAAGGAGCAGATAGACAGAAACACAGGTAACCTCTTACAAATGAGAATAACGTAAAACAAGAAAAAAGGAATCAAACATGCCCATTTAGTCATACCTCTGGACCAGGATATCCTATGAATCCAGATACTCCCTGTGAAAAGAAAGGACAAAGACTTCATAAGAATCTAGAACTTTGTGATCTGATTAGTGTTTGATGTCCTTAAACCAAAAACAATTTTGAAATTACTCTCAGCTTTACCACTCATCGGAGCAATAGTGGCTGCTACTCTGGTCTCAAATGACACTATTTTAGATTAATACCTTGTTCATCTAAAGGAAGGGCATTTGAAGAATTTTCATCAGTTTCGAAATTTTCAAGAATATTCCATTTCTCAAGTAAGTGTTTTATCAAAACTTAGTCATGCCTCCTAATAACATGCAGAGGAATTCCCATGTAGTATTTGAATTCATATTCAGAACTCAGTGTTTGAATGTAGTTTCAAAATTTTATACCACCCAGACTAAACAATGATACCATAGTATTTCCTTGGCTTACTAGAAGTCAATTCATCAACTGTTTTCAGTTACTTGCGTTCCTAGTGTGTTCTTTGTTCACCCACAAGAAATACGGAAACTCTCACAAAAACCAATCAGAAGTGAAGTGTATCTTCCCTAAACATCATAATTCACACTACTTATATATGTCCTTACGCTCTTGCATATAACATATGTGTAACCTATGAAACCCTGCCATCAAAGAAAATTGTTAGAGCTAAGAAGGTAAGAAAAGAGATGGGAAAATAAGAAGTATCAAGAGCCATTTTACCAAAAAGCCATTTAAGAAAAAGGAGTTCATCTATTGGAGAGGCTCATAGAAAGCCCTTCATATCATCTCTGCAGCTTTCTGCAGCACTCTGGTTCTCCCACAGAAAGGGAGAGTGAAACAGATGGGCCTACCAGTGAGATTCACTGGACCCTTTCTGTTTCACAAGTAACAAGAAAGGACTAGTGTTGCTATACTTTGAAAGGAAAACTGCAGCTGTTTCCAGTATCCTGACCACTTTGCTCATGGACTGATCCACTGGTGCCATGATTTTGACCTCACACTTTCTGCACACTTTTTATTTTAGCTGAATTCTTGTACCATTTTAGAGAAGAAGGCATTTCATTACTTTTTTTCTTTCAGCACTGTGAAGGGAATTATAAGAATTTCTTAGCAATCCAGAAGTTAATCCTCAGACCTTACTGCTGACAGTAGGAGCACAAGGAAAAATATTTCACATGAAAACAGTGAGGATGTTTGGAGAGTATCACCCCCACCTTGGTAGTTAGGGAATCCCTCCTCTGAAACAAGAAAAATTAAAAGAGCCCATAGTGGCTGGCCCACCAGTACTTGCCAATAACAATGAGGCAGTGAGGCAGGCTGAAGCAGGAAGAAAGCACTGTGTACTGCAAGTACAATCCTCCACATATATATACACACGTCAGGGAAAGAGTAAGAGTAATTGGTCCTCAAAAGAATACCCTATGGAAGAATGTCTCACAAGGTAATCCTGAGCCTCTCACTGAATCTTAGAAATGCACTTTGCATGTCTTACATTTCTTTTTAATCAAATATGGATGGTCATGTTTTATAACAAAGTAGAATGAAGACTGAGAGACTCTCTGGCTTGAAGCACATACCTTTGCTCCTTTGCTTCCTTCAGGACCATAGGCATCTCTGCCATCCATGCCCTGTGTAGGTTAAGTATACTATGAGTTAGCTTTTAATATAGGATTAGGTTTATATCCAATTTCATTTTGGAATAAAGATGTCCCATTACAACGAGGTGCCCAAGTTGTTAAGACTGATGAAGTTGGACAAGCTATCAAAACACAATCTAAAAACACTAGCAAACGATGGCAAAAACTGTAGAGGAAGAACAAGGATAGAGGTGATAGATCCTTTCCACTGTGTGCCCTACCTTTATAATACTTTCTCTCTTCTAGAGAATTTGAGGGGAAAGATATTCTCTCTAGCCCACAAGAAATCTGGTGTCCATAAGGAAACTGAGAACCAAAGGTGAAATAATTTTAATTGTATCAAATAGAGAAAATAGAAGGGAATGAACATTACTGATTCAGATGGATAGGTATTAAAACACAGGGATCCTGAATAAAGGCAGAAAGACTCACAGGCATGCCTCTCTGTCCAGGTGGTCCAGCTATGCCCTTCTCTCCAGGGTCACCAGGTTCACCCTGTTATAATTGAAATAAAAAAGCCATTAGTTTGCCCCATTCAGGAGAATTCTTCTTTCTGAAATGCAAACCTGTCTGCTAAACTGAAGTGTGCCTATACATTTTATAGACTACTTGATGCTGGGCAAAAGCATTCCATTACAGACCATGTTTCATGGACTGTTCCGGGTGGTAGAACTGGAAATGACTTGGCAAATCAGAATAGGCTGAGCATTCATGCAGCTAAACCCCAAAGGCATTGTTCAATAAAATTCCCATTGTAATAAAGAATTACAAATGAAAAAAAAAAGTGGGGTTTGGAAAATATTCTATTAATGGTAGCAGGACATATTCTGGAATTCTACCAGCCTGAAGCACCTGTTGATAGCAAATTGTATTTCTCAGGCAGGTTGTCTGTGCTGTGCTCTTAGCCCTCTTGCAGGGTTTCTTTTCTTCAGTTCCGTTTTTGTTTTCACTTTCTAACTGAACATTCTTCTAACAAAGACCCTAATATTAAACAGCACAAAACCAGACTGACAAAATAGAATGTATGATTGAAATTCCCATATATATTCCCAGTTTTTGTCACTGTTTTCATATATGTTTTCACACAGTGATTCTTTTCATGGCAGCACTTTGACCTTCTGATACCTCTCTGTCACTAAAGGTTACAACCCTTCAAAGAGATAGACAGGCTTAGCTGGCTGGTTTTATTTGTGATTTTTAGATTCAAAGATGCAACAGCACCTAAACTGAGTTATTTTTATTACATAAAATCTCACATATCAACACACATAAATGAAAGGTAAGTAAGGATAACATTTATTACAAGTAAGTGAACTCTAATGTGAACAACCTGTTAGTATAAGCCCTTCTGTTTGACTTCATGTTTATTCAGTTCTTCTCAACATGTGCATTCCTCCAAAACAGACATCATAACAGTCAAAGTTCCTTGGACTGGTTTGGAATCTTTAGAAAAGCAAAGTTAAAATAAGCAGCTATGCTTCTTTGAACTGAGAAGGTCAGATTGGATGTTAGGAAAACGTTCTTCACCTAAGGATGAAGTCACTGATCCACTGTTGGTCACTGAAACAGGCTCCCCAGAAAAGCGGTCATGGCACAAAGCCTGTCAGACTTTAAGCAGCATCTGAATGATGCTCTTTGTAGTTTAGTTTCAGGTAGTCCTGCAAGAAGCAGGAAGTTGGACTTGATGATCCTCATGGATCCTTTCCAAGATGAGATATTCTGTGATTCACTGGTGAGTATTTTTGATGGATTGGACAAACTCAAGGGTCAGCACTGCCTTATTTCTGCTTCATTTTGTGGGAAGGCAGGTCCCATTCCGAACCATTACCACAAGAGCAATGACAACAGTGGTCATGGCAACACTAAAAACTTCTTAGTATAGTTCTGATATGTGTAAGATTACCCTAAGCACATCACTTGTCTTGCCATGCAAGCTAAAAATATCTTAAAAATGTAACATTCTGCAGATGTTTCACAGCATGGAACTAACTCTTTGTTAGTCCATGCTTCTTTGGTCAGTCTTGAATGAATGACACCGTTAGGATGCTGCAGTTAAACACTTTGAAAATCTTTACCTTTTCTCCTCTTGCACCTAACTTTCCAACAGAACCAGGTGAACCGGGCATCCCCAGACTACCCTGTAAAAGAAGTATCAGTTAAAAGGTGCACAGTGAAAAAATGAAGGGCTCACTGCACTCAAGGATTCATTGCCACTTGAAATTACTACAAAATCATTAAAAATATTGGGCTTTTGAGGACCACAAGTAAGAGTTACTGGTCAAGCTATCATTCTACTTATTTCCTATCATCTGTACAACTGCCATAAAATTCTCAAAATGTTATGAAGTATAACATAAGTTATTTTCTGTCTACATAGATACCTAGTGAATACATGCATATGTGCACAAAAATGTTAATGTACACATATAATTGGTTATGTAAGCATGAGCATCATTAGTTGACTGAAACAGATGATGAAGACTGACAGTAGAGGACATTCCAGTCCTAAGCTACAGTGGTGTAATTTCAGAACAAGAATCCCCAAGATCAACAGCATCATAAAAGTGAGAGGTTCAGCAGACAGTTCAGCAGCTCAATAGTTACAACCTCATCACACCCTTGCACTTGCTATTCACACACCTAAATTTATTTTCAAGGCTGTTATTTCATCATACA
The DNA here is from genome assembly GCA_013398275.1 of Promerops cafer. Taxonomy (NCBI): domain Eukaryota; kingdom Metazoa; phylum Chordata; class Aves; order Passeriformes; family Nectariniidae; genus Promerops; species Promerops cafer. The sequence goes on from VZSE01015521.1 coordinate 913,108, forward strand.
AGATTGCAAATCAGTTTCCTTAAGTATTACACCAAAAAGGCCTCTGTTTCTACTTTTTATAAGCATTTTGAAAACTCTTTATTAGAACATCAATACTGAGAATGAAAAGCCCTAGTGGGTACAACTGGAATATATTATTTAAAGCTAACCAGAGAGCCTGGCATGCCTTGTGGTCCAGGAGGTCCTCTGATCCCTTGTGGTCCTCTTGGGCCCTGATGTAAAGAAACCATTGAAACAATAAGTCAATTCAATGTTAACAGCCTTTCAATGACAATCATGTTGCTGCAATGACCAGAATCCCAGTGCCTGTTTCACAAGGCTTATTTTACAGGTGAAACTTCTGGCTGTTTGTTATAAGGATTTGCCTGTTTGAAGCTGACTGCCTGCCAGTCTGATTCAGAGACCCATTGAGGTGTCTAAGGATACCAAGGGAGCCATAAGCAGCCTACTGTCAACTAGGCACACTTTCTCCATCCTAAAATGTAAGCTAAAAACATCTTCAAAAGTTAAAAGCATCTAAGAGCATCTTTAAACTGGAAGCTACTATAAGAAGTCTACCACAATAATTCTCTTCAAAATGACTCCACCTAGTAAATTTTTTAAACACAAGGCTTTTCTCACTGGTTTTGTCAATGCAATAGATTTTATGCATTTATTGTTAGCAATTTTGAATGAATTCATTTTGACGATATCTGCTTGACAATATCACTTAAGTTGGAGATGTGTTGGCTAAATTACTTATTTTGCTATTCATGCTCCTCTTTTAATTTCACTAGAAGTTGCACCCATGTAACTTGTCATATTTAATTCCTCAGGCTTACAGAAAAGATTTTACAGAAAAGGAGGAGTCTTACTCATAATATTCATTAGTTGAAGTTAACAAAGCTTTCCAAAATACAAACAAAACATCAAGGCAGAAAATTTATTTTCTCCATAACTAACATAAAAACAACTCAGAAGTTCTATTAGTTACCTGTGGGCCTGGAAGACCAGTTTCACCTGAGTAACCTGTTTCTCCCAGATCTCCTTGCTCACCCTGCCAGAACAAAACCAAGGAAACAACAACGAACACAGACAAATTAGTATCTCTCACTTGTACATTAAAAGGTAATAATTTCATATCTGTACAGAGTATGTTGATAGAATGCTTTTCAATGCTCTCAAACAGTTTTCAAACAGCTTCAAATTCCTGTTGAAGAAAACTCAAAAAGCAGAAGAGTAGCTTTTCTTTGGTTTTTTGGGGGGTGTGATGAATATAAAAGCTGCAGCAAAAGAGGTCAGTTTTATTTTGCTGAATACATTTTACACCATGTCTCAGCAATATTTCTGCATTTCCCTTGTCCACTGCAAAGACCAGAAGTCATAAAGCCAGGCCACAAGGCCAGATCCTCTTTTCCCTTATCCATGGGGAATGTCTCTGTGGGGGAATCATGACTTCACAATCACACTAGAATTAGACCCCTTTTTACTCCCCATCTTTCGCTCTGGTTATTCAGTGAGGCAAATCAAACCTGCCTTGATGATGGAAAAAAAATTTCCAGCTCCCATCTCCATAAAGCTGCCATCTGAGGAGGAGTCAGTTTAGCTGATGTCTGTAAGAAATACTCACTGTCTTCTGAATTGAGTAAAATGGTGACAATTAGCACCAAGATATTACAGGCCTTGCAGACCCCCTTTCACAGGAGAAATCATGAACATATGTCTGAAGATTCTTGGGAAACAGGTGGTTCTGGAAAGAATCTTCCAAGGAAAAATGAATTTAAAAGGCTGAAATTTCATTCTGCACCATATGCATGAAACAAGAGATAACAACAGAAAAAAAAAACAAAAGCAAAATAGAATGTTAATTTATAGCCAGAGTAAGAACACTGTAAAATGGAACATCAGTAAGTATATGATACTGCCAGACATAAAAAAATCAAGTAGAAATAGATTTCCACAGAAATCATTTTGACTTTAATAAAAATGGATATATATCTTAGGCACACACTACTAAAATCCAAAACCAATTTAAAGTTTTCAGCTACTTAAATTTACTTTGAATCAAAACCCAGAAAAGTGGCTGTCCTTTTTTCTCCCCTGCCTTTTCCTCTCTCTCTTGCCTTCCTCTAAGTTAATATCCTTTCCCTCTTCACTATTTTGCTCTATTTCCAGCACACATATTGAAGTGTTGTTGTTGTCTGTGACAAACACCTCTCTGATCCCACATCACACTTTCTATTCCTTCAGTCTATTGACTGCTTCTGACTGTTAAGAATGGCTAGCTGTGCTTCTTTATGTTGTTTTAACTATTTGAAAAAAATTAGTCTCCTTTTATCACAGAAAGGCACAGACAACTGGAACTGCAAGTCCTGGGAGGAGTCCTTTTTAGGATATGGTGAACAGCAGTGTGTTCATGCTGACTGCAAGGGAAGTTAATGACTTTGTTGATGAGGGTGTTATTTCAGTGCCTTTTATTAACAGCTAAACCTAAAACAAGTCCTTATGTGTTAGGTGGGTGAATTCTGGCTCACTGTCTCTAATTTGATTATTTGTCTCTGAGTACATCACCACCAATATCCCTCTTATCTACCTGAAAGAGGGATTCTTCTTTATCCCATTTCAGCACAAAACCTTCCTCCTCCAGAGGGACTGGCCATATCCTATTTCCTTACAAAGCAGGATTCTGTGGTCCACACAAGTGCCCTTGAAGACCCCACAAACATCAAGACTAAATAGATCTGCTTCCTGGCGCAGGGACACCAGGAGAGCTTCACAGTGAAGCTCTCATAACTTCTGCTGATAGAGCTATGCCCTGTGGCAGCTTTGTAACATCCTGCCATGCAAGAGATCCCAGTGGAAGGACACAACACCCACAGTCTCACCCAAGGATGGATACCACTGTCGTACTGCAGGGTTTACTGTTCCATCTTGCTTCTCCAGGGATGTGGAAGATAGAAGTGTGCAACTCTCTTTGCCATCCACTTTTTACAGCTTTCCAGTGAAGGATATCTACATTACCAGCATTTGATCATTGATTGGTACCTACTTTTCAATGCTCACTGATCCAGACAAATGTTTTTTATATGCTTTTAGAAGTCAAAGCTGATCATCAAGTACTTGAATGAAAACAGTTTGAAAGTTCTCTGTTGCTGTGAGTTTCAGACGTTTCTCTTGTTCCCTGCCATTTTACAAAAGGGTGGTCTCATCACTGGCTGAGGGGGCTTCTGTGGAGATGAAGAGGGTTGTCTCAACTAAGGTTCAATTACTTGAAAAGGTTCAACTAACTCTGTACTCTGTGAATTTACTAAACAAGTTGAACATTCTTATTTTCTAACCACATAAGAGATCTTGTGCTTGTTAGTACAACCAAGATATGGTACAGATCCACTTCCACTGACTTCAGTTTTGGTCCTGTTACCAACCATAGCTTAGTTGGATTATTTCTTTTTGTTGGTACCTGACAGAATAATGTACACACTCATGAGATATCAGCTCCAATCCAACAGGGAAAAGAAAAAAATAGCACAAAGTTTCATAATTACCCAAGAAATGATTTCTGAGTCATCAAGCAATGGCTGGAATAATTAAGAGGCAGACTTGATTAATATTCTTCAATATTTTAATCTAAAATGTCTTCATAAACTCTATAAAGAATTTCTGAGATAGGAATAGGAAACAACTGCAAAATGCTCATATTCTTTCAAGTTATGCTGATCCTGGCAATAGCCAAGGCATGGAGCTTTCTCCCTGCTGGCAGAGAGTATCAAAATCTTCCAGTATATTCCTATCTGCAATGCCTCAGTGAAAATTTTGGATTCTCAAAGTGAAATCCAAATTGGGGCTGGGGACAAGGGTTTTGGAGCATGGCATACATGTGTATTGCAAAAACCTGGGAAGTGACCAGACTGTAGTTTAGGGAACTTGCGAGACTCTCACTTCTGATTGACATTTCCCAGTGAAATATTAATTTGAATAATTCTAAATGTAAAAAATCTGAATTACCTGGCTGCCACACAGAGGAAAAAAGTAATAAAGGTATAGCAAAACCTCTCAACAGGAGAGGGACAGGAAGCCCAGAAATCAGAGACAAATCAAACACTGAAGAAATTTTACTGCCATAAAAGACAGTCTTTTTCCTTCACAGAAATTTATGTTCTATATTGCATCACTGTGGTTATTCTTGCTATTATTTATTAACATTTTACGCTTGACCCACTCAAAATGCTGGCTGGCACTCTTATTCAGAAGCTACAACTCTACCCATTCTCCAGACTCCAACACACAGCAGGACTTCAAGATACATTCCACCCTGTTGGTACTGAGAATGTTGTACACAAAATTGTATTGTTTCCTTGGGTTTATATGCACTAAGATAAAGGGGAAAATGCTGTATCATGGCATTTACCATCTTCCTTATCTGTGTTAGCAACTTGGCAGAGAGACTGGGTCAAATGTGAACCACTTGTGCTAAAGCAAGGTTTTCTAGAATGATCATGTCTCTTATACTTGAGAATACCTAGAATTTTATTTTTACTTGCACCAACCCACCCTTGAATATAGCTGCTTTTAGATTTGCTTTGATAACTGTATTTTGTAATTCATACTTTTGGACAAACAAGTTTTCTTTTCCAAGAACATTATCTGAATTACCATTTAAGAGAATTGCAGTGATGTCTTTGCTAAGTACATTTCGGGAAAGTTTTCTTTCATTGTGACTCTATGGGGTATAAGTCTAGGAAAACCAGGGCTACCATCTAACAATGAGAGAGATTTTTCTACCAGACAATCTTCCTGGAATGATCAGTCAGCATGCAGTGGGTTTGACCTGTTCTGTACATCCTATATTCTTCTGGATATTGACTTGGGAAATTATTTCCAAAATCTTGATTATGTTATGTGTTTGAGCCAATTGTCAGAGCTGCAGTTAATACTGTTTATTTTGAGCAAAGCATCATGTAGAACTTGCCCTAATTTTATCTGTGCTGCACGCGTGTATCACGCATATCTCTGTGTGCATGCAGCAAAGGAGGAATAAATTGTCAGACTTTGCAGCCTGACTACTCATTCCTGTCATCTTTAGTGACAGTCTTTTCTCTAGCTACGTTCCCATACTTGCCCTAATAGCAAAAGTAACTGTCCTTTTGTTTTGATGAAAGCTCCCTTCCAATTCTAAATCCTTCAAGTCAGGAGGGTCTCTACTACATCCACCTGAGATTCAAAGGCTGCCTTGGCTTGAAATAGACTTTTGATTGTTAAACACTTGTGTCTTGGCTCACAATTAAATTTTTCCCTTATGAGGAGCAAACACTCAGGCTGGACATGTAGCTGCATATAAATAGGCAGCAGCAGTGTCAGGCACTCACCTTTACACCTGGAGGGCCTCTTCGACCTGCTGCACCCTAGGAAGGAGTGGCATGAGAGATTATATCCAGAATACTGAACAATATGTGAAACAGCAGTTTATCATAAAACACATTATACATACAATAAAACCAAATACAACTTAAAGAAAGCAGAGATTATTTCCACAAAAAGATTTAAGGTTAAAAAAAATGAGAAAAAGGTGGATTTGGGACAGAAATTCTTACACAAGTCTTTCCAAAAAGAAGAAAGGTTTTTAGATCCTTAATGAGTGCAAAGAGAAGACATTTCAACAAAATTCTGGAAAACATCTTCCGAGTCAGCTGCCCTCTGGCTAAAATAAAGAGAACAAAAGCCCTCTTCTCTCTCTGTGAGCCCAGAGGTTTGCACCACTTCCTGCTGCACACTGCTCAGCAGCTCTAGTGAATTGTTACTGCTAAACCTCATATCACTGGAGGCCTTTAGGATGTTTTTGCAGCCTGACTGAGGAGTGATCATGCCAGACTTTGGCATTAGGCACAATTCTGACAGACTAGAAGAGGGCCTTTACAATTTCCAGTCTTCAGTAAACTAAAAAAGAACAGCTCAGCTGCCAGTGAGCTTATCTATATGCTTGAACAGACATAGAAAACTTGTAGTCATGGGCAGAAAGAAGAGATAGATTCATCTAGGGTGGAATCATGAAGTATTTAAGGCTCATTGAAAAAGAAATTGAGTTTAAGGTTTGTGACTTCACATGAATCGGACCCGGAATTAACAGGAATGCAAATTCCTGATTTTAAAGAAAAAAAATCACATTGCAATATATATAAGCGACTAGATTTGAAGACAAATATGTTTCTCTTTGAAAACTTTAGAACATTTTTCTTCCCTCTCCTTGCAGGAGTTTGAAGGGTGGGATAAAAAGAAGACGACAAAAATGGGTTTTCTTGGTGGGAACCCCACTGTATCTTTTATCAGTTATTTCCACCCCATATTGATTGCTGTTCTTACATCTTGGCCAGCATCACCCTGCTCTCCTTGGAGTCCTGGTGGGCCTGGGTCTCCCTGAAAAACAAAGTAATGACCAAGCTCTTTAAACATTCTTTCCTTTTTCTTGTACATGCACATTCTTCTTTATACATTTCTTCTTCTAAGTGTTTTCTTTGCAATCAGTTGTGTCATACTAATGTTGATTCTTGGTTTTTACAAATCATTTATACTCAAAAATTAAAATCCAGACACATCATGTCTGCTTTGGATTTCCAATTACTAACAGCCAATACTAAGGCTTCTGTGAAATCATTCTGGTTGACTCCAGCCTTTCAGTTAGACTACTTAAGATGAGATTTGCTTCCAAAGAGTCATCAAAACCCAATTATTCTTCAAAAAGTAATCCTCAGAGTTTTCCCACTGCTTTCAGCACACTCTACATAGTCATACATGTACACATACAATCCTACTTGTTCAGAGAGAAACAGATTTCTGTATCAGTGGATTTTTTCTCACATGTTTGCCATCCTCTTGGGCTTTCATTCACCATCACTTTTATGCTGCTGTCCAACTACTTTTCAGCTTTGCTTATTCTTTCCAAACAAATTGTAATGGTAATGCAAGACACGCTTTTCTGTTATGCTTCTTCCCTTGCAGTTTTGCTAAAATACCTGTTAAAAACTCAAACATCACTATATAAGCATATATCCCAGCTCTTATATTCTGTTTACAGATCAAAATGGAGTCTACCCCCCACCCTGAGGCAATAGCAGTTCCATAATAAAATGAGTATAGCCTGTTGATACCCTGTGCATTTTCCCAGCATGATTTTTAACAGTATTCTTACAACCCATTACTGGAAGCCTTTTAGGCTACTGATGTAAATTTGTGGTAGACTAATATATTTATATTAAATCCGTGTTTTCCATTAGCTCTGTATTATGAGAATGTTTCCAATGTCTTTGTAAACATTTTTAATTTTCTTTTTCCTGTATCAAGAAGTTCCTAAAGATTTCTGTGTTGCAGACAAAAACTAAAGGCAAAATGCAAACAAACAAAGAACTTCCTTGGTCACTGGAAAACCAATAGGAATTAGCAATAATGCAAATCCTCTCTCCACAAAATAGAATAACTTGCTTACCTGTGGTGCTAGGTTTCCTTTTTCACCCTTAGGGCCAGTAACATTATTGTTAGCCCCAGGATCTCCCTGAAAAAGTTCAATGGAAAGCTCAGCATTTTCCATCACCATACCTTTATTACTTTGACTACAGCAGAAGGATACAGAAATAGAATTAATTAGATTTGTAATTGCAGAGAGCAAGGAATAAAAAGGCTATTTAAAATTATGATGCTTGTAAGAACTCAATATAGAAGTTCTGCAAAGTCCACTAAGTTCTTTTCCCACAGAAATTAAAAGCAAAATTACTAATGGACAACAAATTAAACTGAAAATGTGAAACTGTTCTGGTTGATTTGATATAGTTAATTGAGTTAAGATCATAACTCATGAGTTTCAGATGGGGGCTTACACTAGAAAGGAGTTCCATTTAGCCACTTAATGCTAGATCAGGTGAAATTCTGATCTCTCAAAGAGGCAAATTACCATGACACCTGAACTCTTTTTTCAATATAAGCTGTAAAGACAGGAGTCAGCACAATATATGACTGTTTAGAACAAAGTCTTTGAAATATATGTGAAAAGACAAAGTTGTGTCTTTTCAAGACAAGAATTGTGGTGTCTGCACTGGAATTTAAGTCCTCAGGAAGTGCATTTATGTAGGTCTCTGGAGCATGCAAGGAAAAAATGTGAACATGAAGAAGTAACTTGCCTTTGCATCATTAAAAATTGTTAACCAAGAGTCAGTGCACAGGGTTTTCAATTGATCCAGACTTCCTCTGTAGGGTGGGAGCCAACAGGGAAGACTGACCTAGTCCACCTGGTCTTTTCACCTGTGGAACTAACTAGTTTATCTTTAAGGTCCCTTTCAGCCCAAGCCATTCTATGATTCTATGATAAGCAGCTCCAAAAGGAGTTATGTTGCCTATGCTGAAGACAAAAAAACACACAAACCAAAACAAGCAGGAGACCTGAGGCTTAAACACCTTCCAAGCAACACATCAGTCCATCTACATCTAAAGAGTTCAGAATATGCCATTCTTCTTGCAGAGTACTGCATTTTCTAGGACTGTGAAAAACTCTTCAATTCATATATATTTCAGATAACTCCATCACAAAATGGAGGTGCAAATCAGTGAAATATAATAAAAATAAAGGAATGCACTTACATGATCTCCTCTTAGACCAGATTCTCCTTGTTCACCTGGTTCTCCTCTGGGGCCTTTTCTGCCCTAAATTCATAAAAAAGAGCACAAACAATTCATGTACAAGTACAAATAGTATCTGTGGCAGCAGTGGGCCAGATCTGCTGAAGTCAGTGGAGCTACACTGATTTAGAGCAGGAGTGACAGCATATTAGAGAACAGGCAGCTATTAAAAACAACTCACAGGTATTACAGACAGCATTACACTTTGGAAAGACATTTCTATAAAATCTAAACATTACTGTAAGGGGTACTTCACCCATTTCCCTCTGCTGCCTTTCTCTCCAGAAGGTCCAGGAAATCCACGTTCTCCCTAGACTCAGAAAGGGGAGAGAAAGAAGAAAAAATTAATGTTTGTTCTTTCTGTTAAATCAGGTTCTGGCAGAAGTTTTTTTCTGGCAGAATCTAGCTTCAATCAGATATACGATTTTAAACAGCCAACAACAGAAGTTCTGTTCAGCATCAAAGCCCATTCAAGGCACAAAATCTGTACCTTTGAACTCTGAGGCTGGTGTCTTTAACAGCACTGCACATTTAAAGTAATGTTTACCTGCTCTCCATCAGTGCCATCAAATCCACTCTCACCATGTTCACCCTGTAGCAATAAGGAAAAGAAAAAGCCAATTAGAATTAGTCCACTAGTCTCTTTGAGCAAAGAAAAAAGTGTTCACTCTGTGTTTGGAAACTTGAACAAGATCTGTGGAATTAATGGTTAGCAAGAATAATAAGAATAATAAATTTTAATTACTATAACAATGTCCAAAACAACTAACTGTTAAGGACACTTAATAAGAAAAACAGCTATTTAAATTACAGATTTCCATCAGGATTTAAATTCTGCTTTTCCTTCTTTTAGCTTTCAAATCTTTTCCCAGCTGCAGCACCTTCAAAATCCAAATATATTCCAAAATAAACTAGTATTTGATCTATCACGCTGATAACCTTGTAATTCTGATTTCAACCATCATATGTGTTTGTACTGTGCTTTTTTGCTTTTTTACATAGTTTTATAACATGAACAGTGGATTGAAAAATCAGAAAGAATAACCATGATTAAAAAATAATACAGAAGACTGATCTTAGACTTTAGGATTTTTTAAGAAACTTCATAACTCTTTCAGCAAGAGTACATAAATATCAGTCACCTTCCCTTTCAAATTCACATTGTTTTTCTCTTCCCTTTGCCTGCAAAAATGATACACCACATTGCAAAGATTTATGGAAGTCATTTTCCCACAAAATACCCATCCTAGACTTAAGGAGTTTGCAGTGTTAACTTGTGTGAAGCATCTAAATAAACTTATAACTGTGGGACTCTTATTTCAAATATTTTGCTCCACAATGTTTCAAATTCAGCCAAATAACACACTCAATTTTTACAGGGTATTTTGAAACTTCTTCCATCTTTCTTTACTAGGATAAAAATGAAGGAATTAACTGTGGTGGTTTAATTTTAATTCTACTAAGAAATTAATTTAGCAGAGACAACTAACCAGAAAGCTGAAATGATATTCAACAAACACTGAAAGTGGCACAAGAACAGGTAAAAACCATCAGCAGTCTCACTCTGTTAGAGACCACAGATACAATTGCTTTGTAGGTTTTGATGCTAAATTGACTTTGCAAAACCACCTAGTTAAAATTCCTGAGGAAGAACTTCTTTAATTTAAAACAGTTTTGTATCTACTACAAGAAAAAACAGCCATCTGTACATTTTGCTTAGATTAATACATCGCAAACAAAATTTTTTTCAAATTTCAAAAAACAAAAAGAATAAGCATTCCAGAAAAATTTTGAGCACTAAGTAAGTAATTATAACTTTTGTTAAAGTGGGGTTTTTTTCCATCAGTCATTTCCTACCTCAGAAAACCACATTTTTTATGTGTTGAAAGTTTCACATTTTTATTTAAAATAAAATTTATGGATATAACAACACAACGTAATGAAGATATTCATGTATTTACTGGATTTCAGTAGGGTTTGTGCAACTGGTAAGACCTACTGCACTATTTAACTTTGACAAATCAAAATCAAAGAGCAAGTACTCTCCCTCTTCTATAATCAGACATTTTGGATATTGGAATGAGGACAAACTACTCCAGAGAACAGAGCAGAAAATGGAAAAGGAAAGAGAAACACATGAGAAGATTAAATCGTACTGAGCAGTACTTTAAATAGAGCTGAGGTTTCAGAAACACTCTCTGAACTTTCTCCAAGCTGCTCAGCTATGGAGGCAAACATCTTCTGAACACCTTTGAGGTTCACAAGTCATTTTCAGAAGCGTTTTTGTATGAAAGCATTCAATACAAGTTAATTTCACTTTAATCACTGCAGCTTGGAAACTATTACTGGTACAGGTCATTGTCTTCCAGCTTCATTTTTTATTACCGAATTAGTGACCGTATCTCCTTCATGAACAGGTATGTTTGAAAGGTTAAACAAGGAGACTTGAAATATTAGCAAATGAGATGACAAACACAGCTTGAAGAGAAGTTTGGATATTGAAAACTTGTCAATAGTGATCTAGGGAAAATGCTGTCCAAACCCCCAGTAAATATTAGTTACAACGTTCTCTTCCCTCTGCTCCTCTTCACAATTAGAATGAGATTCAGATGACCAGAATTACCACCTTAACAGATTATCAAACTAATCAGTAAATAAATCCTTTTCCTGTCAGTTAGACTAATAGACTGCAATCATATAAAAATACAGTTATGACTGCTGATTTTGATTAACATGATAGGTATCTTAAATCCATCCTTAGAGAACCATAGCAAAAGTACATTAAATGCTGTGATGTTCTTACACTATTTCCTTCCTTGTTGGTAATTTAATTTTACAGGGTAACATGAAAGGAAGCAGAACTCTCTGCTCAAAGAAAATTGATCACACATGAAAACACATACCTGACTTCCTCTATAGCCTCTGGCCCCCTGAAATTGAAAATAAACATAGATGAAATTTGGTTAAAGTATTTTTGTTGAGCTTGAAAATCAGGCATAATAGCTTGATGTGCAGAGGTATGCTGGGCTCAGTATTGGAAGTCTCTACTGTTAAACCCTCTACTGCCACATATGGGATTTACTCCTTCCCTCTGGGAAGACAGCACAGGCTTCATTTTCATCCCCACTCCATAAAGCTTTATGGTTTTGACTAAGGCCAGTCTGGAACGGGTGGTGAAAAAGTCACCACCAAGCTGCTTAGTCGGCAAAATCCTGACTTATTCAACCATGCTTAGGTTACACAAAATACCTGTCAAAATGAGACAGCAAACAGTGTCTGCCATTCCTACATGCTCATCCATGCTTCAGGAAGACAGCAGAGGGATTTGTTCCCAGTACAGAAAACAGGTTTATGGGAAACAAAATTAGGAAATGTTTCAAGATTACATACTTGCCTTATGGCCTCTGACACCTGGACATCCCCTGTCTCCTTGACTCCCATTGAAACCAGCTGGGCCTCTCTCCCCCTAAGAAACAAAAGAAAATGTTCAATCTCATTCATACAATGATGATTACAGGTTAATTCATCACATAAGACTAAGGCAAGACAGAACTGTCTCACCATTCACTGCACTAAGGACACAAATGCAAGTCACCTGAAATTTTCATATGGGCCATGTTATAAATACATACTATAAAGTTGGCTTTTCACAAATATTAAGATGAGTGTTATATGTATAATGTTAAAATAACTCTGCTGTAAGGTTACAGTTTTTATGTTTTTGCTTGGTCATGGTACTGGGATAGCTGATATATAGTTGTGCTTGTGAATGGACTGTCTGTTTGGTTGGGATAACATCCAGTGAACATGGGATGAGGACCCTGCTATTGATGTGCCAACTATCAGCATCTGCCATCTGAAGAAAGCATGGACCAAGGACCAAACTGGAGGCGATAATGGAGATGGACTAAAACCACAGCCAAGAAACACGCAGGCTCTAAAAAGGCAGACCCAAGGAGGGGCCATGCAAAACACTTCCTGGAACGTGTAAATTAGTTTGTGGGGAAATATGAATATGCATAGTGGTTTATGAATGTGCAACAGGTTGAGGCAATGAAAAAAATATTTAAAGATTTTCTAAAGGTGTGCCCTTGGCTGGGTGCCAAGCACCCGGACATTAACCCTTTGCTTTATTTTTGTCTCCTATTGTCTTTTTATTAAACTTTCTTAAATTTTACCATGAAAGTAGACCTCGTTTTTCACAGCCATAAGAAAACACCATTTACTAATTTGAGTTGCACCTTTGCTCTCACTATCATGCCATGTTTATAGTGCGTTACCAACCTCCAACTCAATTGTCTCTACTTGAACGCGGGTTGGTTTTTTTAACTGAATAACTAACCCATTTTTGGTGAGTTGCTTTTTTAACTGAGTAACTATCTATGGTGACATGCAGAGGCACAGAGAAACGGAAATGTTCACCTGTTCCTCAAACACATTTTGGGTTAACATTGATGGGTACTCAGTGAGTAAGAGCAGACTGGGTCAGGCACCAACTAACATCATCATAGCAGGAAGATAAAAGTTTACTTACAATCCCACCTTCCTCACCAGGATGGCCAGGAGATCCTCTGTAACCTGTACTTCCCTGAAAAATGAGAATTTAAAAGTAACACTGTTCTCCAAGCACACTGGGTTCATCTCTATCAGATTATTCTGCACATAGAGACAGAAAACATTCCCTGAAAATTAGATCTGGTTATGCTGAGGCCCCTGCATTTACACAGACACTCTTACAGTCCTATATACTTGACATGGCTGGGGAAAAAACCCCAAACATAAAAGAAAAGAACAATGGTTAATATAAAGTTTCAGTTGTTATTTCAGGAAACTCTCTGATGGCTTAACAAAGCTCACTGGAATATCTGGTCAAATTAAACATCTTTCTAGTGATTTGGAAAAGGAAGCATTGCACAGTAATGAAATTCTAAGGTGAAATGAAAAACATAAGGAGTTGAAAACTTGTTAGGACAAAGTTATTGCAATGCCTTGCAAACACAAGGAACAAACATAGAAAACGTTTGCAAACACAGGAACGTTTCAACTTTGTATTGGAAGTCATGCAAATATCATACCCTTAGGGCAAAATTTGAGCAGAGAGAAACTGTAACAAAGGGAATTTCTAGTTGCAAAACAACTATGTTTACATTCTGAACACTGTCTATAGCACCTTAATCTAGCTTTTTAGTAAAACAGAAAGTTATAAGAAAAGCAGCAAGAGTAATGGAAAAAACCAGTAAACTGGTTTATGAAGAAGTATTAGGAGACTACACTTTTGTTAAGAGATAACCAAAACTTCATTTAACTGCCACCACATAACTGAAGAGTGTGAACTGCAGATCTCACAAGTTACTGGAATAAGTAGAAATAATGGAATGAATAGTAATCAAATGGAGACTACCTATATTAAAAATTTTAATAATTAATTCTACTAGTATGCTGTAGAAGTAGTGATATCTGTAATATTCAAAAAGGCTTAAAACAAAAATTTAAAAGCTTAAAAGAAGTAATCCTTTTGGATCAAAAACAGACTTATAGAAGAGGACATTTGGAATAACCAGTCACAAAAGGATAAGGCACATACTTAGTGAAAAATGATTATTTTCTACTCTCAGCTTGTCAGTTGGAAGTTTCTCATTCCCAACAGATAATAAGCCTCTTGATTAATCAGACTTAATTTTTTAATCCCTCTCCATTTTCTGCTGAATTGGTGCAGTAGAGTGCTTAATGATTTTTATATATACAAATCATTTTCATTACAAAAATACTTTTGCATAGGAGCACGCAGCAGAGAAAGGGTCACATTTCGTGTTTCTGCTTAATCTGTCCTAATATTAAATGTTATGGGGACATGCATGCATGCTCTGAAATACTACAAAAAACAGAAACACTTTGAAAAATGAAGCAGTTCTTATGTAATGTCTCAATTAGACCTCCTACCTTTCTTCCAGGATTTCCCCGGACACCATGATCACCGTTTTCTCCAAGACATTTACAAATAACCTTACAGCATTTTCTTTCTGCAACAGTATCCTGAAAAATTACAATAAACATTTCATTTACATATACTAATCATAAAACAAAGACTAATTCCCCCCTTCCTTTTGTTTATATCACAGGACTTACAAGGTTTCTCTGCAAGATGTTTGCAATATCTGCAAACCCAACATTCAGAGGTTCATTGTATCCAAACCCTCTGCCAAACTCTATTTCCCAAAATTCAGTCAAGTTCTGTGTATTGTCCAGGCCAACTAATAGAAGTGCATCAAGACCTTCAACATAAGCACAAATTTAAATTAGTGAATACCTGAAACATACAATTTAACCAACAATATAAACCTGAATAACAGCAATTCCCTGAAAGACTTACATTTCATGGCTTCAATACAGTACGTTAAAAGAAATCAAGCTATTGAGAAAAATGTGTAAGAGAAAAATCCAGACCAGTAATTTTCCAATTGACTTCTCTCTCCAGTTGTCAGACCAGACTGCTACGCAGTGCCCAAACCCAAGTTCAAACCTTCTTTTTCTTAGAGAGGTCAGAGTTGTATCTAACCTCTGGTGCTGTTCTCATCAGTGAGAGGGGTCCATCCTGAATTGCTCCAGCTCTTGGAGCTAGACTCCAGAAACCAGAACCTCTGCACCCCTAGGTGTGCCTCTGGCGTCATCTGCCATATAGTGACACATCATTATGTACACTGTTTCACATGGAGAAGCAAATACTCTCCCAGGGACTCCTGGGCAATGCCACATGAGCATGGAGAGGCAGTGTTAAGTGGAAAAGTTGCAGTGGGGGAGCTGTACATCAGGCCTGTAGTAGGAGGAGTCTGGAGCATCGAAGTGGTACTGTAATACCTTTAAAGCGAAGTGAGTCTGCTGCTTTCTTCAGGTCTTCCAGTGAATCATCCAGCCCATCTGAAAATACTAACAGAACCTGTCAGGAAAGGGAGTAATGACAAGTCAATTGCAAAGGAACTGAAAGTTCAGTCTTTATAAGAATTACAGTTCACATTGAGAAATGGCTATGAGATGGTCAAATTGCACTACACTGTGGTTGATCTGAAATGTGTGCTGGAAAATGGCAGTGAGGAACAATGAGAACAGAACACAAAAGCCTCTTTTGCCTGATAGCACTTTCATTTGAGGGATTTTTCTTGCTGAATATAGCATGGCTATTATATCTGTCATCTTAGCATGTGAGGTAGGAGACAAATTCTTTTTTAACTTACCCACTGAAAAACTTTCTCTGATGTCTGAAGAGTTCTCTTATATGTGAATGTGGAGAAGAATTTAGAGCAAACAAATCCTCCCATTTCTGCAAGAGCAGCTCTCGTTGGCTGTCAACTGAGCCACACCAGGAAGCGCATCCTCTCTGGGTCTAATCCACCTCTCATGCAGGTAGGTCCTTTTGCCCTTTCCACATAGGTAGGTCATCATCCTTCTCCATTCTCTGCCCTATGTTTCCTTCTTGAGACCTAAGGTTTAGCTCACCTCAGGATGCTAATAATTTGTATTGGATACATTTCCATCTTTTCAGGCCAAAGAGTTATAGTTACGTATCTTTCAGGATGGAGGAAAAGCACAATTTCTTAGTTCCCCTCCAAGCTACCAGTCTCTTCCCATTTCTTTCCTCCAATCCCCTCTTCAAACCAACAGAAGACTTCTCAGGTCCCACTCACAGAGTGGATTAGTTTGCCCAGAAAGAAGCTGCACAAGTAAATTGTGTCCTATCCCCAGTGGTAATGACTTAAAATCCTCCTAAACTCTCTAACCAAGAAGTGCACAAGTACAGCTAGAGCTTCTTCCCTCCCACCCTTCATATTTTACATTCCCTATGCAAGGCACAGCTTTGACCAATGCAAACCCCGTTACTTCTGTTAAGGTAAATTTTTCCACAGGTGACAAAAGCAAATGAAGTGACTGCCACACCAAACATCCCTCTTCTGTACTAAAGCAGCTAGGAGACAAGAATTTAAGCTGGAACTAACTGGTAAGTTACCAAACATACAATATGGAGGCACTCATACAAACTCTATGCTTTCTCAAGCACCGTGTGATACAGCGGAGAGCTGGACTGTGGATGGGTCAACTCATCACAGATCGTTAGAGACAATGCTATAGGCCCGGGTTTGGTTGTTTTTTCTATGATCTTCCCATTTTAAAAACATGGGGAACAGGGAATGTGGGGTGTTACTGTGGGCATTATACATAAATATATGTAAAGATATGTTATTACGTTTACAAAGCATTTGTTTATATCAAACTCTTGTTGGAACACGTCCATTGTTGAAAATGCTGGAATTAGGGCCAACTTTTTTGCTGCTAAGCAAATATATAACAAAGAAAAGAAGAAAATCAACCAACAGAGAATCATGGGCCCTGATGAGTTTTTATAACTAATAATCTTTACAGAACAAGCATGTTATTGCTCAGGATCCTAGGAAGATTAAATTGTGATTTCATGTGCATTCTAAAGTCTTGTACTTTCAATTTGTACATAAACAGTGTCAGAGAAAAATACTAATCCACTGGTAAAGTGCTGAGATATGCAGCATATTTATTTGTAATAATAATGCCTAAGCAGAAAGAAGCCTTGCTTGAGGCTGATCTCCAGAACCAGCAATTAGGAGGAAAAAAGCACTGGTTTTACTTTATGTCAAACAAGTTCTTTCTCTGAGACTCAAAACAAGCAAAATCTTACATCGTCACGTTCCCTGTTCAGACATTTTAAGAAATCTTCGGATTCAGTTATCTGTAAGCAGAACCCAGCTTTGTTTTTTGAAATTATTTGACAATTTAATGACATGAATAAACTTCTGTAAACAAATTTCTCAGACTACTTTTTTCTGTGACTTCTGCTTCAAGCTGTCACTATTCTGGACAAAGATACAGAATCAGGAATAAGAAAGTAGTTTCCTTTAAGGAATAAGAGTTCCTGAAAGAAAACTACTTTCCACGGCCCAAAGTACAATCATTCCATGACAGATATAAGGAGGTTATCTGTAGGAATACTCATCACATGTATTAAGCCAAATGTTCTAGGTACCATCTCCCTGCAGGAGTGCCTAGGGAACTGGAATTGATATATCAGGTTATATCAAGTTATATCAGGTTACATCAGGTCAATGAAAAAAAAGGAGGTTCTATATAAACTTAAGAAAAGACGAGGGTGACTGAGCACTGGCACAGGTTGCCTGGAGATGTTGAGGAGTCTCCATTCTTGGAGATACACAAAAGCTATCAGGACATGTCCCTGGACAGCCTGCTCTAGGTGACCCACCTTGAGCACAGGGATTGAAGAAGGTGACTTCCAAGATTCCTTCTAATCTCTATCATTCTGTGATTCTGTTTATTAGTGTCATCTATTCCTGAACTACTTTTTATCTTCCTGGAGTACTCAGCATCAGAGCCTGTAAACATTAAACTGCCTAATTTTTCCAAGATATATGTTCATACCATTAAG
The DNA here is from genome assembly GCA_013398275.1 of Promerops cafer. Lineage (NCBI taxonomy): Eukaryota > Metazoa > Chordata > Aves > Passeriformes > Nectariniidae > Promerops > Promerops cafer. The sequence goes on from VZSE01015521.1 coordinate 931,211, forward strand.
TTACCTTAACTTTAGCAGAGGTCACATTAAAGAAGTTCTCCTCAAGTGCCTGCAAAAAGTCTGCATTCATGTAGGTGTCCACAGTGGTCTGTGTACCTAAGAACTTCTGGATGATCTCTTCATTATAGTCTTCAAAACCAGAGTCAAAGATTAATTGTTTGTTCTGGGCTAATACTTGGAATTTGAACCCAATTTCAACTGGAACATTACAGCTGGTATTTGGCAGTGATTTCATCTGGAGCAGAAGTCTAGGGAGGAATGCTTGCAGTCTCTGTTTCAGAAGCATTGTGGGTGCTGGCTGTATGCTCCTTGAAATATCAATTGCTACAGAAAGATCTATGTTGCATTCTGAAAAAAAAAATACATATATATATATGAAACACGGAACTATAAACATACATTCTTTGTGACCTTGTTTTTTTGTCAGAACCATGGAACAAAATTCAGCATGGCAGATTTAAAGCCAGAAGTAAGAATCAGTGAGATAGTTTTCCATAAACATAAAACACCATCAGCCCACAGGTTTCAGTGTGGCCATGTGAACTTGCAAATAATAAGAACTAAACTCAACACCTACACATACCCAAACTGCAAAACATGTCTGTTCTCCAGCTGCCCAGTGTGCTCAAAGGGCCTAATCTTGAAAATGTCTCCATGAGCTTTGCTACCAACTGAGAATGTTCAACACAAATTCCAGTTGTGAAGGGAACCTTGATGACTGACTGTGCTTTGTCACTTTGTCACAAGACCAGGTGATACATGCAAACTTAGAACAACAGGCCAAAGAAACAAACATGACAGAGACAGACAGCACTACCTACATGAAATGTCATATCATATCCATTGTGAAAAACAGTTGCTGTAAGGTGATGGCTGCCTCAGTTATGGAATTGTGTGCATTGCCCCTTATAATAACAACCAATAGTGTGATGTGGTTAATTCCTCCTCCTGCCCCAATCATCTTGCCCTCATTAAAACCTCAGCTAAACCACATGGGTTTTTCTTCTCTACCTTGATTATTCATTTCTCATGTTGAATTTTATTCTGTGATCCTAGATGCATTGTTATTTATTGTTGCACCTCTGCAAGGAAGTCAGAGACAAGCAATTTTATCTGTAAATAGCACTCTACCTAATTTTATTCTCTTTTCACTCATTGACTGTGAAACACTTAGCAATCACAAGATTGCTTTCTGTGTTTGCTAGTTTGGGCTTGTTCCTAGTATTCCACATAAGTTTTCTGAGTTTTCCCTGTCTTATGAAAGAGATAAATGTGTTCAGTTCTTTAACCAAATACTTCTAGAAATAATTTCATCTCAGAGGGACCATCGTTATGTTTGTAGATTTTCACTTGTGGTACAAACTGCCCCCTAGAGGGCATGATCTGCCGGAAAGCAGTGTGAAAATCTTTGACTGTAAAAGGTCACATAGAAAGAGATTTTATGGCTAAAAAATCTGACATTCAGACCTCAGAGGAGCACCAAAAATCTATGCCTCTTATCATTTTAGCTCACAACAAAACAATCAGTTAAATATATCTGTACATGCATACATGTCTACACACTCTCAAGTGAACACAAAATCTAATGGATATTTCTTCCAGTATGTGTTCTTGTACAGCACACAGAGTATGAGTTCACAATGAGATTCTTCTAAAACCTGGGTCTTTTTAGTCACATAGTTTGGAGGCATTGTGAAGGGTAAGCATGAACTCAGCAATTTTGCCCTGACAATTGGTCATCCACACTGCTCAGCTCTTAAAATGTTCTCTGTCAAGTCCTCGGTATACCAGCAAGAATTACAAAACAGCAGTAAATAGTTCACTTTTTGTGCTATTGTGCTGTGCATGAGAATGTGTAAAACATCTACTGGTACGTATTCTATACCTTGTTGATAATCTCTATTTATTTGCAGAAGTAAACACCTCTGTGTTGCCAAACTCTTTTTCTCACCACCTGTTCTCCTACAAACATCCACATTGTTAAACTGTCCTATCTTACTGCTGCAAAGGTATCTTTTTTCTCCTGTCAACATGCTGTCCCTGAAATGCAATTCTTTAAATTGAAAAATCTGTCAGTTTAAGAGAAGGTGACTGCAGAAAAGAGAATTAATAGATTTATTACAGAAAAGAAGGTCAGTGAATATATTAAAACAGATGACAAGACAAGATAAAACAGGCTTCACAGAAAGTTGATCTTCATTTTATGAAACAAATTCATGCAGATCTTAGCAATAAATATATGCATCACTGATATGAAACTAAATATGCTTTCCTTAACTTCTCTCTCTCTAAACAAGTGTTCCTGTATATATATATATAAGTTTACTGTTGTATCTCCCATTACATCTCCTTATTCCCTGCCATGAAACACCAGGAGGTGCTACTGCGTCAGCTATGGTCACACTGCTCCATGCAGCCCATTCCACTTCCACAGCAGCCCCTCTCCCTCTGCTTGCAGGAGCCAGGGAATGCTTTTTCATCTGAGAGTCTGCTCAGCTCTTGATGGGATAAAGAGTGGGTGGGAGTGCAGAGCTCTTACTGAATCAGGCCCAGCTGTTCTCTCTGCAAAGCACCTGAGCAGATACAATTCACGCAGAGTTGCTTCTGTCCTTAGGAAGAAAGGTTCAGCTCTTCATTTTGGCCCCCAACACCCCGGCAAACACCAGCCAGTTTTGGGGTGTTCAAGATCTCACTAGCCTAGGATGCATGAGAGGCTCAGCTGCTGTTACAAAACACCTTAGACAAGCAGTGTGGTCATCTCAGTGTTCCTTTCTCAGTAAGTTTCTGATCACAAAGGGAATGAAACCTGGAGAAATGGGTTGGATCAATTTTATGGCACAACAAGAAGAACAAAGAGCATACATCCAACACATGTAAAATATCACCTCTATATGAACGCAATACACAGGAAGACAACAAGGAGCTTTAAAGGACTGTAACAGTCCCTATAATGATGAGCAAAGAGAGAAGAAATGCTCCAGAACTCTCTTCTTGCTATACCCAATCAATGCCACGCACTTACGCCAGTCAGAAGAGATCAGCTTTTTGATGTCATGCACTCCATTTTTCTTTTTTGCAATTTAACAAACACATCCACAGTATTATCAAACTACATAGCTAACATGAATATGTAATGTAATATGTGCATGTTCTGTACTTCAGTCTTCCCACATGATAAGGGGACTGGTAATGCAGCACCAAGTCAGAATAAACTTAGACCCAAAACCAGCATGTGATATTTGATAAAAGTTGTTATGTTAACTACAGGCATTACTGGACCTTTATTTTCTTTGGGGTTGGCAGCCTCTCAGGCTGTGTGGCATCCAAGCCAATGCTGCCATCCAAAAGATGTAGTAAGAGATACTTTCTGTTTGTCATCTAGGAAAAGCTTTTGGGTAGCACCTCAGAATTACCATGGATTTGCTGTTCACATCTTGCCAATACCTCCCACATATCCAAGGATGGATTCCCTCACACCCCCTCTGCACAGTGCCCCTGTGAGACTTCAGTTTTGTTGACAGACAGCGGCTGCTGACAGTCCCAATGAAGCAGTACAGTCAGCTGGAGATGGCATGGTTATGTTTCTAGCATATTCTTTCTAAAATATCACTGAATTGTCTGTTTCCCTCTTTTTACTAAGATACCTGCTGGGGGCGTCTGCTCTGGCTGCTTGCAGACACTGAGGAACTATGAATACAGAAGCTTAATGTGAAGCACTCTCTTACTTCAGAAGATATTTACCATAGCAAGGAGTGTAGTGGCTTTTGACTGAAGCAAAGTACAAGTTGCGAGTTGCAAACATGGGAGTATTCTTTGGTAGAACAATTGCACTGCTGTGCAGTTAGCTCAGGCACTTTTATCAGGGACTGCAGAAAACCGTGTGGATATTTGTCATTGTACACCCAACAAAAGGTTCATTCCTTACCCTGACCAGGGAGATGTTTGCATTGACAAACCTGACTGACATTATTTTTAATGATATTCAGTACATCAAGATTTTCCACTGAACTCTCCCTGCATCATCAGTCATTAAAAACAGCTCTCAAGGGGGATTTTATCTTCCCTATGTCAGCTTCAAAGACATAGATCCCATTGCTCCTCAAAGCCATTGCTCCATCTTCTACCCTGTCAGCAGAGTACTCACTGAAAAGGGCTCTAGACAACCCTCTTTCTGGCTACCAGCACTTGCTATGAAGTGATTCTCTAGCACTGGACGCTCTGCCCTGTTTTGGTGCCTTCTTCTTTGTAATGTAATTTTTGTATCTTCTATAAGGAATCATTCTTGTTATAAAAAGTGTTCAACAAGAATTCAGTGTACATCACATCACTGTACTGAATCACACCAGCACAAATTTTGTCTTTGCCATTGATCATTGTGCAAGATCTTGAAGTTCTTTGTCCCTATACTCCAGGATCCATCTACCAGGAAAACGATGTCTGTCATGGAAGCTTTCCTGCTGACTGAAGAAATATGTTGTAAATTTCCTCTTTCCCTAAACGTTGTATAACCTAATAGAAAAGTAATTTTGAATCCTAATTGCTTTTCAGAATCCAAGAGCTATTGGGCCTTTGCAGAAAAACCCTTCCATCCATTCTGCTAAACTGTCATCACCCACTAGTTCCTTCTTTTCCCCGTTTATCATACGGAGGGTCAGAAGATACATCCTTCTGCAACACCATTCATAGGAAAAGGATGCTGAAAATCCACAACACAATTTCCATTTCTGCTTAAAACTTATCTGTAGTAAATGCATATTAAACACTTCCGTATGTGAAACAAAACCATTGGAATGTGTTGGCCTGCTCTCAAGAAAGCAAAGGAAAAGTTAGTCATGCACTTTGAGCTCCATTCTGCATGCATACATTATTAATTAATATTTCTTTTCTGAGGGGAAAGAAAATTAGTTCACACCAACCTAAAGAGTACTAAGCACATTTCTTTGTAGTAGGTATTAAACTCATGTGTTTCCACAAATTCCAGAAGCATATAACACTAGCAGAGCATGGATGGAACAGTTATTATTTCCTCAAATCTACAGTCATGCAGAAAATATCCTGCAACTGGGCAGAACACTTCTCAAACAGATCTTCCAGAAGACCTGACTACCAAAATGGAACTGCTAAATACTGAAACTTATCTTGCTTTTGGCAGTCTTACAATTGTAAGATTTTTACATTGCTTTTTCAAATATGAAACCTCAGCATGCATGAACAAACCAAAAATTTAATGAGCTGTTGCATTAATTTTTGCATTTTTTAGGAAAACTCTCCTATTGTGGTTTTAAGTGTCATAAAAACAAACCACATTATCCCGAATTATAATTCATAGTTAGAAAAATTTTTCTTCAATTCTTCATCTCTCTCTGACATTGGGTATAAATGTAAAAAAGCAACTTTGAAGAGTCATTTCTTTAGTATATTACCAGACTCCTCTGCCTCTGTAGAGAAGGTGAAAACATAGAGAAGAAGAAGTGGTTTCCAGGCATCCATTTTGACAACCTTCCTAGGGAAAAAAAATCAAAGCAAAAGATATAAGAAATGCAGAGCCTAATTCCCTAAAACAGAGACTTTCAATTGTGCAGGAACAGGGTAAGTGCATTTTATTAACAACATACAGGCCTTCTAGATGTATGCAATTTAACATAGCACTTTCAATTCATAATTTTTTCCCCTTAGTTTTTAACATACAGACTTTGAATACAGAGCTGTAGCTGATGTACAGTATATAACCAAAATGAACTCTTCAATGCTTTGCTCTCACAATCATGCTTTGTTCTGATTCACACAGCTATATTTACCACGATCTAAAATTCAACTTAAAGCAAGCTATTCACAGTGTAAGATTAATGGGAGTTATGCCTTTAAGATTCCCTTCTAGCCTTGAAATTTCCCACCCCCACATCAATTTAAAGGAAAGCTTGGTGGTGTTATCTATATATAATACACATAGGTAAGAACAAGCATTCATTTACAAATGAAATACACCAGTGGGCCAGTAATAAAGACACTTGTCATAGAAAAATGGAAATACAGTATAAAAATTTCCCAAAAGCCAAAACTCAGTGCTGTGGATAATGGGAATGAAAATCTCTCAGAAAGTACAAAATTAAGGCATGTTGAGCTTAAGCACACTAAACAAATGAGAACACAACAGTTTTGAATAGCTTTCTATTCTAGGACACAAGCACACTTGATTCTGCCTTTAACAACTCATTACACTGTTTATTCTGTATCTTGGATCTGCAAAGACAACTTAGTAGAAAGGTTACAGCTGGTCTAACATTATAGCACAGGGTTCAGTCCAGGTTCTTAGGGTAACAGCATGTAATATTACCCTAGGTCTTGTATATAACAAAAGGCAATGAACAGAAATTATCAGATTGATTCTATATTCTAACCTCAGGCAAGAGCAAAACTTCATTTCCAAGTATCGCCACACCAAGCTGCACTGAAGCTCTTGAAGAGTTCTCTGGAACCTTTGGGAGAAAAGCACCACATTTACTGGATTTCAAGACATGTATCAGATACAGGCACTTTTCACTTTTATTACAACTGCAGTAACACAGAAATTCCAGCTGCAACTGTGGTCCCTACACAACCAAAGAGGTTTCTAGGTATTACGTAGTCCTCAACAACAACAGAAAGCAATGCTGGGGTTGGTGCACTGAGGAAACCTCATTCATGCCTCTGCACATCACAATTTTCTTTAATAAGTATTACTAGCATAAAGGAAACTGTTTTGCAACTGTTTTACATGCCATCTTCACAATTAAATTTTGTCTTGGATTTAATTAATTTTTCTGCATATATTCCTGTGAGTTAATGAATCTCTTAAGAGTTCCCCTTGATCACTTTGACAGAGATTTAATCCTGTTATCTATTTTCACTACTACACCTAATTATATGAGCCTCTTTTTTAGATGTTAATAAGCTAAAACTTTATAGTGAGAGACAACTAAATATTTTAATGGTAGCTCCAAAAAATAATAATGATTACTAATTTTCATTATTGTGTTACACAGTTCCTGCTTTGATAGCACAGTTATTATGCCAGAGCAGCATTAATATCTTGAACTTTCTTGTTTGAATAAATTCCACACAGATCCACAGACCCAGCTAGACATGTATGTATTCAAGGGCAGATAAGTAAATTGCTGCCAGTATTTCCAAAGCCTCCAATTAGTGTTTTGCTCTAGAAATTTCCATGACTATGAGTACGTGAAAAACTGAAGAGCACCAAGTAGCAGCAAACTTCCAAGGTATATGTGGCTGCTCACACTCAGATGAGTAAAATACAGTTGGTGTTTTAGCAAGGGGCTAGACTTTCCTCAATTACGTAAATATTCAGATATCATACCAAAATCTAGCTCTTACTGTTATAATATACAAAATAATCTGTCACTGTTTAGCTATGCAACTATTTCCAAGCCTCCTAACAGCTGTGCTCTCTATTTGCCTCCTTTAGCTTCTTTCAGACCCACGACTCAAGAATGTTCCCTGCTCTTCAGGTCAGATACCCTAGACCTGAAAAATCTCTCCCACTCTTCCTAAACAGGGAGTGCGGATGGGAACCTAATTACCACTTGCTTTGCTTTGCCCTTAATTAGTCTCTACTGACATCAGGCAGCTTATTTAAATGCACAGAAACTCTGCAATTTAGAAACATGTGCAGACTCATTTTCCTACTTGTACTATTTATTTTGCCTTATCTTCACATACAAAATTCTAATCATGCACTACAAGCTGCATTGATAGACGTGATGTAGGCCTTCTATGTGTTTTCTTCATTACATACTAATGCAAAATGAGAAGTGATTTAATGGAAAATTCACATCATACAGCTCATAGGTACTATGGATCAAAGCCTAAATAAACTTTCTCAGAAACATGCAGTGCTACAGAGCATTACACTATCAATATCTTAATTTTAAAATTTATTTGAATGTAAAATAGTATATACAAGGTCTTAGCATAAGGTACTTATATATGCATATCTGTAGTTGCTTATATAAACATATATATAAGCATAATTACGCAAGATGCTAAGGCAGCAATTCTCCAAAATCTAAGACATCCTTCCACTTTAATTCTATTTTAGGAGACAAGAGTTGAAAATTATTGAAAGTCCTTAGAAAACAGTATAAAATAATACATATTTTAAGCTCATTTTACTGCCAGCATTTTTACTTATTTGTTCCCAGAGATACACCAATATGTATATAAACCTCAAAGGAAGAAAAAATCAACAGTACTCCTCAATTCATTAAATGCTTCGCAAAGAATACTTGCCAGTATATTTTGTTTTTCTTTTTTAACCAACTAATGTCCCAATCTTATCTTCAGCTGCTTCAGTGTTTTAGGCAGGTTAAAAAGTCATTCTGTACATTCTTGCTGCCACGGCAAAATGCACTCTCAAATGATAATATGCTTCTTAAGCACACTGTCAAAAGCATGAAGATCTTGAAGGAACATCTCTTTTTCACCTATGATTTATAAGCATCTTGCATACAAGATCTCCCTGCACAACTGACTGAGGCTATTTTCCCTCTTGTGTTGGTATATACTAACAGAAGGAACACAATTTTTCTTGTCTCAACTTAAAATCCCATCTCTACCAGTGCAAATAAATATGATCACATAGTTTTCTCCTACCTACTGAAGTACTCCAGTTAGATTATTTCAACTTCTACATGCTGATTGCATTCCTTCTGAAGTCTTTGAAATAAGATCAAGTCCTGGAATACAGTAGAGAGAAAGCTTCAAGTTACATGCCCCACTTAGTTATTCCTTTTCTCTACCATCCCCTTTTCTGTCACTAAAACAAATTTAAAGCCTGGTTTTCAACTGTGGAATTTCCTGGTTTCACCAAACAGTAAAACAGGAGGAGTCCATCCCACCCTCCCACCTTACCACTCTCCTCATATATCCATGTGTTCAACTTTAAACACTGAGAAATCATCGTACCAGAAGAAAGATAAATGTTGCTGTAAAAATAATGCAAAATACTTTCTAGGTGTCAGCTCTTTATGTAAAGGAAAAAATATTTTTTTGTTATCTCCTCTCTACAGGCACATATTTTTCTCCTACAATTACATTATCTTTTTGTTAGTGCTGAAATGTCTCAGGAAGAAAGTTGCTGCTTTACTCATTGCAGGTTTCCCAGAGAAAAAGGAGTTTCCTAATGATTCCAGGTATAATCACAGGACCAGGCACAGATTCAAGCAAGGAGACCCTGGGTGACTTACCTGACTTAAGAAGTCAGTGTGAACAACATGAGGTTCAATATGTTTCAAGGGCCGGTTTTGTTTAGAAGGGCATGCAGACACAGTTGGAAAGGACGTGGCCACCAGGACAGGAACACCCCCACAGACAGACGTAAGTACAGACAAGCACACAACAAGCCCATGAGGAGTCTACACCCAGTCTTACAAGGAAAAACTGACTGACACTAAAAATCAGTTTCATTTACTGTTCAAATCAGTGTCTGCCTGTCTGTGAGCAAATGGGATGGATGCTTACTTGCTGACTTCATTTTAAAGAATGAAGAGACATAATGATTTTCCATTTCAGTATTTGGTACACCTTTTATAAGTCTATTGCCTATTTTCCATTTCTGATTAAAGCTTAGTAATTAGCACGTTATGATCCTGTAAGTAAACATTCCTTATCATTCATACTTCTACCTTCCTGATGGTTTAAATAGAACAAATTGCAATAAGTACACATTAACAAAATTTTATAAAGAGACCCTGGTATCCTGACGAACAGGATAAACATTTCTTAACCTATCATGAAATTAAAAATAAAATTACAGTTTCTCTCTTCAGTCCAGAAGATCTCTCAAAAACTAATCTTCTGTCAGAGAGCCCAACTATTTATGACATCTCCATACCTGAAGTAACCATACCCTTTTAGTGTCCCCTGAAGTCAAATGTGTTGAATGTATCAAGTACACATGTATAGTCCCTTAGGATCAGGACAATTCCCTCAGAAGTCCTGAGCATCCTCTAAAAAAACTTTCTCTATTTTACCCACCTGCCCTCAGCACGAGCAACCTGCAACTCCCATAATGCATGTTAGTGAAACAAGTAGAGCTGTCCTTGCTGCCTGCCAGGTGTCAGAAGTAAAAATTGTGTAAGACTCAGATAAAAAATTTTCTGACATTGCTAGGTTGCCTGCCCCAACTCCCAGTTGGGGAGTTTGCTTTAGGGAAATCTTCACTGAAAAGTCTGTGTTTTTTCCTCATAAAGCTATTTTTGAACACAGAATAAAATAAACATATGGCTGAAAACCTCATTAGTTGAAAATTAAATCTAACCAGAATACTTACATCTACCTAAGACCACAGTTATCTATTCTGAGAGCCTGATAGGCTTTCACTTCTTCACTTTGCACACTCTGTAATTAGCTATTCACTAATCACACGCTAATTTAAACTGCTATACTCAGCTGAAATTAATTAAAGCTTGCCTCTAAGTGTATGAATTCAACTAGACTATCACAGGTTGTCATTAAAATATGAACATAACTATGCACATTACTACGGCTTTAGACTTTACTCCTGTTTTAGTTTCCTCAAGAAAGAAGTCAAGCTGAAGGTTACATTTCACCTTTCATCTCTGATGGGGGAAAGAATTTTAAAACCAAACCCAGTAAATGGAGCTGTGAAACTTAAGAGTCTTTAAACCTTGTTAAATGAGTTCTTACCTCGCAATGACTCATTTTGACCCAGAACTAGGGTCAAACTCCTAAACACTCTGTTCTTTGGCCTCAATAAAAGAAGAACAGAAGCGGACCTCATACGACAATTTGGGACTGTAACCAATAACCTGTATATATGTATTTCACAGTAAGGTGAATATATCTCCTACTATGGGATTTGTTAAAAAGGGTAAAGGAGGCCAAAAGAGCTCCTTTGTATGGAGGAGTAGTTTTTCCACATCAGAAAGTTCTTATGGAACTAGAGATGCATTTGTCATTGTTCCTCTCTCTCTTTCCTATCTGTTCTGGCCTTAGACTTACTTTGCTGTCGTATCATGTCAGTATCAAAGAAATATCGTGGCAGTGCCACAGTTCAAGTTTGTTTACATATAGAAAAGAGTATAAAAGCGATCAATAAAAAGCATCAAAGCAGGAAACCAAAACCATTTCACAGACCTTGTAAAATGGGCCAGCTAAACCTGGAGGATGATACAAGTAATTTTTCATATCCTTGCCAGTCCCTTTGACTGGAAAGTAGACAAATGTCAACAGCATAAAGGCTAAACCTTACGCACATGTGCTTCACTGAGTCATTTAGTAAAGGATATTAAGTGAACTAAACACAAACATTTCATTCATGAAAGAAGCTTCTCAAAGCCAAAAGTTCTTAAGAAAACCAGCAGATGTGACTCTCCTACTTCCAGGAATATTGAGTGGGAAAGCATCCTATCCACAGGAGAAAGTACTCAAACTCATCTGGAACAAATTAATTTTATAAAAAGTCTTGTTTTAGAATAAAAATAGTGTAAGTCCCCTCATGTTGAACTAGCACAAAGTGGGGAATTTAAAATTGAGGACTACAGTTTGTATGCAGCGTTACACAATTTTTAAATCATCAATTATTCACTAACATATGCTAGATGTACCTTTGAGATAGGATTCTAAAAATATGAGCTTACCGGTGGTGACAAGATGCAGGTTCTTGCTTTACAAAAACTTGATATTAGAAAAATCTTACCTTGCAATAGTCAATAGAAGTAAAACTTCTGCCAACTTGCTTAAAAAACCCCACCTAACTATCCTCTCATTTCTAGTGCTGAAAATCATGCATTTTTACCAGAATCTATCACTTCTGATGGCAGGAAAATATGAACCTAGGAAGAATCAAGACTTTTGCTTGTGAATATCTTCACAAGACTGCAATATCACCCATAATTAGTTCAAGGCTCATGTTGTCTTGTCAAATGAAACATTTGTAAAATGAACAAAGGAAAGAGACATACGCATTTCTGAAGCATCCTGATATTATTATTAGGTGCATATTTTACTTTGAATCATTTGGAACAAATTTTGTTTATCCAAAGGCTCTTTTCTCATTCACTGACATGAGGACACTTGTTTGACTGAATGATACCATATTTGGATTTGAACGTGTGGAAGAATTATGTAAATGATTGTATGCAGGCCAATTAGAGCTGAGTAACTTTGTGGCAATCATCTTTACAATGGCAGCTGTTGTGAAACCAATGAAAATTAAACAGCATATTTTATATATTGCTGCATCATGAGAAGAATCCATAATAAATTCTGGAAACTAAGTGTGGAAATCTGACACTTTCTCAGGTGTCTGCATGCCTATACAGGTAACTTAGAAAATGGGTTTTGTGACACTCGCCATGCACTAAAGTCACAATGCACCAGATAAAATATAAGTTCATCCATACACAAACATTCATTAATAATCCTCAGAAATAGTATCTCACTATAGCAGATCTTGAAAAAGTTTTGTGAGGAGCTATGAAACTTTAAAATGTATCTTCATACAGAACCAAAATAAGCCAAAAATGCCAATTTTTCCCTGAAGGTAAATAAATTTGAATACAATTTGGCATCTCTAAAGAGTTGCATTTTCTCAAAAATCAGTGTTCTCTTATTTTTTTTAATGCTATAATACTAAGCTTTTAAATGCCGAAATGAGCTCCATCACACTTGCAAAATGAAGGTTTGGCATGCATGATTAGTCACTACTACATAGGACTATGTTGGCAGATGAAATAATATTACTTGAATCTCCAAACTACTGCTTGAAAGTGTTGGGTTCTCTTCCTTCAAAGCCTTGTCCCTGATGTTCCAATCCAGCAAGAATTGTGCACATAAATTCTTTCACCACATTTTTTATATTGACAACACCCACTGAAATTCACTTCATGCACACTGAATAACCTATGTAGAAAATGTATTTTGAGATAATACACAGATAATATCTATATATAAATAATAAGTCATGGAATTTGGCCTGTACAGCATCATCTACAAAAAGAACCCTTTGTTTCCCTAGGACCACACAAAAGAAAACAAGTATAGCATTAATGTTTTTTCCCTGTGCGCTACTAACACTTCCTGGACAATGTTTCAGTTCAAGACTACCATATGCCTCTAATTATTTACTGATTAGAATTCTTGCATGAGCCATTATGTTTCTACATTCTAATTTTGCTTTGGAAGGTTGTAGGTTCAGTTCAGATGTAAAAGGGGTTCTAAACAAATGCTTTTACCTTGTCTGGTGTCAGGAAAGCTAGAAAGAAGTGGAATCTTGCACACTGTCCTGCACAACATAGTGACATACAGATAGTTTAACTGCAGTTCAGTCCCTTTTTTAGAACATGCTAATTACTTCCAAACACTGCAACCAGAGTTCCTGGGATCGTCTGAAAATTGAGAAGTGGGTTGAAATACCACCCAGAAACACTGGCCTCAACAGACAGTAAAGTTCCCTTCAGTGAAAGGGAGACAGCAACCATATGTCACCAAATTTATCAGGAGTTGTTGTAGGTAAGAGAAATGCTTCTTTATGCTACAGAAATGTTTGAGATGTCTCAAACTCAAATGGGAAAAAAATGCTGAAAACTCAATTGCCCACATCAGAGACACTGGGTTTTCTGTTCCCTTCAGAAGGGAGTCTCACCCATCTTTTTCTCTTTATGGAAGAAGTTTTGATGCAGGGAGTAGAGCAACTTAACCTCAGGGACCACCCCCATGCAAGATGAATAATTATCTTTGTAATTGTTCACTTCCACTTGCAGAGCCTCACACCGATTGTGCAAGGGCATCTGGAAAGGGGGAGACAGAAGGCAAGGACACCTGGAAGAGATGGGATTTGTGCACATTCAGGTTCCTTAGCTGGTCTTAAACCCGATCTTCTCTTAAGGGGCATTTAAGTGGGCATTTTCCCAGTCCCTGCCTTTGGACTCTGGAATTGGGTGACATGACTGGAGCACTTGCTGGTGAAGACCAAAGCAAAAACCGTTGTTGAGTATCTCGGTTTTGTATGTGTCAGTTGTAGACAGGTCCCCTGTTTCCCACTGATCAGGCAGGGTGCAGTTCCTTTCTCTTCCTTTTTTGTCCTAAGTACCTGAAGAAAAACTGTTTGTTATTTTTCATTTCCCTAGCCAGGTTCAGTTCCAGATGTGTCTTGGCTTGCCTGATTCCCTCCATGCATCCTGACTTTTTCTCTCCAGTATTCCCTTTTATTTTCAATTTGCTTTAACCTTCAGCTGTGTCATCCATTCTTTTTTTTGTTGTTGCTGTTTCCCTAGGAAACATGATCTATGTATCATAGTCTCAAAACCCACACAATTTTTTTTCTGTTTTATAGCAATCAGGTGTCTCAGGAAAGACAGGCAGCAACTTTGCTTTTTTTTTCATTTCCTATTCTTCATATCCCTTGGGATACAAATCAGCAAAGAACCACAGACTTCAACTGCACAGTTTACAGTAGATAAGGATCTGGTGGACAGATGGGGCTTTCATTCCTACCTCTCCAGTAATGTCTTTCCTTAGAAGGAAAAGGAAAAGCTATTGCACTTAGACTGCCCAGAACAGGCAATGACCAGCTATTGTAAGAGTGACTCTACAGGTCACACTGCTTCAAGATACGAGAGACATCTTTTGCTTTATTTCCAGTGAAAGATTTAGTAGAAAAGTCCATCCCTTCTGAACACAGTAACTGGGAAAGGTGTAAAAGCTAAAAGAAGGATGAGCTAATAATGCCATGGTAAGCAAAGCTAATGCTGGAACAGAGATCATGTGAGTAACAATTCCCTGTGAGCAACTCTATCCCTGCTCCAATTACGAGGAGCTCTACACAGTATGGACTACATCACACCAACTAATTGGGCAATTGCACCATTTGGGGTGTTTTTAGGGAGGTAGTGGCTTTAATTCTATTTAGTTGAACATTTTACTGAAAAACTGATTTCAGGCATCAAATACTGTAATGTTTTGCTAGTCTCTCCTGCATTTGGGGGTAGGGAGCCCACTGGTCAGAATATGAGACAAACACTGCTGAATGTTTGCCTGACCCATCATTCAAACTAAACCTACTTGCAGAATACCTGAAAAAGTTTCTAGATCATCCTGATCCTGTAGCACATTCACATGATGATAGTACACAGGTAGTATACTTAATCCTGTACAGATCAAAAATCCTCACTCCCTAGGAAGGTGAGAATTCTTCATAAAAACACCTTTTAAACACCTGACCTTTAAAACTTCTTACAAATATCTCGGGCTCAGTTTACAACCCTGCAGTGACATCTCATGACTCCATCATAATTCCAGCAGTGAACACATGCTGTCAAAGAACACAGACAAAACTGAGGAACACAAATATCTACATACAGAAACCTGGGTAGCTGTCATTGCTATGGGATGATCTAACCCCATTAGTTGGTAACACCAGACTCATTTATCCTCCCAAATAAACCTAATACAAAATACTGCCTGTTACAGGGTACTTATGTCTGTTTGTACACAGGCTTGCATCTCATGTCAAGGATGCCAGTTTTAAATAAAAAGATGGAATGGATGTGGAGAATAAAATTACATATAAAGATACATACAATACATATAAAAATACATACAATATAAAGAAACTAGGCAGGAGTTAGTGAAGTTAAGGAGCAGGGTCAGAGGAGCAGCAGTAGCTGCTGGAAAAACATATTTCTACCCTTCCTAACACAGACAAGCTACCATGCCAAGAGGTTGATTACTTAGGTAGACACCTGTTTCAAGAAAAAAAAAAAAAAAAAAAAAAAAAAAGACAGTTTAAGAAGCCTGGAGCCATCACATGAATATCATTACAGGGAGCTTTATACCTGCATTGCAGAAGCCAGCAAGAGGTGAATTAATTCCATGTATTAATAAAGTTGAAATTTTCTTACAAAGAAAAACTATTAAAATGCTCAGTCAAAACTGAGGACTAAATCCATTCCAGTCTAACCAATCACTGCATCTGCATACTCTTTCAAAATGTAATGCAAGATCAGTCTTTATTCCTTAATAAACTCAAAGCACAATATCATTTTCCAGGTCAAAAGAAAACTACTATATAATTTATTCTCTTATGATGAATAGCAAAGCTTTTAACTAGGTCTCTTGAGAACTGTTTTGGCATTTTTTTGCATTGCTGGGAACATTAAGGTACTTCATAAATGGAAGCAAACTGGGGAGATGGAGGGAAAGCAATAAGCAGGCTTACCTCATTGTAGCTGAGGGTAGTTTTTAAGCACAATACAGTTTTTGTGTGATTATTTTTAAAGGGATCAGACTCAGGCTTATGGTGAAAACTCTGCTGTCCCAGCATGCCACCCTTGCATCATTATTTTTTTACTCCAGTGGCTTAAATCTTCATCATGTCTTCAGGGTCTTGATCTGAATGCGTGTGCACTGTCTAGAAGAACACACAGTGAGCTCTAAATAGGCTCTGTTTCTATTTCATTAATTTTGTGACCTACTAAATATATTGAAAAGTCTGAGTATTTCAAAACAGGAAATGCAAAAAGTAAAACCGCTAAAGCTTTAACATTCAAAAGAAATAATATAAACCTTAAGGCTATAGATTCTCCATGATCTCTACACTCCTGGCTTTTGACACAGGTCATTACTGAAGCCAAATCTTGCTGTGGCAAATTTGATATTTAGTGAAAATTACTTGGATTTCAACCAGATGACACATGAAGAAAATCCTCAAAGACACACCCACCTTCTACAGAAATACGTCTTCCTCCTCTGGCAAACACCAGTTTTCATACAAAAGAAAGGAAATTAGAACATCTGGCAAAGTGAACTCTGCTATGTTGTTAAAAATGGAGGGTTCATTGAGCTCTATTATAAACTGGAATACTTCCCACTTGGCTGGTACATAAAGATGAGATGAGATCAGATTAATAAAATGTGCACAGTTGCACACCTTTACTACCTTTCTTGATTTCCCTTTATTACTTCATAACACATATCACTCTCACATAAAAATTGGTTTTGTTTGGGTTCTGCATCTGTTCTTGTGACATACTGTTTGGTTTTGAAGATTTTGATCTATTGAAAAGCCTAACTTCATTGCAGGGTGTCATATGAGACACAGAAAGAAGCAGCGATGTCTGCATTTGACTGGACAACACAGACACTTCAAGCCCATGTGTTCCTTTTCCTGCTCTTTTTCTCTCTCATATGATCAAATACCCATGTCTCTACTGAAGTAAACTAAGTGTGACTTCAGAGATCAGCAATAACTCTGCGGATTCATCCAAGCACAAAGCAGGGTAAAAAGGATAAATGAAAAGTATGGAAAGACATCCAAGCATAAAGTGACTATTCAGACTACTGGAAAAAAATAGACGACTGAATAAAGATATGATGGGTGTTTATAAAGCCATGAGCAACTTGGAGACAGTGGCTCTTCAACAAAAGGGCAGGACATCAACTGAGCTAGATGCTGGCAGATTCACAGCAAGCAAAATGGAGGCTCAAGTATTGGGTGCTTAAGTTGTGGAATGCTTTGCAGCAGGGTGTTGGGATTAATAACAAATTAACAATAAATAAATCAGAAGGCATTAAAAATCCACCTTTGAGCTCTAGAAGTCTCTAATCCTAGAGCATTACTACATTTCTGCTGGGTTCTTTTACTCTTCTCTCACACTGACTTTCAGGAAGGGTGGAAATATTATTTGAAAAAATTTTGATGAACCAAGGATTGGTTCAATTTTTTGATGAAAAATGTCTCTTCATACAGAACACAAGGATTCCTCTTGGGACTCAAGTTAAAGATCATTGCAGACAGCCTGAAGTTAAGTTCTAACAACAGGATCCACTTTAAAAAAAGTATATGCACACATCATTTGTAAAACACAGCAGAAAGACAATTTCCTGCAAGATACACCGGGGATTTTTGCCCGAAACATTTATAACTTCCAGACTGCTCCAGCTCCAGTTCTAAACTGTTTCTTTGTTTCTAGGCAGCAAAACAGTCAAAGAAATGTTCATCCACCAATACTGTTGGAGGTCCAGTTCTGTTTTCCAGACAGTGTTCACCGCCAACTTCCTTGCATGCAGTACTTTAAAATTAAACAAAGCACAGGAATTGCCTTAGTTCTGAGGGACATTTTCATATCATCATGCTGTTCACTTGTCTGAGGCAGACACAATTTTGCTGAAAACCAAATACCTTTTTGCCTTTTAACTTTAAAACATTCAATGTCTAAGTAAAAACATAATAAAAATAAGACAGTCACATGCAAAGCCACTACCATGTGGAAAGGTTAGAGGATATGACAACCAGATCGGAAGTGACATTTCCAGGTCATGGTTTTCTGTCCTTAATTCCTTCCAATTGTACTCAGCCATTTTATTTTGGTAGCTCAGAGCAGACATGCTGCAACAATGCAGATTATAAAACCCACTACATACTAGACTTTATTCAGTGTTGTTTTATCACACAGTTATATACTGCATAATGGTCCCACAGGACTAAAGGGAGACTCTGGTTACTTGCAGAAGGAAAAAAATAATAGTCAGGTTTTCGTTTGAAAAATGGACTAGATTTTTTTGGCATGCTATTTTTTTATTAATAGCTGGAAGGTTATGATTAGGTTAAGGGATTCAAACGCAGTGCACCTATAACTTCTCTTGTTCCAGCTGTACAAACACTTATCCCCATGAACAACTTAATCCTAGTGAAATTTTCAAGGGTAAAGTAAAAGTTTAGGATATGCAATAACTTAATGAGGCCCACCATTACATACACATTGGTGTCCACAGGACTTCAATATAATTTTTTTTTCTGCTGCATTCGTATGCAATATAAATGGCATTATTTTAGCACTCATCATGGAATCTGCCTGCTGCCTGCTTGATAACTGCTTACAACAACATGTCTGGCCTCCTTCAAAAATACAAACTCAAATAATGTAATTTAATGATTGATGAAATCATGTCATTTGACTTCAAAATGGAAGAAAATCTGTACTAAAAACCAGCTTGACTGAGCACAAGTGTATTTATGCACATAGGGAAAGACTGAGGAAAGCTGTAGATGTACATTTGGTATCTACTCCAAATGCTATCATATTAGTTCTGCGCATCAATTCATGAGGGAAACCTTTATCAGAAAAGTGACAATTACCAAGATGGGTCAAAACTATCTTGGAGCAAATGTACTCCACCCTCCCATTACAATTATTCTGAGCAGTTTTTCCTCATTGCTTCATATACAGTTCCCCATTACTTCATACACATTTGTTCTTTTCACCTAGATTCTATCGCTTAAGGACATGAAAATGTTTTTACCACAAAGCTATCTCCAAAATTCAGTCAGATGTCATTAGTACAGTAATGAAGTTCATTCATGAAGGAAAAGGTTCTTCAAGCATCCAATATCTTGCTCACCCTGGAAGACAGTTATAAAGAGTATGGTTATTTGATGAAATACTGCAAGAATGTACTTTAACGGAGAAGCATTATTTTAATTAAAGCAAAATTTTAGTTTTTAATTAGAGTAAGCACATGAAGCAAAATAATCAGAATGTTTACTGACCAACTTCATTAGCAGTATTGGCAGGAGGATAAACTACCCAGTCCTGTATCAAACCAGGTTACTTAAAAGCCATAGAAACCATTACTGTGATCCCAAGGATTTCCCAAAAAAATCAGCCTCCCCACAGTCAACTGAGCTGACCTTTTTAATCAAGTCCAACAGATGTGAATGTTCTTCAAACTTTCCCCATTGTGGGGCATTTCCATACTTAGATGGAAGTTGAAATTTAACCAATTTTGACATATCTATATTTATTAGAACTGTTAAACTTGCTAACAAATCAGAGAGAGCAATCAGAACCTGAGTACAATGTGAGATTTGGGGGGGGTGGGTGGGGGTGTGAAGAATGTAGTCAAGAGAGACCAATCATGCACCTGAAAGACACAGTCTCAATTAACAGTATGATATGCAAACAAAATTACTGTTTGGGAAGGTCAAGTTCAAGCTCAATGAACAGTTGCCCTATGTACATTACCCTCTAAGAGACAATATGCACAGAGTAGTTTTTACCTTCTCACTGATCCCACTATTTAGTATTGCTTTCACACAGTACTTGGCATAGCACAGCTGATACACATCAAGTTCAGAAATTTACTTTTGCTGGAAAAATGGCAAAAGTACATTCTTAGATGAACCTCCTTCCAACAGGAGAAGAAAACACTCTTAATACCCAAACCTTCATGAGAGCAGCAGCCACAGGAACATACAACCTGTACATGAAGGACAACCCACAGGAGGCATCAGTGGTATCTGACCTATGTCTCCTTGATCACCTACAAGGATCTTCACCAAAGGTCTTCCCTGCCAGATTCAGCAATTATCAGCTGAGGCAGCAGGGATTCCTTGTTTCCTTCTGCAGTTGTAGATTTAGTTTAGCCCATAAACTGCACTCCAGGGTACACCCTCTGCAAATAGAAGAGCGTGACCCTAGAAAGGGAACTTAAAATCCATGTATCCTCTATATAGGTCTTGTTATCCTCCAGCAGGTTTTCAGTTGTGCCTTACATATCAAGCAGTAACTAATCCAGTCCAACTGACTGCCTTAGATTTACTGAGTTGCCTGTAAACAAAAAAACAAAGGAGGAAAAATCCTTATTTATAATAATCTCTTCTTTCTCTTCAAGCTGATCCCATTATGAATACACTGGGGTATGAAGAACTGGGTTTTGGTAGTGGTCGTGGGGTTGCAGAAGGGGCCTCAGTGACAAGAGATATGGGGCTGCCTTGTGTCAAAAACAGCTGACCCAGCAATGGACCCAGTGCACACAGAAAGAAAGCCAGACAAAGTTTGTCACACCTCTCTGAAAAATATTTTAAGAAAGGGGAAAAAAAAGCTAAGACTGAGAGGACCAGTGTATGGTACCAAAGAGCAACAGGGTCACAGCAGGAGGCACTCCATGCTGGAGCAGGTACAACCCCGAAGAGACTACAGCCAGTGGAGGACGCACAGCTGAGCAAAGCATACAAGTAAACACAGCAGAAGAATAGAGAAACAAGGAGCAGCAAAGAGAAACTGTTACATATTGACCTCTAACTCCTACATCATACATCACCCTCTCTTAAAGTACTACATGTAACTCGCACCAGTAACACGACGGGGGTGGGGGGGAGGTGTCTGGAGTGAAGTTAATCCCAGAAAAGGGGGAGCAAAAGTGTTTTCACAAAGTGTTTAAATGTTTGTTATCTTTGTTTCCCAATGCCCAAATCACTAACTAAGTGTTTATGTTAATGGCCAGTAAATTAATTTAATCTCCAGCTGGAGTCTGTTTTGCCAACAGTAACTGGTGAATGATTTCCTTGTCGTTATCTTGACTCATGAGTTTTCTCACTCCTGTTCTTCTGTTTTCTCTGTTCCTCCCCCAGCCCTGTCCTGTTGTGGAGGTAGACATATGAGAGCTTGGCTGTCAGCTGAAGCCAACCCATCACAATGAGGAATGTGTCTAGAGTTTTAAATTTTTAATTACCTAGAAGTACAAATTTGACAGTATAACAAGCTGTTTCAGGAAAGGACTTACTTGATTAAATTCAAGTTTCTTGCAAATAACATTATTTATGCTAATTAAAATGCCTTCATTGGAAATGAGAAAACAAATAGCACCAAAGGAACACTTTTAAAAAGGCCCATCTCACCCAATGCATAGAGTCTGAATTTTAATTTTTCTTCAAAAAGGAAATAAAATAGCAGCCAATACTAACCCTTTAGGAGTTGCTTCTGGTAAAAATTTGATATCCTATAAAGAATAAGGCTTTACAGAAATGTTTTTCAACAGATGACAAAGACCCATTTGCGCATCTATTTTATAACTTTTCTGTCCTTGAAATTGAGAAAATTAACTAGGGCTATATTAAAATTTTTATATATTATTATGAAGATATATTTCTCTCTTTTCTTCTCTCTTTCTATAGTAAGGATCACAGTCCCTGTCACCATGACCATTTTGAAACAGATGCCACAAATTACAGCCCAGAAAGCTGAAAACCAGTGTTTTAAAAGTGTAAGGAGGAACATTTTGCTTTCAGAAAGTTGTATTACTTTTTGCAATAAACTAAGACATTTTGGAGGACTGCAATAATCTCTGCTGAAACTGTGTTACTTACTAAAAACAAAAAAACCTACAGAATATCTTTAGTAACATGATTTTATATTTCATACTGCTATTTCTCTAGTGTTTGGGGGACAGGGGTTCACCAAATTTCTGACCAGTCTGAATACTGGATGTTTGACTATAAAAACCAAATCTAATTCTCTGTCAGGGAGTCAAGAAAACTTCAAAATCAAAATTAACTCAAGCAACTTTAACCACACTCATAGGTAAATCAGAGTCAAACTAAAAATGTATTTTTTTAATTTCTGTTCCTTTAACCATGCAAAAACTTCAAGCTTCAATCTAACCGTAGATGGACACCTAGTGGTATAATATAATTGATTCCTTTATTCAAATAGTTTCATAAATCCAAAGCCCTATGAATATAAGGGATTTCTAGCATATTAAAAATTAAAATATCATATACAAACTTAAAGGCTGTATTTTCACCTATGCTTTCCCTGCCTTCTTAATTTCATAAAAGTACCATCTGCAGCAATCAGAGGTCTGGGTTCATATTCAGAAGCCTTCAATCAAGGAAAATTTAATTTTGTAGCAAAAAGGCTTTAGTATAATCAATAGGTAGGGGTTCAGTCCTGAAAATACAATACTTAGATAGTCTGTGTAACAAAAAATTTGTGGTACTTTGCACAAAAATAAACCAGGATCAGTTAGTCTGTTTAAGAAAACATTTTATGCACTGGAGAATATAAACAGATTTGCTCTGGAACAGCCAAGCAAACCAGACCCGTAAATAGAGATATAAGGAGTTGCTCCTACAAAGCTGAAAAATATGGGCAACATTTTGCTAAATTATTGCAGAATCCATTTAACACTTGTGTCTACGCATTCAACAAGTTATTGATGAAACAGGTATTGATATCCAAAGATGTTCTGAACAAACAGCAGCCATTCTTTAGTGAGCTATTTTACCTTCCTTAGCTTCTTGTCACTTCGCTCCATGCCTCTAAATCCTAGATGCCCCCAAGTCTTTAAAATATTAACTATCACATGTCTAAAATAAATTAACCTGACATTTACTGTATTGAATCAAACTGGAAAACACAAACCTACAATCTTTTAATGTAGGATGAAGAGATTATTCAACATACTTCAATGACTAAAATAATACAAATGACATGAAGGGAGAGGGGGCCAATAGAGTGATTAGTTTTATTTACTTTATAGTAGTGACAACTACCATATTCTTGCTGTACTCGGAACTAAAAAAGGAAGAGATTACCTGTAGTCTGACTAGACATAAAACAACACAGTCCATGGAAGCAATGAGAAAACACTGTCCTGGCTAAGCAACAGTGTCAAAATATGAACAGCATCTCAGGTAGAAGGTTTGGAAAGCAACGTGTAAAAGGAGAACACTTGGGAAAGGATGTCTCTTATGTCACTCGTAAGAGAGTAGAGATCTGGAAGGCAGCTCCATACAGGGGCACTTAAAGTTTCCCACACAGTGCTCTTCTTTAACAAGTAGAAGAAAAAGTAACCATTGGTAAAATATATGGGATGCCAATTCTTAAAATGGTAAAGGGGGAGGCCCCTACAGAACCTGAACACAGCATATCCAACTTCTCTTTCTGAACAAGGTATTCACCTATTGCAAAAATTCACAAGTTACCTAAAAATGGAAAGAAATAATAAGGAGAAGAGCCAGTGCTGCATTAGAGTATGCAATTTGGGAGAAAATAAACCCCCTTGCATTTCAGCTAGTCTTCAGAGATCAGAGGTGCTGGCTGCAACTAGGCTGAATTTCTGAGTATAACCAATTTGGCCCTGTAAGTCCAGTCATATTCAATAAGAACTTTCACAATCACAAATTCATGACTCATGCAGTTTATTGGAGCAACAGAAATAAAGATTTGGAACAGCCATTGATAAATCCACTTATTGCAACAGTGATAAATATATGAAGGCTAGCTGGCGATTAAGCTAAAATAACAATTCAAGCTAAAGTAACAAATTCAGCTTTTCACTAAGCTTAACTTCAATGTTAATTGGCTCGCTTTCACCGAACTATGCCCTGACACAGTCAGAATCACAAATCTTACCAAAAAAAGGCCTACCTGTTTTGAGGAGGAGAGAGGAGCAAGCCCAACAACTTGTCTGCAAGTGAACTGGGGTCATATTTTCATCCTTGACATGGAGGATTCCAAATGTCAGTGTTATATCTTTGGGTAAATGAGGGTGGGACTGTAGTCAAATATAATTGGTCAAATGTTGCTGCTGTCATAGGTGGGGAGGCAGCCTCTTTCTCATTTTCATATTGATGGGTGTATTTTTTCACACACAAAGGAAGGATAATGAGGGGCTTTTTGACCTTTGGTCAAGCTGAGCTATAGGACTTAGAGATGAATCAAAGGCAGAATAGAACCTTGACACTTCACCATTGCTTCCTCTCCAAAAAAGTCAAAGCAGCAGTAAAGGCCCAGTAGTCTGCTTCCATCAGCATGTTAAAACCATAGATCATTGTCTCCTCAAAGGACCAGATTCACACTTCTAACAAGGTCTGTTACACCTGGGTGAGGGGGATTCAAATCTCCAGTCAACACCCCTGTACAGAGGTGTTAGTGCTCTTCTGTGCTTCACTGAGACAACATTGGGCTGTGAGGCCTCTGCCTCACCCCACACATGGAGTTGTTAAGCCTTGCTCTAGCCAGGCGCAAGACAACCCTCTCAGCTCACATTGGCTCAACCAGCCTGGACAAGTCTCTGCAGCCAGCCTGGCAATTTTCCACAGCCAGTGATACAAACAGTCTGGTTTGTGAAAGGCTGCTACAGAAAGTTGTGCAAGGATCTCTCCTGCGTATGTAGTAAACAGCCTGTGAAATTAAATGCTGTTAAATCACAGGGGAAAAAACATCACTTTAGGTACATAATGACAGATGCTAAACCATTAATCCTTTCTCAGAAAAGCTGAGTCATTCTGGAGAGTGCTCAGAACTTGGGTCAATGCTAAGCAGTGGTTAAAAGTGCGAAGAGAGTGTTAGGAATCATTATGAAACAGAAGAAAACAATGCACAAGGATACAAAATTAATAAGACAACTCTAATACTTCACAGCATTCTGGTCACTCCATGTCAAAGGAAACACTGTGAAATTCAAAAGAGATTAAATGTGTGACAAAAGAAATAATGGTAGAAAGAGATAGTAAAGAACACAAATTTATGGGCAAAATAAAAGATGTGAGTGATAGGATCATAATTTTTTTATAAGCAGGGGAGAAAGGGTGAAAAATACACTGAGAAACAGCATGGAAGTTGGTTTATTGTTCTGGGTTTTGGGTTTTTTTTAATGGAATGTTATACAACAAATTTAAACATTCCCACAAAATATTTCGAATGCCAAAATCAAAATGTGCTAAAGCAACAGTTTGACGAATTAATTGAAAATAAGCCCAGCAAGCAGTATCAGAGGCAATAATGTGAGTTCAACCCACAGCCTATGGGAAGCTGAGACAAAACACTACTTTGACTTTATCCTGTTCCCATACTCTTTCAACAGACATCAACTACAGACAGCAGAATAAAGCACCAGAGTAACTCCTGTTCTGACTCCGTATTGCCTCAACAGAGTGAGAGTAACTGTGGAGGAATTCACAGACCAGATCACATCGGAGGTTTGTATCTTTGGGGTTTTCAGTGCCTGGGGAGCGGAGGAAGCACTAAAAGCATTATAAAGCATTAAAAAGCTTTGGCTGTGGTCAAATGAAAATAGCTATGGCAATAAGCAAAATTTAGGTAAGAAGCATCACCATCACGCAAACATCTATCCCTAAAACATATGTTTGAAAAAATTAGGAGAAGAAGAGGTAGAGAAGCAAGAATCCAAATCAGGAGGCAGGAAGAGGAGCTGGGAGACAGCAAATTACAGCATTATGTGAGACAAAAGGAAAAGAGGGATGAGAGTATCTTCAGAGGAAGGACAAATGAGAATGAACTGATTCTGTCTTGTTAGCAATGAAAAACTATGACACAGAAAAAGAGACCTGAATTTCTTCATCTGATACTGTCTCTGCAAAAAGGCATGGGCTGGATGGAATAATATTAAGATAACATTTAGAGCTATGATATTCCCAGAGAATATTGACTGCAAAAGGCAGGCAGGAAGGAAAGAAAGCAAGCATTAGATGAGATTAGGAAGGAAGGCATATAAGGCAAAAAAAAGGTGGGAAGTAAGGGATACTCAGAGCAAATACCTCCAAAGGGAAGAAAAACTGAGGCAGAAGAGGACATGGACGTGGAATTGGGATTTGTGACAGTGGAGAAAGGGATTTAACAATCTTAGTTAGTGAAAGTGGTTTTCTGCACAGTATCTTGGGAGGCAAGAGTTAACCATACAAAAATTTAAATGTCTGGGATATATCAACATCAATTGAAAGAAATTATTCTTCCTCATCTAGAAAGAAAACAGGCCAATTTTAATATCTGGCTCCAAAAGTAAAACACCACTACAAGCAAAAGGCAAAAAATTGATATGTGTGAAGTCTTAGCTGCAGTCATGGCCTTAATAACTCACTGTACTTTTTATATATTTAAAAGCCTTTTGTAGAATTTTACAGAGGATTAGTAAGAAACAGAAATACACAAGCCATTTATTATCTGGAAAGGGCCAATCACAGTGACCACGAAATGGTGAAAAAATAATTCTTCAAAGTGACATTTTTGAATCCCAATTAGCTGGAAGAGGTCTTAGCTTATGTTGCAGAATAAGTGGTTTTGGCATGTAGATTTGAGTAAGGAACAGCATTGTATGTGGTTCTGCCCAGTTCAGCCTCCTTTTCATCATGCATGTCACTCTGAATACCTCAGAGTTGCATTTGATCCATAAATGGTTTAGTCTGAAGTCATGATATGCAAATTAATTTTAGGCTATGCAAGTTACACCACTATGTCTCAACATCAAATTGAAGCAGACTCTGACTGAAATTCCTTCTTCCTTTTCATGGTATCATTAGGGAAATATGGAACAAATAGAGCTTTATTCAGAAAAACCCTCTAGTGTAATGTGAATCTTTCCTGTGCTCAGACAAATCCCATAAAATATACTTTGAAAGAAAAAGAAAACTCGAAACAACTAACTTTATAAGGAGCACAGCCAAAAAGGAAAGCTATGAAGACTACAAGAACTTCCCCCTACATGGCAGATCACAAAGTTCCTTTTTGTACTAAACATTACTGTATTTATATGAATGCAGTCAGTAAAGCACAAAAGGGGTAAGGAAGAGAAGAAGATAGAATGGGAGCACTTAACTCTGTACTTAAGAAAATTATACGGAAAATAACAGATTTCAGTATTTCAGTACCTAGTATTCCTGCATTTAGCTGCACCTCTAACTAAATCTATAATCAGAAAACACATAAAGGAGAGCTGCAGAATAACTTGCCAGACAGTATTTTTATATCTCATTAAAACAATGCCTTGCAATAAGCTGTATTTTCAGGCAGAAATAAAAGCCTGTAGAATCACAGAATTGTCCAGGTGAGAAGGAACCTCGTCCAACCTTCTGTGGGAAGAGGAGCACAGATGAGACTAGCACCCTGTCTATACCCTCTTGAAAACCTCCAGCAATGTCCCCAGGGAGGCTGTTCCAATGAACGGTTGATGCTTCTATAAAAATTTTCTTTCTTATGTCAAGATGAAACCTCTCCCAGTGCAACCTGTTCCCATTACCCCTTGCTATGTGGCTCCTTGTGGAGAAACCCCACTCCTCAAGAATCCCACTCCTCAGATTTCCCCTAACTACCTCTTATGGTAGAAAAAAAGAAAATCCTGAACATCCTAGCTAAGCAATCTAGGTTACAAAACTGCTAGCCCAATTTTTTTGTTTTAATGAGGATCAGTACAATAAACCCTGTTTTTTTGTTTGCTTTCCACTTTACACCTATATGACAAACAGGTGCACACTGAAAATGCTCTCCTTTAAAGGCTAGAAAACCCAGCCTCAAGAGGATTAACCATGTCCACCTCTATTAAAACTGAGAAATGGAAAAAAAATAACAACCCCCACTCTGCAACCCCTGGGCTGCACCTGCTTCCTTCACCTGTGACTGACAACCATGGGAGAGAGGGGATGGGAGAGAATCCAGAGAAGTGATTTGTCACCTGTACTCGGCACTGGTGAGGCCACATCTTGAGTGCTGTGTCCAGTTCTGGGCCTCTCAGTTCAGGAAGGACATCGAGGTGCTGGAGAGAGTCCAGACAGACAACGGAGCGATGGATCTGGTGAAGGGTCTGGAACACAAGTCCTGTGAGGAGCAGCTGAGGGAGCTGCGGGTGTTCAGCCTGGACAAAAGGAGGGGAGCCTCTCATCCCTCCGGGGAGACCTTATTGCTCTCTACAACTCCCTGAAAGGAGGGTGAATGCAGGCGGGGTCTGTCAGTGACAGGACAAGAGAACGTAGTCTTAACCTGTGCCAGGAAAGGTTCATGTTGGACATTAGGAGGAATTTCTTCACCGAAGGAATGATTAGACATTGGAATGGGCTGCCCAGGGAGGTGGCGGAGTCACCGTCCCTGGAGGTGTTTAAGGCTGGACGCGGCACTTAGTGTCACAGTCTGGTTGACACGGTGGTGTTCGGTCATGGGTTGGATTCGATGACCTCAGAGGTCTTTTCCAACCAGACTGATTCTGTAATTCTCCAATTCTCTAATTCTGTAAACACCACCCTGCGCGCCTCAAGCAGGCGCGCGCTGTTCCCGCTCACCGCCCCCGCCGGCCCTCCCGCGCCCGAGCACGCGCAGTGCGGCCCCCCGCTGCCGGGGCGCGCGAGCGTGGGCGTGCGGTGGGCGTGGCCA